>VWYE01001730.1:0-179279 GCA_013398995.1 Alaudala cheleensis
TCCTTCCCCTTCCTTCCCCTTCCCTCCCGAACCTGCTTTGCCTCAGGACAAAGCGCCCCAGGCTTCTCCAGCACGGTAACAACGAAATCCTGGAAGGAGAGGAATCGCGGGAAGCAAAATGTTTACAGGAATGACACTGGCAACGTGTAGTGTTCAGGGCGGTGAGAAATCCCTCCCGACAGGGTTGGAATGTTTCCTGCTCCGTCCCCTCTTCTTCCTCCCTGTGAGAGAGGCCAGCGTGGGCAGATGACTGCACTCATGCTTCGTGTAGGCAGTGTTATTGTTTTCTATCATTTGTATTTGCAGTTCAAACAACTTGAAAGCACTGTTTCTCTCCAATCTGACCTCTGCCACCACCGTCAGGGCAGGATGAGCCCTCAGAATATGGTGGGTTGTGTGATGTCTGGAGGTGCCTGTAGCATTTTCATCCCTGCATTAAACATTTGTGCTGTGAAATTTCTGCTAGGATTAGTTAGGGTAGAAAACAGTGCTTCCACTCAAAATGAGAAATCACTCATTGGCCTCTGATTCAGAATAGAACAAGGTGAACGTGATTTCCTTGTTTTTGTCTCTCCAAACTAGTCCGAACTTGCTCTTCAGCGTGATTCTCAAGAAAATTCTGAGCAGTTTCCTCATACTGTTTGCCAAATGTGTCTCCATGATCTTTGATTTACTTTCTTTTTATAACTATTTATAGTGAAATGCTTTGACTATATTTTCAACTTTTTGATCTTAAACGTCTATAAATGAGGAGCTTTAGATATACAAATGTAGTTATATAGATTCATAGAGAACATTATAGCCAGTTAATAAAATAAGTAGAATGAAATTTCCAATAGGCAGAGTCCTTCTTCTTCAGCTCAAAGCTCTGGGCTGTGGTTGGATGATCACGCAGTGCACATTTTTTAAATTATGTTGCTCCATCCTGACTATTGACAGTTGTGTTCTACCTAAGATGACTTGGTGTTGAATTTACTGATATCCGTGGAGTCGAAACGTCTGTTTGCTCTTCATATGGAAAGCCTGGACTAAGCATCTCTCTTTAGGTTTACACTGAGATATGTATATGTGTTAAGGAAACTTTCCCGTCCGACCATCTGGAGCCGCTCTGGCAGCCGCAGTCCGAGCTGGGGCCGAGGCTCTGGGAAGCTGCAGTGCCGAGCTCCGCTTGACTCCCTGCATCGCCACAGTCACACCAGGTTTCCTACAGCAGAGCCTCAGGCGTCTGAATTCTTGAAAGAATTTAATATTGGCTAAACAACAGAGTAACAGCTCGAGATTGAGCCTTCAAGGAGGGACCCTGAACAAAGGAAACCCTGGAGATTTTATGCCCTTCACATCTATGCGCGTGGAAGTCTGGGGCCAGCGGCTCCTGCTGTGTCTGTGTCCGGTCCCCTGGCTGGCGCCACAGGTCCCCGGGCCCTTTGTGATGCAAAGGGCGGCAGTTCACGGCTCCTGCCTCGGACTCTCATCAGCGGAGCTCTGCCTGCATCGCCCAGCTACCTGCACAATGGTTTTCTCAACATCTGCCAGCCCTCAGGATAGTGGGATGCCTGCAGCCTCTCTGCATCTGACTGGAAAAAATGGGAGAAGACTTCTACAGTTCTACACAGGCTTCAGTGACAAACTCTTGAAAAAACTGAAGAAGAGTGGTTTGGTTATTAAGATGTTAGACTGGTAATTTGATGGTTTGGATTTACAAGTTAGCTTTGCAGATATCACTTATCTGACCATCGGCGGGTCGTTTAATCTCTCTGAGGCTCCATTTGCCACCACTGCAATGAGAATAATAATTTTCTGCAGTCTACTTTGGCAGGCTTTCAGAGTACTGATTGTCTAATGCTTTGTGGAGCTCTGAGCACCGCTAAACCTTGAGTTGGTGTAACAGGCTGGGCATTGCTGCACTCACTGCTCAGCCCTGCTCTGCTGTGTGCTTCTGCTCTGCCTCCAAAGGAGAATCAAAAGACGGGAGGGAAAGTGACTTGTGTTTTTATTCACGCTTAGACATCACCAGATGTCTAAGTTTGTGGAGCAACAGCCTAATGTAGCAAGTGAGCAGCTGACAGCAAAGACCAAGTTGCTACTCAATGGCTGCAAAATAAATGATCAGAAACAAACCAACTGCAAAATTCAGGAGACTTCCCAGCCATAATTTTTTTTTGTGTGTGAGTAACAAAGACCAACAGGCGCTCCAACATCTGTGGATGTAGACAGTGAAGTTCATATATTTTCACTGGTTTGGGTCACATCCCTGGGAAAACCCTTTTTTGGGAGGTCTTTTAGGTGAATAAGCTGTGTCTGTCTGGGGCTTCATCACCTCTCACCTCTTCTCCAGTGGAAAGAGGTAAAGAGTAAGAGCGGGGACCATTGCATGAATGGGGAGGGCTGTAGTCGTAGGAGAGAGTTGGCTGACCAAAGCTCTTTTTTGACTTTCCCTTTTCTGGAGAAATTGTTCCACATAATGTAGGCCACCCTCCTGGTCTGTCTTGCTGCTTCCAACAGTGGGTGATGCAACTTCTCTTTTCTGCATGGCTGGGGGGTTGCTGCTGCTTTCCAGCACTCAGTGTTATCATGGAATGAGTTTTGTTTTCCATGGAAACTTTGAAATTGGTTCATTCCTTCCATGAAATAATCAACTCTAATTTTTTTCAGATCATAATGCTCAAGGGACTTCTTTTTGCAAGCATCTACAGTTTCCCCCCTGCTAAATTATAAGAACAGCTCAATGTTTTCTTTCTTGAAAACAGCCTCACCCTTTCACCATGCTACCTTTTCATCTTCCTACAGCTACCTTTACAGTCAGGCTGTTGCAGGTTGTGACTCTCAGGAGAAGACCGTGGTGATGAACGTGGCTGGGTTTTGGGGTTTTTTTCTGCCATCCTGTTCTTGCATCCTGTAGATAGAGAGTAACCAAACAGCAGGAAGCAGTTTCATAGCAACCATGCTATTTTGCTGTTTCTTTTCTGAAGATTATACAAAAGGAAAGTAACAGAAAAATTCCAGGGACAGCCCTGTGTAATGGCTTTGCTATTCTCTTGCAGTGTTCCTTGGGCATTTCTCTGCTTTTAATATCTTATTAATCCTGTCATATAAACCAGTCTTTCACCTTTCCCACCTTTATCAGACCCTTGGAAAACCTCAGACAGCATTACTGTCCATTCTCCCTGAACCTCTTCTGGGGCTGGTGGTTTTCAGGTATTTTTAAACAAAGAGCCATTACCCTCATTTAGGTGGCAGCAATGTGGGTATCACAACCAGCAGTTTCAGAGAGCTGCTGTAAATCCATCCTGGCAGCATATCAAAATGAAATGGGTACTAGGGATGCCAAAATAACCTGTTCTACTGCCCAACAGGTTTGAAGTCTTCATTATCATGCATTGAATTTGTTACCTGCATTGCCGAACACATAACTCATGCAAGCTTACACTTGCATGAGTCAGCTTCTACACTCTTGGAGGCGTCTGCAGAATTATGTTATATATCAGTTACATGCTCACAAGATGTGATTTCTCATTGCTGCTGTGAAGAAAAAACATGTAGGCATTTTTGATTGCTTTGAATTTTATTTTCGTATTTAATGTTACAGTCTTGTAATTTTTCAGGCAGCATGCCCAGAATAATTTGTTTTTAAATTTCCTTGTTACAGAACACTGCATAGAGGTTAATATCCCCCCAGTGATTTCTGAACTTTTAAATGCCAAAGTCACTGCTCAGAAGAACTGCCTATTTTATATTGAACTTCCATCTTGAATGCTTCTGCTGCTCTCCTCTGGAGGGAATAGGGAATCCTTAATGAATATAGGTTTTTGCCTTACCGCTCCCTCTCTTTTTTTTAAAATGTTTCACTTCTTTTTCCTATACATTTAAGTGCTTCTGGTGGTTTTTATTTTGTCTGTTTGTTTATATGTTTATTATACTATTAAGCAAATGACTGCCTGATATGAGATTACATTATGATTTTCTGGTTTTCCTTTTCAGAAAAACCAGAGAATTCAGAGGTTACCGTAATTTCCTGTTCATTTTTTTCCAGTATACAAAAGTTGACTGGGAGTTAAAACCAGGCCCAGTGACCATGGTGCTAAAATCTATATGTAGATGCTTTTTTTCCAATAAAATAAATGGGTCACAGTCTAAAACAACCTGAAAATAATTAATATTCTGGCTTCACCCACAGACATACCTTCTTTCACTGCTGTTAATCTTCTTCCCTGGAGGGTTTCACCCCCAGAACTGAAGTGTCAAATTGCATTGGCACAAATGATTGCCAGTGGACAGGTCATGGTTCAGCCATGGACAGTAACCCCAGAGGGAGCAGGGGATGGATCAAACACTTCAACTTTTGCAAGAGGAGATCTAATTACATTCCTGAGACACCTGTTTGCACTGTAAAATCTCACCCTACTTTTTAAATTTAGATTTTGGACATATTCACAAGTCACTTTTCTATATTGTTAATTGCTAGTTGTAACAGACAGCTGCCATGGGAAGCTATGCCCAGTCACAGGCAAGGGTGTCATTATGCTGGATACTGTAGAGATACATGGTTGAGAAGGGCTTTGAAGAGTTGTAGTACATTTAATTTTCCATTTGTTTGTCATTTATTTAAATTACATAGCTATGAAATGCCTTAAATCTGTATTAGCAAACTTTCAAGGGAAGTGAGAAAGAACTCTGCAGCCTAAAGTTTTCCTTTTCTCTTAAACAAAGCTAATGAAGTAAATGCAAATGTATTTTCCATAGAGGAAGCTGCATTTACTTTCCTGCTGACCCTGTGTTCTAGCGGTCTGTACTTGTTTTCCATCTGCTGCCTGGAGACCCCCAACTTTACTTAGGTGCCCAGATCAGGCTTTTTTTTTTTTTTCCTGTTAACAATTACACTGAAAGCAGTAGTCAAAACTTGAAAGTGCAATCATTATGTTGGGGGTAAAAATGGAAGAAGTAACTATAGTCCGGTTGAGAAACTCCAGAGGCTTGGGTATATGGATGACAAAGTAACCAGAATAAGAAGATAATGTTAGTTGTAATTAAAATGTCTGTTTTTCCAGATTTAGGGCCAATTTAATATCAGGGGATAACATCCAATTTCCATAATAAGTCCTAAAAGCAGCTGTGAACACATCCCCAAGGAGTACCACATGCACTCCTTTGCCCCAATTATAACTCAGTAAGTGCGTGCTAGGTGAGAATGGCACCAAACTGGCTTTGATCTGTCCAAGAGTTACACTTCTGAAGCATAAATTCCCACTAAGTCAGGTTTATTGTTTTGTGAAACAGAACATGGCTCCTGTGGAAATGGATGAGAATTTTTACTGTGGTTTATGGCATGATTGGGTGCACTAGGAAGGCAGAGGGGATCAGCTGGAAAGACATCACAGCAATGGTGTGTGTCACACCCCAGGAGTGTCACTGGGAGGGATATTCCATTATTTGATGGTCAGCAGACACTTGCCTGTAGAACAAGCAATGCAAAGGGACCAGACCTCCTGTCACCAGCCAGTGAGAGGAGGAGTGTGTCCCACCTCACCTGGTGGAGGGATTTCTGCTGTGTGCCACAAAGGCTCACCGGCACCGCTGCAGAGCGGCTCGATGTGTGCGGGCTGCTCCAGGGTCACGCTGGTGCTGGCAAAAGCAGGATTGGGGCTGGAGCTGCCCCCGCTCCTCACTGGCAACAAGGGCTGATGGTGTGAGAAACTGCTGGGAACGGGGAAAGGAGAAAGGAATGGACCAACCCAAGGCTAAAATAGCAACAGAGTAACAAGGGGGACTTTAAGACAAAAGATGTGAAGGGGCTGTGGGGGGGCGAAACTCCCTGTGGGTGTAAATTTTCAAGGACAGCCGCAGGGATGTGCAGAAAGAGGCTGAAACTCCCAAGTAAGGATGTAGTCAGCACAATGGAAGCCAGTGGGGAAAGAGTAAAACAGGGTTGGTTGTTTATTTAAGGAGCGTGTGGGAAGGGATATGAAATAAAGCAGCGAGGGCTGTGGCAGGGTCCCTGTTAAACAGCCCCATACCTGATCATTAAGGCCTGCAGCAGGACACACAACAGATCCCAACAGACTGGCATTTTCCCTGCAGGATTCTTGCCTCTATTCACTGCAGTTTAGTTAGACTTTTCAAAAGATAAGTTTGAACTTTTTCATTGGTCTCTTCATAGTTGTCTTCACAATCTCTCTGTCTTTAAGGTACGTGTTGTCTTCCTCGTATAGAAGTGGATATAGGTCATGAGGAGAATCAAACCGAAATTCATGTGGGGTGCCTGACTGAAGAATACTGGAAGGTAACCCTTCAGAGAATTCAGCTTGATATTTCACTGTGCATATTGACAGTGTTCTCCACTGGCACAGACGGCAGACACAACTGCTGTGTGCTTCTGTACACCGGGATTGTTAGTGGCTTTTATTCAGAAAATGAGACTGCAATTCCAGAGGTAACATGGTGCTTCAGTGGCCCAGTCAGCATACCAGGGGACTTCTAGAAAACATAAAACCGTGTTGTAATATATGACCTGAAATAATTCGTGATCTTTTTACTGTACTAAATGGTATAAAATCATGTGTGCTTGGAATGGGTAGACAGAGATTGTATCACCTCTGCCAGTAAAGGCGGAGGTACAGATTTGCAATAGAAAGGACGGGGTGAATCTGAGGAAGAGATATCAGCTGGAGGTGACGCTGAGAACGACTGGACACTTAGCAACACTTAAGCCAACACTTAACGCCGATATGGGCCTTTATGGGTATCCTTGGACACTGCATCAAAATACCAAGTTCTTGGAAACCTAATCAAGTCTACATCACTGTCAGGAAAGCTATTCAGCGACCAACTATGCTGAAAGAAGATGACATGAATATGCAGAAGGAGATGGAAAAAGAAAGGAGTGTTGCAACTCGAAGTCCAGCTGGGAAACTATAAAAACTGGCTTTGCTGAAGCAGACTTTGTGAACTGTGGGGGGTACGGTGCGATAGAGGCTATGCCTGCAGTTCACCCAGTGCCGATCCCGAGCTCAGCGCTGCCTTTTGTCGGTGGCATTCTGGAATTTTGTCTTGCGATTCCATAAAAAAATTATTAATTTATTATCGGCTGTTCATTTATAACAGTGTTCTCCAGCATGCCATGCCGCTGCATCTGCTGTGCAAAGCTCTTCTTACTGTTGCAGTAATCCTGTCCTGTCCACTCTGTGTTTCCTGGCTGACAGACAGATCCCTCACTACGCAGCCCTATTCAAACAATCAGCGAGTTGTTCTCTGAAACTGGAGCAAGAGATGCATATTCACAGTGAGGCTAAATTAAGAGGTTCAGAGGCAGTTTAGCTGCTGTTTTCACTTCAAGGAAGATAAATAAGCTGACAGTAGGACAAAATAATACATTAGCCATCACAAGTATAATATCCTGACCAAGCATTTCTGCCATTCCATCCAAGGAACTAATCGGATCATACCTATGTCAGCAATCCAGCATCCAATTAGCATTTAAAAGCACAATGAGTCTAACTGTTGCTATTACTAACTACTGTTTAAACTCCCACTTTTAAAATTAAAAAATCTCTTATAATAAACAGATTTTTGTTGAGATAGATGAAATAAAATGTTTAAAAGTGCTAGTTCTGTTATTTAAGTTTTTTACTTAGTTTTGATTTTGACTAAGTAATTTTACAAACATAATTTCCCAGCTTTATTAAAAATTCCACAGATAAATGATTCTATCAGATTGCAACATATTGACTCAGTTATGTCATCAGCTTGTAGTGTCAGTCACACACAAACTCTTCCCTGTGTCTCAGATTTGCCCCTCAGTTTGTTCATAAACCCATTCCAGCTGTCTCTCCATCCTCAGGCTCTTAATCAGTAAATTTACCTCTGTTTCACACATTCCTCAATGTATATTTCTTATCTCAGTAGCTTTGTCTAAGTAATTTGTCAGCCATGATGCTGACATCACACCAAGCTCTTTTGTACCCATCCCTTGTGGTTCCCCTCCTGCATTCCTCAACAATCACCAGTCTCAGATTGTCTCTGCCACCAGTACCTCCTAACAAAATTGAAGGGGATTTTGATAGTCCTTCCTCTTCTTTTGCATCTTTCTCAACTCACCCTTGGTCCTGAACCTGCTTCTAGCTTGATACCTACTTCTCCAAAGAATTCATACAATCTTTATTTTCATTTAACATTGATTTTACAAAGGTGAACAAGATGTCAAATACTAGTATCAGTGTAGGAGGGAAATATTATAATTCTTTGTGAACAAAATTAAAAGGCTTTTTGCTATCCATGGTGTGAAATTCTGTAACACCCTTTGACAAAGAAGTGAAAAGAGGTATGCTCAACTATTTTAATCTGTAGCTGCAAGGAATTTTAATTCTGCTCAGGAATAACTATCTTAAATTTTAGCTATTAATTCCTACTGAATCCCTACTGAGCATATGTAAAAACAGATATTGCATAAATTTAGGGATTGTAAATCCTTGCAGGACTATTGATCAGGAAGGCAAATGATTATCCGTGGGTTTTTTTCTCTCACAAAATCACTGAATTGGTGAGGTTGGAAGGGAGCCCTGGGGATCATCTAGTCCAATGACATTGTTATGCTGAAGTCCTTGAGAATCCTGTCTGCCATTTCTCCAGCCTGTCCAGGGGTCTCTGAATGACAGTACAACCAGCTGGTGAATTAACCACTCTTCCCAAGTATGGCTGGCAAACTTGCTGAGTTTGGGGCACTCTGCCCATCATCATAGCCTTTAATGAGATTACACAATACTGGGCCCCACATTCACCCCCTGAGGATTATGTGGGACTCTTATCCTTTTATTGGCAATGTGGCTTTGCTTTTCTTCACCATTCCCTTTACTTTTGGCTTTTTTTTTTTTTTTGGTTGTTTGTTTCTTTAATTTCTTTTATTTTTTCCTAAATTTACAAATTGAACAAAGATTGACAGAAGAAAATTTAGGCTCACTTCAGGAAAATAACCTAGCTGCATGAAAGGACTTAGGGAAATACCTGGCAAGAGGAATTTCCTTGATGATATAAAGTCACTGGCATAGGATCATTGGCAGGTGTGTTTGGGGTAAATGTGGTCAAAATGGTCAAAGAATCACCTAAGGGATTGTGAACTCTTGGACTTGGCTTCTCCTGTTGCATAGAACTGATGTCATATTAAATGACTGCACACAGTTCATCATGAATGCAGCTGAGTCTGGGCCTATAAATCTAATCTTTCTAATCAGTTAATCTGATAAATATTCTTTCTGGAAGTGCAGGAGAATGCTGGTTGGAAGGGAAGAATTGGAATTCTTTTAAAGCCTAATTGCCTCATGATCACCATTATTTTAACGTATAATACAACCAACAATTGGCCAGGATATGTAGTTGATAGGCCACCTCTTAATATTAGTTTATCCCTGCCAGGAAAGGGACAGAAGGTCATTAATTCTTGGCTGTATTTATGTGCACAATACTCCACAATAATAATGCAAACCTTCTCACCATTATTCTAACAATGCTAATTGGGAGGAGTTCAACAGATGTGTCTGGTATTCTCTGAGGTCCAGCTGGTATCCAATTTCGAGTAGAGTTTGCTGAGAAACATGAAGGTCAAGTAACTTCCCCAAGGTTACACCTTAAATGGCTCAGCAGGGATTATGCTCCTGATTGGCCTTGCTCCTAATCTTTTGCCTAATTAATCACTGTAGTCTCTGCAAATACTCAACAGGTTCATCTTTGTAGTTTCACCAACAAAATGTTGTGGGCAAACTCAATTTGGGGGAATAGAGGTCATGAGAAGGAAAAGAATGAAATAGCATTAGCAAAGCTAACTCGTAACTGAAATAAAAAACAATTAGGACTGGATTTTGCTTCTGGGAGGTATTATTGTAATGGCTGTGTTGTACTTCTCTCCTTTATCTCTTATGTTTCAAAACTGCACATCTGGCCACTTCCCCTTATCAATTGTCAGTATGAACACTAGTGAGAGCACGAAATTTGCTGAAATTTTTGGACTCTGCATTTATTTATCTGTATTGAAACTCAAGGAAATTGGCTGACTGGAAATGCAGAATCAGTAACAAGGTGGTTGTCACATGGTTTATTTGTCCTTTTAGAAAACTCTCTGTGATGCAAATACTGCAGCATTTTGGACATAAATCTGTTACAATGCAGTTGTTTTACTCATCTCTTGTGTGGGATGGAGTAATCTAAGAGGAAGATCAGCAACCAGAGTTTTTAGGTAGGATAAAGAAATTCCCTGATTTTCTCTAACTGAAACCCATGGTTGGTATTATGGAGCATGAAACAGTTTGTAGTGCCAGCTGGTTTTAATTAAAGGCTTAGTTTCTCCAACACAAAGACACTTCAAACCAATGAACATATTCACACCAGCAGTCTGCCTCTTTCTGTGACTAGGAATGGGTACAATGTCCAAGCCTGGAGAACTGCTTGGAAAGCCTTGTGGGGCACAGAACTATAATAGCCAACAAGTGGATTAAGGAGACAGAAAAACAAAAATGGGTTTATTTAGCCTGTTGCTAAACTCCATCATGACAGTGTAACTGATCTCCTGCCATTAGGCAGTGAAAGCCAAAGCCACGGAGCACAATTAAAAGGCAGCCTGACACCTGCAGTATCCAATACACCTTTTGAAATAGGCAGAAACATAATATGCAGCTTGTCAAGGGGTTGAGGATGGTATATGAAGGATTATCCAGTAGGTTCCTACTTCAAATTTGGTCCTGGACTCTTACATAAATGGATACAATATCTATCTCCACTCTTTCAAAAGTTACTACTTGTTATTGGTAATCTCAGCAAAAGTGCCAAAGATGGATGAATATGGAAGTGGGACTTATTTGCAGTGCAATTACAGATGATTAAATGCAATTACGTAATTGTGGGGCTATGCAGAGAAACTCCCTTGTGCTGCTGCCTTTGTCAGACCGGGAATGCAGTAGAGGATCTGCTAGCCTAAGATTCAAGATGCAAGATGGCACAAAATTTAAGAATTGAAAACTGTATTAAACCAACAGATTGCTAGATTTCAGTCTAAGAATAATAATTTTAAATCAATTTGAAACCTTATAGGGAACCAATGAAACAGATCAAAATTGGATAAACTGGGAAAGATTTCTGCCAATATGTAACTTGATACCATGATGAGATGTTTTCAAAGCAATTTCTAGAAGATTCAGATAAATTTCAATATGTGGTGATACAACAAAGGTACAAAAAAGTTCAAAGGTACGTGAGGAAAAGAAAGGAATTTAGTTTCCCATTATATTCAAAGTTGGTATGTATTTTATTAGAAGAGGTTTATCAGCAGTGACTGGAATGGAAGTTATTGTTCAAGCAGCAGAAGATAAATGAGTCTTGTCCTATTATGGACAGAGATACTTCTGCAATTTCCACAGAATTCAACAGGAAGCAAACATTCATGCCTGAATGTTGTTTACTTCTCCCATTTTAATTCGGTGTGAAGTATATGTGTGTATCTCAGGTTAAAACACAGAAAGTCCTGTCAGTACTCAATGGGAAAAATACCTTGTATGAGAAATGTCACCTAGTTCTTGAAATTCAAGGATTTCCTAACTGATATCAAAGAATGTACAAAGCCATTGGTCTGTTGAGAAAAACAAATTGATCTTATATAATAACTAATTATTTAGGAGTGCACACCTTCACTCCAGCTGATGGATACACTGAAGCACAGAGGGTAAACAGCCTGACCTGAAGTGTGTGGGTGTGAACATGTGCATCTAGATGGTAAAAACTCATGAGAGGGCTCTACTGACAGATACTCATAACTCTTAGAAATGCGAAATTGGACAGAAGTGATAGTGTTATAATATATATAATGCCATGTCTTATGTTATGGCATAGAACAATTTGTTGGTTTAGATATTTCTGTTTGTCTGCACCTTCCAAAAGGGAAATGAGTACCCGCCTTGCTAAAGAACACCAGCCCAGCGTCCAGGATGTATTTTGCAACGTTGCATGAGGACAGTATGTGCAATGGTGTGTGGTTTCTTGTCTGTTTACTGCCAAGAGTAAAATCTTCCCCATTTTAAAAAAGTCTTGAGGTTAATCTCACCTTCTTAGCATTTACGTGCATTATTGCAGTTTGCTTTAATTCAAACTTTCCTTGGTTTGCCAATCACTCTTGTCTCATCTGGCAATCATGATCCAGCACACTGCTCATGTTACTTGACTGCCAATAAAAAGTGTTGGGGTCATGACTATCTGACCATGAGGAAGATGCTCGTGTCACTCAAGGCATCCTGCTTGCTCAGCTGTCACTGAAAATTTTGAAGTCAAGCTATCTCCCACAGTCAGCTCAGGCACCTCTTTATTAGTCATCTGGCCATGACTAATTTTCCAAAGGGTAATGGAAACCTCACCTCTGAGAGGCTGGTGTAGCCTGTCTCAGTGTATGTGAAATAGAGCCAGATATGCTGGGAAGTTTAATACCTTTTAGTTGTTATTGTGTTCTAGAATCTTACTCTTGAGTGTTATTTCCTGTCTAAAATCCTGATGCAATTTCCTGCTTTCTAGATCTTGTCCTAGTTCCTCCTGAGTGCTAGATCCTAATCTGCCCTTCATCTTGGTTCCTAGATCTTGCCTCTTTCTTTTCCAGCTCCAGTTTCTGCTTTAAATTAGCTTGCCTGAACTTGTTTCAGCCTGGACTACTCATGATGCTGAAGACACTTGCAAACATTGAGACTAAAATTATAATGAGCCAAATGGGATCTTCACTTAACCATGTTTAAACTTTAGTTTTCTTGAGATTAAAACATTTTCCAAGGACAATGACAGTGATTAGACAGTGATAGTTTAAGCAAGAAATAAGATCTGTAGAAATTCTAGTTCAAGTTGCTCATGAAGGTGAATCACAACTTTCAGCATATTATCAGTAATTTATTTACATGTGGTAGAACCACAAATATATAAACTTTAGTTTACACATTTCTAAGAGTGCTACTTCCTTTTGCTGTTTGGCAACAATAAAAAAGTCTCTTACCCACTTCACATATTTTGAAAGGCAGAGAGATGTTTTCTCTATTAGTTTCCAAAGAAGATTCAATAAGTTCCTAAGAACGTTTTCTCACTTGTACAACAGACCCTTTGTATACAAATGATCAGAAATTGTACTTGAAAAAGCTATGCTGAGAATAAGAGTATGAATAAAGATATTAATGATAACAGGGCCTCTTAACTGGATGTGTCCATCTGGTGACTGTATTAAAATAATTAACAGAAGGAACTGAGTTATGAGTTCTATTTAGTGGAGCATCATTTGGCCAAAAGCAGATTCCAACAGAGCTGTAGAAGATTATGGCAAATGCCAGTATTTCCCAAGCTGGTTTGAGAAACTTACTGTCATCAACTTTTGGCATGGTTCTATTTTACCCTTCTTCCTGTAGAAAGATAAATTAATTGAAAATTCTTGTTAGATTGAATGCTGTAGTTGTTTTTGTTTGAACTATTATTCCTGAAGTTTTTACAATTATGCTTCAGATACCTCCAAGACTGAAATGCCATGAAATCCACAAAGAAAACTAAATTGTTGACTTCTTTCATTGTTGCAATATTGCTCTAGATGTGCAGGTGAAGACATGAAAAGAGTTTATAGATGTGCTGACATTAATGACACCTTTAGCTGTCAATCATTAAGGCTGAGCTATTATGTTTATAAGATCATGTATCTAGAAAAAGAAGCCTTAACATTATGTTTTCCTGCTGTTTTGCCCTAAACAAAAGTAGGCTATTTATCATAAAAAATAGAGTCAAAATTACAGTGACATGTCACTGACAATTACATATATGCAATAATACATTGCTAAATACTTCATGATGAAAACCAATAATGTAGTGTATTAGGAACTGCTTTAAAAGGCAATTTTCTTATTTTCACTGAGTACTGATGTTTCATCTTAGAAATATGGAGCTTCTCTTACAGCCCTACAGCTTATTCATATAAGCATTGTTTGAAGTACACGGTACTTTGTGAAAGAAATGAGCTCTGCCTAGCCAATGCATTATTTATTTAAGTGACAAGCACAGTTTATAGATTTTTGTAAGCAGATCAGTATAAAATACTAGACTTGAAGAATGAACTCAAAGGCCCCACCGAAAGGCTTTTATGTAAGAATTCACCAGTAAAATGTTTAATACAGAAAGTCAAGTTAGCGCCTTTCAAGAGTGAAGTGGCATGGAACAGAAAGGAATGGATGTATTTTCTTTGAACACTCCATTTGTATGGTGCCGTTTACCTGAAAGATTACACTTTCTATTTACAGGCTTTACAAGAATTTGAAACAACCACCCAGCAGTAAGATTACTTGACTCAGACTTATTGTTGCTATCACAACAGATATTTTCTAACTCCGGTGAACCTGATGTTCTTAAAAAGAATCTTAATTTTTGCTTATCATTCAAAGACTGTCCTGCTGGGTAGTCTGCCAAGGCTAAGTAAGACCTGTCAATTCCTAAACATTATTTTCCTACATCTGAGTATGTTTAGCCCCAGGTTCCTTCCTCCATGAATTTCTAGCCTCTGCTACCTGTAATATAGCCCACCCAATTGTACCATGAAGACAGGCATATTTTTTAAATGCACTTTTCATGGACATATTCATGAACTTGCTGTCTTCTGGAGAAACAGATTATCATTGCAGTTGTTCTGGTAGCACTGAGTCATAGCTCTAGCTGCCAAGCAGTACATAAGAATATGGTTTATAATCTCATTACATACAAGCCAGGAAAGAAAGATCAATTAATTATATTTTATAAAGTAGATATTTAATATATTTATTAAATTCTGAATAGAAAAATGCATGAAATTAAGTTTTATTTGCTGTCACTAAAAGCCACAAAGTGATTCAGAATTGTATCTACTATAATTATGGAATGATTTAGTCCACATCGTAAGTTTTCAGATTCTCTGAAACATTATGGATATGTAAAATCCCCTTTTCTACTTAGAAAAATTGTAATTAATTTGAAACCAGAAGAATACTTTTCTCTGCTTGCTTTTGGCACAGATTGATTCATTTGGGTCTAGTAGAACCATCAATTATATAATTCTTTCCTTGAAGATATATTTTAGGGCCAAAGAATCTACCCCAAAAATGACTTCTATATATTTCTTTTACAGTCTAGGACACAAGGGAAAAAAGTGATGCCAGTTGGAACAAGAAAGTAAAAATATATTAATGTTTAATGTACCTTTAGTATACGCACGCACACTCAAAGAGATCAACACTCCTCTTTGTTCTCATATTTAATAATGAGTAAATATTGCATTTATTATTAAACTTTGTTGCAACTACTGAGATGTCACAAGATTTGTGGAGAAAAATTTTGCTGAATTGCTTGGTTCATTAGGCAGTTTTCCCAAAGGAAAAAGCTCAAGCTTTCTCCTCTTTGCTTTTGATTTTTGATCACTGTTTCCTAAGTGGAGAAAGGATTTCCTTTTCAATGACCCCTTCATTCACAAGTCATCTTCACCTTCTATTTCTTTCATGGGCCTTTGCCCTTTCTGGCCATGGTGCAGCTCAATTTCCTACTTCTTACGTGCCTTCATACTCTTTGGTGACCTTACTCTGGGAGGTCTTCCATGCATTAAAACTTGGCACGAACACGAAGAGCGTGCTCCTACCAGCGAGCACTGCTGATGCCACTCGTAAGCAGAAATTATACTGAATCTCCAACAAGACAAGCACTTGGTAGTGATGATCAGCTTTGATTTTTGTTATTTTGAGCATGATAAAACAAATCAACGGGTCTAATGCACGTATATTGTCCTGGATGCTTTAACTGCTGACATTTGCTACAGACAGCCCTTTACATTTTGTGTCTGCTGTTGTGTCAGTGCAGGTCAGCGAACCCATGTCTGGAGGGCGGCACAAAACACCCCGGGCCAAGCCTTTGCTTATTGTGTTTTGTGAGGGGCAACAGTGGTTCCGGCCCACTGCCATTGGCCCAAACACGCCTTGGGTACAGGCTCACAGCCACTCAAGGTACCGCCGGGCGGTGCAGCCGGGCCATTCCCATGGCCCTGCCATGTGCCCACACCCAAGGAGGAGAAAGAGGAGCTGGAGAAGCACGAGGAGCACGGAGGCGGCCCGACCTGCCGGAGCCGCCCCGCCCGCTCTCCCCTTGGGCCTCGTCGGCCGCCGTTCGCCCGTCCCTCAGGTGAACGCGTATCCCTCCGCGGCGGCCGCCTCTCGGCCGGGCTCGCAGCCGCCAGTCCCCGGATGGAAACTGTGATGGCGGCCGGCAGCGCCTCGCCGGGCGGTGGCGGTACCCGAGGTAACTGCGCGGAAGGCGTCGGGCGGGCAGCGGGGAGGCCCCGCGTGGTGCGGGAGGAACGGCCCGGCGCGGCTGGCAGCGGAGCGGAGCGGGCAGGGGCGCGAGCGGCCGCGGCGAGGCGGGACGGTGCCCCGCGGTGAGGGTGAGACATTAAATAGTCCGCGCCCGCCGGCCGCGGGAGGCNGCCCGCGGTCAGACGGGGCTTCCGAGCTGCCGTCGCTTCGTCGGCCGCCCCGAGCTTTGTCCCGGCGTTTACCGCCCGCCGCAGCCCCTGGCCGGCTCCCGGCCAGCGGCGGCCGTGGCCCCGCTGCTCCCCCGGCAGCCCCGGGCGGGCGGAGGCAGTGTCCGCCCGCAGGTGGGGTGGCGCTGGCCGTGTGTCGCCGCCGCGTTGAGCTGCTGTGTTTGTAAATGGCAGGTTCGTCCTGTGGCACGGGCAGTCTGTGTGTGTGAGCTCTGAGAGTGCTTCGGTGTTTTTGTTTTCCTTTTTTTTTTTTTTTTAAACTAAAGCACCGTTGTGCTGGTCAGGTTTTATCTGACTGCTCCAGCTCAATGAGTTTCTTAAGATCTAGTTTTGTAAGTTCCTGTATGTGTCCCGGTCTTGGGAGAGATTAAGACACCACTGTAAATTTGCAGGCACCTAGAATGAGACTGGGCATGGCATAAACTTCAGTATAATTTTCTTTATTCATTTAATAAAATTTAAATAAGTCTAAGTTTTTTCAGAAATCTTGAAGATACTGCCTGCTGGGATACCTACTCTGAATGTAGTTTGAAATGAGAAAACTGTAAAAGTTACCTAATTTAGCAGTGTCTTAACTCCTGTCTGAAATTTCTCACTAGATCAAAGTATATAGCTAAGACTTTCTCTCTGTACTTTCTTTAAACAAAATACGGACATATTGCAGTATTTTTGGGGGAAGAAAATTGTGTCTGAGAGTCTCTAGTGGTTGCTTACACTTAGTGGTTTGGAGATTTTTTGAGTGAGTGGCACATGCTTATGTATTTTCAATGTTCGTACCCATTATGCATTTAACTCTACTTACTTGTTTCAGATACTGTGAATGTAATATTCTGCCTCCTTCCCAGGCTTTTGTACTTTACAGAAACTTATAATTAGGTCTTTCCTATTAAAATTTTTGCTTGAGAAAAGATACCTGTCTTTTGATTTCAAGTTAAAATTTGATGGACAGAGATACCAGTCACTTCTTTCTATGCTGTTTTTAAGTTATCATATGTTTTGTGCTTACCAGCTATGAATGCCTGAGATCTAGTAGCAAAGCTAAGGTAAAATAGGCATAGTTATATGGGTATATATATATATACAGTATTGGTATTGCATTTGATGGTGTTTTTTGGGAGAAAAGTTGGCATATATTTTTGTCTTCAATGTATTAAAAACCCACATAATGTAAATTCGTGAGAGATTTGTGCTTTTCAGCTTATTCTTTCAGTTATGCTTGTATTTACACCATTTAAAATACCTTTCCTTTTGTTTCCAGAACTTTTTTTAGTATTTCTCCTGACTGTGGCCTTTTCTGAGTCTTGCATACTTACCTCTTCCATGTGTGTGGAAAAAACCCAGCTGTTGAAGAATTGAAGTCAAGTATTTTCTTAACGTGTAAGTCAGACTTTGGAAAGGTATAAAGATGTTTAAAGATCCCTGGGTTAAAAAACCCCAGCTTTTTAAAAAATGGTTGTTTCAAGTAGATATTTTTATTTGTAATGCTGCAGGAGCTTGTTGATAGTTGCATGCTACCCAAAAATAACAAAATTAAGTTTTAAGTTACTAGGTTAATTAATTAAAGGAGATCTTAGATTGGGACTCTTTGCCAAACATAAATGTTGCCCAGTTGAGGACCACATTGGCTTGGTATTGAAAGCCTGAGCCTTGTTCTCTGCAGCACTTACCCACTTCTGATTTCTATAGTTTTCATTGTAAACATACTTCAGGTTTCAGTGTCTGGCAGTATAACCTTTTAATCCAGAGGATGGGCAGCTGCCATCAGGTTGATGTATTGCATCATACAGCCTGTAATCTTTGTGTTGCACCTGTGTATTAAAAAGCTTGTTCAAGCAAACAAATCCGAATAATTTTTAGTTACTTACTCTTTTTGTGGAAGTTGAGCTTGCTTCTATTCAAATAAGGGATACACCTTTGGCAGGAGAATGCATTTTAATACTCTACTCTTTTGGTGGAAATGGAATGTAAATGCATGAGTTGTTCTCTTCTCAAGGCTCAAAGTAGGGTAATCTCCCACGTATTAATCTTTTGTGTGGAAGATGGGGAATGTGTCATTGAGTTAAAAGAAAAATAAAAGTCTTGTACCCAAAGTGTTTCCATTTGGAGAGATTCTGAGGAGGGAGTGTATGTCTGTGGTTTGTTGTTTTGGGGTTTTTTTTTTTTTTTGATGTCAGATGTGTAGTTGAAGTCTTGCATGTCTCATATCTGGAGAACAGAGTTAAGTGAATTTACTTGATATGAGAGTCTGTGTATAGTGTCAAAGTCTGTTGTGTTTATTATATTCAAGGATTGTGCAGAAGTGCTGGTATCTTCTCCAAAGGAATACATTAAAGCACGTGCTTAGAAAAAATGTTTTGCTTTTCTTGCTACTTTATACAAGAACATGGACTTGAAAATTTTTCAGTCTCCATTTTCTCTGTCAGGTATTTGCATGTCTTATGCTAGATACTTCCTTCTCCCAGGACTGTGGGAAAATATTTGAAAGACCTTAGGGCTAATGCTCATGGTAGCTGGGAGATCTAGAAGCAACCCTTGTGCTTAGTCACAGTGAGGAAGAGGATGTGATCATTCTTTCAGTTTGAATGTGAATAAATAAGAGGATCTAATGAGTTCCAAGTCTGTGTTGCTTCAGGGCGAGTGTGAGAGTAGGGGAGAGAGAACTGCTAATCAGATTTCAGCTAACAACTTAGTAACTTTTGTTAGGAAAGAAGAAAGTGACTTTGTGACTTGTACTGTGGAAAAAGTTTTTAGTAAAAGGTGTCGGACTAGTGTAGAAACAGTTCTTCCTTTCCAGTATTGCTTTTCAGAATTTAAGTGAATTGTGCTGGTGTTCCAATTCTGCTGATTTTGTGCAGACATTCTGTGCAGGAGTGTTGTTCAAGCAGAGATTTTAGCTGCAGTAAATTGTTGATGCAGCCTGTTACGGAAACACTGCCATGAAATCTGTAGTGAGACAGTGATGCTGACCATAATTGTTTGAGCCTTTTAATCCATAGAGGGGTACTGTTGTCAGTCATGCACTGAAAATATTAACATGTAGCCAGGAACATGCAATGAGAAACATGAGAACTTCTATCTGTTGACTGCTTCAGACTTGTGTGGTACTAAAGGTAGGCATGGGAAAAATTCATTGTAGGTCACTGTGATTGGTTTTCTGTTATTGGTAAAGGTCATGTCTCCATTAGTGAGGTAGATCTTTTGTCAGATTCTGATTTTACTTTCTTTCCTTTTTAAGCACAATAGTTCCTAGTAGAGTAGCACAATTAAGGAATAAAAATACCAAATTCCGTAGATTTTGACTTGTTTGTAGTATTTCAGTTAGGTTAGTTCGTGACTCATCTCACAAAGGAATGTTTTTATTTGCTTGAAATCCCAAATGAGTAATAAACCCAGTCTTCATTTAAAAAAAGTAGGTCCTCTGATTTCTTTATGCTTACAGGATGGGAGAAACCTAAAATTTGATGGCATGTGTCTTTCTGTAGATGTTGTTCTTTAAAACATATTTTTCAAGTTTTATATATTTTTTTGAAAAAAACCCCAAACAACAAACCAACAAACACTCCCAACACAAACAAAGGTTACAGTGTAATAGTGGTTTTTTGCCTCATCCTTTTTTTTTGCCCCTCGAGTAATATTATAAAATTCTTATGAAAAGATTGGCATATATTTTTTAGTGAATTGTAATAGATGTTCTAATTGCATTAGTTTTAAAATTAATTATTTGCTTTGTTTGTTTTTGTAATTTCAGGAGAATGAAAATAACTTGGCGCAGTTGTCTTGTTTGTTGCCAGAAGTAAAACTAAATCTCAAGAATTCATGTAAAGAAAAGAAAAACCTAAAATCATGTCATCTGAACAGGAACACTTTTTTTGTGACAAGCAAATCAGTTTCTTAAAACATAGTGCTATAAAAAATTTTTCTACGGACATTACTTTGAAAAAAGAACTGGTGAGTGATCCTTTACATATGACGATTCAACCAGCAATTTTAGATGTCAATCTCACTTATGGACTAAAAAACGTGAAAATTGAATTGCCCAAGGTGAACATTCCAAATGAAGTATTAATGAAACATGAAGTTGATAGGTTTAGAAAACTCTTTCAGTGTAAGCATCAAACTGCAAGGAAGTCCTTAAGTCTAGTGAAAATAAGTGGAAGCAATCTCAGTTGTTCAGAAGGAAGCCACTTGCAAGTTAAACCAGAAGTGCAATTTGAAGAAGGGTTGAAAACTGCAGCAAAGATACTGAATTTCACTTGTACAAAGTGCAAGGATAACATTAGATACAGCCCAAATGACCTACAGAAACATTTTCAGCTGTTACACTATGGTGAGTTGCCTTTGTACCCTTGTGAGATGTGCAGCTTCTCAGCTAATGACTTTCAGTCACTTAAACAGCACAGACGCATCCATCGTAGCACTTTAGTAAAATGTGAGCTCTGTAATGATGAACAGGTATACACTTTGTTGGCTTTGACAAAACACTTCCTATCAAAGCATTGTGTAAATGGACACTTTCAGTGTGAAAAATGTGGATTTTGTACCCGTGATGTGGGCACATTTGTTCAGCACATTCACAAGCATAAAGAGATTCTCTATAAATGTGGAAAATGCCATCAAGAAAACTTTACAGAAGAGGAGCTTCAAAATCATCTTCTTGTTCATACTAGTATGTTTTCTTTGGGTTGTCCTTATTGCAGTTACAGCACATCACGGAAAGATTATCTTTTAAAACACATCATAGCTTTACACAGAGACCACTTAATTGCAAAAGAAAAACCGGAAAAAGATAAATATGAAAAAAGAATAGTAAAGACTCCAGCAGGACTGAAGCTTGTGTTAAGAAGGTATAGAATGGGAGCATCAAAAAAAACATTCTGGAGACGGAAGAAGATTAGCAGTGGAAGTGACAGTGCTGGAGAAGAAAATACACAAGTGCTAAGAAGTGTAAATAAAATTCAGACAAATGCTGAGGAGCTGAGCCAGTGTATGAGAAATGTGGAAATGAATGAAGAGAAAGATCCAATTAAATACACAGAAAAGCATCATTTCATGGGTGGGATGCTCTCTGCTACTGCTGCACAGTACAAAAAGGCAGATGATGGAACAAGTTACAGCCTGGGATTATTGAAAAATGCTGTTCATGGGCCAACAGTGTTGATGGTTAAAAATAATAAAATATCTGTTCCAGCAAATTACAGTGCTAAATTTGTGGGCTTTAAAATGGTAGATGGAAAACAACATCTTGTTATAAAATTACTACCTACAAGTAAGCAGAATGAGTATTTGTTGGGTCAGAAAGTTAAAGATGGTTCTGCAACTCCTTTGCTACAGACTGCTGATCCCTGTGGCTTGTCTTCAGGTGCTATACCACATGTAACTGATCAGTCAACCTTAAAGAACAATTGTGTTCATCCGTTAACCTCAACTCCATTTTCTTGTCCTGCTCCTCATTCAGAAAAAACAAAAGTGGAAAAACAAAATCACTCCATATTGTATGGTAGGAGTGTTTCTGAAACTGTAGCACCTTCTAATATAGCTGTAGGAAAAGGTCCAAATTATTTGCCAGTGAAGCGGGACTCAACTGTACCTCCACATGAAGAAATAACAAAAGCTGGAACTGAAGCTAGTATTTCATGGGGAAGCTTTTGTCCTTCAAGTCATCCTCAGGTATTACCACCCACTATTTCAAATACCCTTCATTATGACCCTATGAAGATGCCCTTCTTTCCTGAACTGAAAATGCAAAATGGTGGCCTGAATAATAGTAATGGAACTAATAATCTCTCTTGTTCAGCCTCAGTGGATTCATCCAATGAAGGGTTGTTGTCTTTTCACAACTATTCCAAAATGGACTCTTTGGATAATCCATGTAGCATTTGGACATCAACAGATGACAGATACAAAGAATTTAGCAAAAGAGGTTCTTTTCAAAACAGGAGAAATGAACCTGCATCTTCACATTCAGAATCAGTGAAAGGTTTAAAAGCAGAGAAAGTTGTGTCAGCCCAATCAAATATTAATAAAACTTACGAACACATAAACACTAAGAATAACTCTGTGTCTTTTACAGGCCAGTCTAAATGTGGTGTTGACAGCAAGTGTTTTACAGAGAACAAGCATAATGGCCAACAGTATTTGGACACTAACATAGAGCAAGGCTTTCAGAACGTAGCTGAGAAATACCAGGAAAATGCCTCTGATTGTGTTAACTCTTTCTTAATGCCTAAAATCACATCTGTTTTCTCATTGCAAAGTGAACAGGCAGCTAATTATTTATCGCCTGAGATAAACCAGTTACTGCAAGATGTGTTAAAAACAACTCAGCAAGAGTTCCCCAGCAAGACAAGTAACTGTGTCAAACTTGGTTCTGATAAGCTGCTCTCTGGTCCTGAGACCAGGAATACAGCCTGCGTGTGTTTTGAAAGCTCTGCAACTGCGTGTGGTTTTCAGAGGCCTCCTTCTAATGCACACTTCCCTTTATGTAAGAGAGAGCTGAACACAAGATGTAGCACAAATGAAGGTACATGTGGGAGAGAAGGACAGACACCCAAAACATCACTTGTTTCACAGGACGCGGACAAATTATCCAGAACTCCGAGTGTTGGTACATTACTAAAAACTCCTACAGAGGAGTTTACACAGCAGTTAGTAAAAGAGAAAGTACTGTCTCCAGCTCAGAATCCTAGCAGCTTATCACCAGTTTTGCCTGTTCTTCAGGAACAGAAGAAAGCCCTTTTTGTTCGGTCCCTTCCATCACGATTTTTTGTTCCTTTCCACCTTTCTAACCAGTCTAGACAGCAGGTGGTTTCCGGAAAATCTCTTCCATCAACCAGTTCATCAGATGGGCATGTTACTAAAGGTGTACCTGCATCTGTTGTTTCAAATAAGGGACCTGGAATGATTCTGACTTTCAGTGGATCAGTTGGAACAGTTGCAAATGCCGCTAATGATAGTTTCCAGGTTTCAGAGGGATTTGCATCCAGAGAATTTGGGAAAATAACCGTATCAGCTTCTGAAGTGAAGGCGAAAAATGGCAATTTTAGAAATTTAAGAAGTTCTTGTAATGGGGAAGTATGTTGTACAGTAAATGACTCATTGAATAGTATGCCATCCAAAGCACCTCTTATAGTTACAAACTCATCAGAGTCATCTGTTAAAGCAACTTCTTCTATGAAGGTGTTACCAGAGCACCAGGATGCTGCATTTGGTTCTTTGGAGTCAGTAAAGCAGCAGGAAATTAAACAGGAACATGTTTATGCACTTTCGCCTGATGGACAGCAGGGAGTTTTTCTGAAATGTATGACACCAAACAAGCCTGTAGTTCATAAATCAGTTTTTTTTCAGGATAATGCTCATCAAAATTATCAACCAAAGAAAACTGGAGCCATGCAACAACAGCTTTTGCTGAAAATTAAGACTCCTGCTTCAGATACACTGTCTGATAACACTCAGCCAGTAAGCAACTCGGTGCCCTCACTACAGGTGGATAACTTGCAGTTCCTTACTCCTGCACTAGCCCAGAAACAAACTAATCTTAGTTTTAATGATGCCTTAAACTTACCAGGTGGGTTAATGCCCGCAAATGCCTCTTTGGCAAGCTCTAATCCAGCATGTTGTGTTCCTCCTGTAGAACCTGTTTATTCTGCTACATCTGCAGGGACACAGTTGCAGAAATTTTCTATTGAGAATATGCAAGTAATACCTGCTAACAAGAGGAATAACTCTGGTTGTCAGAACTCCACATGGAGCACCCTAAACAGAACTGCAAAAGTAAAACCAAGTTTGAAACAAGCCAGGTCTAGAAGGTCAGGAACTGTGGGTGGGCAAAGAAACAAGAATTTCAAACGTAAAAGGAAGGCTAGTTGTCCAGAACCTCCTAGAAAGAAAGCAATGTTGCACAGAAAGTGTAAAGAAAAGAATCAGGCTGAAATTGTTAGTGAATCAGGTAGCCCTTACAAACTAAGGGCATCAAAAAAAACTGTGAGGACTTTGAAATTACTTCCTTTTAATTCTAACCAGCTTGTAAAATGCCCCCGGAGAAATCAACCAGTTGTTGTGCTTAATCATCCTGATGCAGATGTTCCAGAAGTTATAAATGTAATGAAAACTATTGCTAAATTTAAGGGACATGTTCTTAAGGTTTTATTGTCAAAAAGAACTGTTGAAGCTCTTCTGCAGCAAGACGTCTGCAATCCTTCAGATGTAACTACTGATGATTTTTCTCAGAAAAGACACAGGACAGTAAAACCCATTAACCCTGTAAAAGAAAGATTTGTCTTAAAATTGACACTGAAAAAGACTAGCAAAAACAATTACCAGATTGTGAAAACTACCTCTAATAATACCTTGAAAGCTAAGTTTAGCTGCTGGTTTTGTGGTAGAATATTTGACAATCAGGATAATTGGGTGGGACATGGACAGAGGCATCTGATGGAGGCTACTCGAGATTGGAATTCATTAATGGAACGATGACCAGTGAAGAAAATCAGTATCATTCATTAAAGTTTAAAAAAAAGAATTATCAGTTGGATTAGGATACACAAGTCATTCTGTTTTATATGTCAGTATTGTAACTGAGGTTGAAAAAATATGCAAAGTGCTTGTATTTTAAAAGAAAGAGTGTATTCCCTATTGCCATCAGATTTGAGAAAGATCCAAGAACTTTGTGGTTTAAATAACTTGTAACTAACTGCAAATACAAAAAATATATATAAAAATAGATTATTTTTATTACTGCTATAATGTGCTATATTTTTATTCTATAGAATGAGTCTTCAGGGCTTTTGTTCTGTACATAGGTAAAATCCCTAAACATGTAAATATGTTTATACTTTTCAGTTACTTGGTATGATTGTTGCACAGAAATTACACCCCTCCCCCAGTTTTTCAGTTCTGTGCATGCACTACTAAAACCAATTTTTAAGATCTTTTCAAATACACACAGCTGTTATCCTGGGATTTTTGTTAGTTTCACTTGTTAGCTCTTGATTTTGTTTTTCAGGGATTGAACACTATTATTAGCAAGTGCCTCAAAGATGTGAAGCAGTTTACATTCTGTCAACTGTGTAACCATGGGTCCGTATAGGGCCGTTCCCCCTACAGTTTCATTTAAACAAAGCCATATGTGAATGCTTTAAGCTATATTGCTATGCACATGACACTTGTACTATTTCTGTGCAGTTTGTCTACTTTCTTAGTGAAGTATTTTTCATATAAATTAATAAAACATATTACGATTGTGTTAATACGGTGCATCAGAATTAAATCGATTGAAAATATACAGAATATATATTCATAATGTATATGGTGTTCAAGAATGATGAACATTCCTAATCTGTATTGATTTTGTCACTATTAAATTTGCTATAACTTGTGTTTACAGCATATGACTTTCAGCATTTATAGAAAATATTTCTGTCTTGCTATGTCTGCCACAAACCCTAATGGAAGGTCAGGATATGGGGAGGTTCCGAGCACCATTTTAGGCTTGTAATTGCATCATAGCTTTATGTCAGGTGGATGTAATTTGTCCTCATAATAACTTAATGTTTTCTGCTACTGCTTATTCAGATATACTGCCTTTTGGAGCACCAGGGGTTTGGTAAAACCAAGGCTTGAGTTATTTCCTTTTTTTACCAGCTAGTAGATTAATGTTCTTAGGAACCTGCTTGCTTTCTACTTTCAGTTTTAAGGATATTGAAGAGAGACAATGCTTTAGAGTTTTTTAGTCTTTATATGACAGCATGTAAACAAAAGACCTCCTAACCATAGTGACTGAGGGTATGCAGATGAAGGTCCTTATTTTTCACAATAATTATATCTTGAGGCTTTGTCTTCCAGATTCTTAATGACCCTCTCTCTGTAGGCTAGAGGTTTCAGTCTTGTATGGGATTGCACTTACCATTATGGCTGGCACTTTTTGCCCAAGTATGAAGGTGTAAGCCAGCTTTCCAAAGTATTGATGGAAAAACTGTCAAAACTGAACAGTAGGCTTTGGGGTTGGGGGTGGGGGGGTTAGGGTGTATACAAGCCCAGGTAGTTTTCTGTTACTGGTTCCTTATGGTGAAAATGAAGTTTGCTTGCTACCAATGAAACAGTGAGAAGTCAGATGTCACAGGCATGTCACCACTAACTTGAATTCAACTTACCTTTTAAAAAGTGTTAACATTACTTAAAAACAATTGCTTCAGTGATGAGATAATTTTTTCTTTCTTGATATGTGTATTGGCAAGAAGATAGACACTAGCCTTGCTACTGGTGAGTTATGTATAGAAGTCAACTGAAGCAGTCAGGTCAGTGTAGTTTGGGTTTGAATTAACATACAGTTGGTATGTGTTGTGTATCTAAATGGGATCATTTTGTGCTGCACTATGGGCTTGAGCTCTGATGTTAATTTGGCTAGGAACTTTGAAGAAGACCACTATAGTGGTGAGGAAGCAGGTTGGAACGAAACAGCGTTAGAAAAAGACAAAAACATGTCAAGCTTTTTTGACTAGAAGGATCTATTGTCTTAGCTTGCTCTTGTGTAAACTGTGAAATTGAACCTGTGAATTTTGGACATTGCCTTTGCCTTCTTCGGAAAAAATGTGTGTGAAGTATTACCGTTAGCCTACTTAGTGCAATTTCAACAAGGATGACCAGTTTTTATTAACAACTACTTAGCATTGAGGTGGAAGTTCTGCTGGCATTAGGGGGTTTTCTCTGTATTGATTAATCATGAGAGTGACAACTGTCTCTGGAATTTTTTTCAAACTCATTCATTTTCATATGAATTGACCTCAAACAATACGATGAAAACACTGTAAAGCTAGGAAATGCTGAAATAAGGTTGCTTTATATGAGCTTAATTATTTGGCATGTGTCACTTTTTCCATGGACATCGATCTCATTCAGCGCAGAGAATTACTGCTCCCTCCTGGGTAGTGATTCAATATTTTGTTTCCCCACTCTTAATTAGGTCCTCACATTATTTAGTGCAGGTTGCTCAAGTACTGTTCTAAATATGTAATTTTATTCTTACAACCCTTTCCATAGTGTGTTGTTTGAGGTCCTTGGAGTTCGGCATTTCTGCAGACCAGGTTTCAGAAAATCTCAACTGTGACTTCAATGAAATCAAGATCACAATTAATTACCGTTAGGAGAAAATTTGGTTGAAAAGATCTGACCTGTGTCACAGTAGAAGGTGCAGTAGAAGATGCAGGAAAAATGTGCTCAGTTCTTCAGTGAAATGTTCAACTCACTTCAGTGGTATGAAGCCACCTTTTTACTGGCTGACTCCTGAATGTTAGTGCATTTCTCAGCATTTTTAGTAAATGGGAAAAGGTGTCTTTAAAATATCCTACAAACCACAGTTTTTCATTACACAGCTACAATTTATCCCTGAAGTATTGTGAAACACGTAAGTCCATATGGAAAAATATTCAGTGATGGTATATTTAATGCCTGTATTGTAATGAATACAGCTGATGCAACAAGGTTGCACAGGTAACTTGAAGTGTCTTGATTTTGAGTGCTTGACTTTGCAACCATAACATTTTAAAATAGCTTGTAACATTGCACACAGCAAGATAAACCTTAAACTGATTAAATTGTTTTGGGCCATACAAAGAGAGGTGCAAGCACAAGATCATCAACTGTTTGTACAGTATCTGTGTTTGACCTTGAAGAGGCCTAAAATCTATGCTATTATATATTCTTGGCAAGATGTGTTTTCATCACTAAGTCATGGTGCCCTTCCTCAGTAATTCCAGTGTTTTAACTAAAATTTGTTACAGAGCCGTTATGTGAGACTTTTTTTTTTTTAACAACACTTCCTAATAATCTCTGTTTGCTGCTGTTGCTTTTGATTGTAGGAAAAATATAGTTTTGTAACTTGTGTGTCTGAGCACTTGGATTTTTAAGAATACAAGTTCTTAGTCATTTCATGGAGCAACATTGTCAGGAATGATATGCAGTACTCATTGTACTCTCTCTGTCAGGTAGGCAGACAACACTTCTCCTTTGTGCATTATTAAATATGACACTTTGCCCCGAGTTCTCAAATGAAAGAATTAGTTAATTTTTAGTTCTAGGTTTAGGGGTTTTTTGTGTTGTGTGTGTTGTTTTGGTGTATATATTTTTATTTTTTGTTTTGTTTTAGCTATTCAGTGAATGACAAATAGAAGGCAAACAAGCTAACAATATCAAATAAAGATGAGGGGAGAGGTGTGTTGCTGTGTCTGTCAGGTCAGACTTGATATACCTGTTACCTGCTGCATACACTTGGTGGCATTAAGGTGACTGCTAACACTGCATTACATTCTGTAATGGCTTTCCAGCCCACAGCCCTGGGATTTTTAACACAGCAGGCTTCATCCTGAGCACTAATTTGTGTCCAGAATGTAGGAAATGGTAACTTGGTACAACCCTATACCTGAAACTTGCTTAAACCATCTCCAGCTACAACTGTGTTTTAAAATGTATCTGCACTATAGTCCTGCCATGCTATAACAGATCTAGCTTGGGTATGGAAAGCAGAATAACCAGTCTGCTTCTTTTGTTTCTGTAGAAAACACCAAGTGTAGTAAGGTAGGTGATAACATACTAGGATGTGTGTGTGTTTTGGTCAGGGATATTATTGTTCCTCCATGGAGTCTTATTTTGTGCCTAAGAAGTTCTCATTTCAGGCTGGTTGGATTATTTTGTGTAAGGTTGTGTAGCCTGTCAGCTCTCTGCCTTGTTTTGTTGTCAGAACTATAATTCTATAGCCCTGTAATAATGTACAGCATGGATAAAAAGTAAAGTAAGGTTTGAGGTGATCCATTTATCTAGAGTATATTTGTTGTTTGTAGGTCAGCCACAATATTACATGTAGTGCTGAGCACTTAGAGCTGAGGGGCAGGAGCAGCAGTGCTTTAAAGTGCTCAGTGCTAATTACCTTAAAAAAGTGATACCTAGTCTCTTGTATGAAAGATACACACTTGAATTCCCTTGTTCACATTATTTTTCCCCAGTTCTAGAATGATGGAGACACTGCACATTTAACTTGGAAAGAATATTTGAAGAACCTAGAGATTCTGAGGAGCAACACAGAAAGATTATCAGACAGACTGTTAGTAGCAAGTTTAAATACTGCAGTATATGAGTGAAAGGCAAGGACTACATGAATGCAAAGGAAGTTAAATACTCAGTGGCTACTTTTTCACAGAGTACTTCCATTGTGAGTATTGCTTGAAATAGCTTCTAAAGTGATGCTTAAAGTAGCTAAATAATATAATAGTACACATACAGAAGGAGTAAATTAAGCTTGCAGACTCTACCAGCTTCTGTGTTACTTTTGACACCTTGATTTGGCAATCTTAATGTTATAAACATTTCAGTATTAATATAAAACTGATACCAACTGAGCAATCTATTAAACATAACCCTTATGTAGTGCTGTGAACAGTCTGTCATAGCTAGGCTCATGTAAAGTCTGTATATATAATTTCTTACTTGCTTGTGTCTTACCACATCACATTTGAGTAAGTATTGCTTGTGTTGCAGAGGGAAGAAGCTGAGGTAGGTAGGCAGCCATGTGCTGAGCATGGTATTGGCATGCAGTTCTTTCTAGAAGACAGGTGCATCACTCTTTAGAACAAATTCACAAGGAAGTAGTTGCAGAATACAGCTACACAATAGCCCGAAGTTACTTGCTGAGACTTTGCAGGTCTTGACTCATATTCTTGGCATATTCAAGGTATATTCTTGCCTTTAATGCCTTGAATATAATCCTAGAGAACACTGCCTAATTTGGAAGAAAAGGAACAAACCAGGTGTATATAGTCAGTTTTGGAAAATACCTTTAAGATGGATGAGTCTTCAGGGCCAGTGAAATCAAACACTGCCAGAACTAGTTATAAATTGATCCTAAAAGTTTTTCACTGATGTAATTTATACATTCATCAAATCAATTTTCACCACTTGAACATTTGTGGAAGTTTACTCTGTTCACAATAATACAATAAATAAGCCACAGTGATAGAACAGGTTGTCACATAAAAAAAAAGGTGGGTTTTTTTCTGTGTGTGTCTCCATAAACAGTAATTCAGCAAGAAGTGAGTGGGTAATTAGTTTAGCAATTTTGCAGTGTACCTGGGTCACCATCCCAAAGGCAATTTGAAGACAAAAGATTTGAGAGTCATTAGCCAAATTTTATGTGTGTGTATATGTATATGAGATAAAGCTGTAAAAGGTGATACTGTTCATAAATGGATTGTGAAGGAGCACAAGTATACATTAAAACACAGCAATGCTAGTGAATTGATGCTTTCTTGCTGGAAGGCTGCCAAGAAATGCAGTCCAGCAAAGTCTCCATACACTACTGAGTTTACAGTATTTTTGAATTTTATTTGTACATTTGAAAATACTAAAATATTTGAAACAGGGTGAAGCTGAGGGAAAGTACAACACATCTCCATAAATCTAAAACATTCAGGTGGATTTATTGCCACTAACCACAAAGTACAGTCCTATTTTCAACTTGGGCACAGTGACACATTAGGTTAAGTTGCTCTAATTTCTGGGGCTGTGCACTTTACAAAGAAATTGCTGAAAACAGTGATATGTGGTAAACATAAATTGGAAGAGTAGATCACTGTGGGTATTCTCATTTTTAAAACAAAAATGTCCTTCAAGAAATCTGTCTTCAAACAGCAGTCAGAGGGACCAGGCTCTTTGTGGTACGCACTTGTTCTTCCCGTGACTTTGGATACCTGTGTTGTCACAGATGGCAGCAGATCTGCTTTGGCTTCTTGTGTTAAATGTGAACACTCTCCTGATAAAACTGACGTCTGAACTCAAAGAAATGCACCTACTCTGTAGGTGCTCTTGAAGAGTGCTTCTCATCATTTTGGATTTTCCTCTTTTAATACCGTGTCCATGTCTCAGTATGTTGAAAGAAATTATTAAAGAGGTCTTCAGTTTTGCAGTTCAGTTTGATTAAGAAACTCTTACAATATGTTTCAGTTTTGTTGAGTCTTTTGTGTTGTTTTGGCTGTCAATTAGAACCAGGGAGGTGCGTTGATGATTCTCTACTATTTCAGCAACACTGTCAAAGCGCTGGATAAAGGAAACAAAAAGTAATTAGTGCTGGCTTCCTTTAATGCTGTAATATTGACCGTAATCACTGTGTCTTTTCATCTTTGCTTCTTGCATAATTGGAGAGAGTTAAGCTACTTTTTACTAAGTTAGATGCCCTGCCTTTTGGTGAGAGCATTGATTCTTCTCTTAGTTGTGATTTTAGTCATAAACAGATTAGATTTAGGTAATAGAAGATACAGGCACCAGCTGCCTCCTTTCCATTTGTGACTGCTACCTGCACAAACTGAACCACTGAGTTTGCTGTGGGCCACAGTGAACTGACATTTTCATTTTATCTTTATGTATAGTAGGCTGCAGATAGGCTGCTCAGAAGCTGTGGCAGATGTGGTTCAGCCACCTCAGAGGGAAGGCTATGTCCAGGAGTAACAGGTACAGGCAGCCATGTATGAGAACTGTTCTAGCTATGCTGTTTTAATGTTTGTCACTGTAAATTAGTATCCAGAATCTGCTAGGTCTGTTGCTTTTCCTTTTGGACTTCGGTCAAATAAGACTTTGGACTATCTAATTATCCTGAGGTCATTTTTCACTCTTTGTTGAAGACCAGGGGAGCTCCAGGCTATTATATTTTCTCAAATCACAAAACTGGTGCCTGGGAGGCAGATAATTAGGCTACATCAAGGCCGCTTTTACATTGCTGAAAAGCCTACTCTCTGCAGTGATAAACTGTTTTTATTGGTATCTGTGTTCCAAGTTTCTGTTTTGCTATCAGAGTAGTTATCTCTGTGGCAGAGTAGATAACGAGTGATCTTTTCACTCCAGAGCGAAACTTTAATATTTTCTTTAAGTGAAAACAGTATTAACAGTCATGTCATTCTCATTTTTGATAGTTTTGATAGCTTGTTTTTTGAGCATGGCTGTTCTTCCTTTGCAATTTTCCAAGAAACATAACTAAAGTTGTAGATAGAACATAAATGGAGTCAGAAAATAAATAGTCAGAAAATTTATCTAGTGGCTGCTGCTCTTATCCTGAAGGCCACTAAATAAATTTAACTTTATTTAAACAGCTCTATGAATATGTTTGAAATTTGACCTGTGGTTTTAGTTACAGGAGCTGTTAGAACACTGGTTTCTCTAGCTTGACAGATCAGTCATTAAAAAGGGTATTTTTATCTTCATACATAAAGAATCTTTCTGGTCATAGTGCAATATATCTAAGTCCTTGCTTATTAAAGGTATATAATTGAAAACTGTTAGGAAAAATACTCCCATAACATCTCACCTCTTCACCACTTTTTTCTCTGCCCAGTGCATATTGTCTGGTTGATTCAATAAATCGTATTGGGATGTTGTACACTCTTCTGTTGTAAAACACAACCAGTGTATATGGCTGCCGTGAGTCCTGTCCAGAACTCTTCCTTATTAGAAAAGATCCATCCTAAAGACAAAATAGTAGTCAGTGTATTTGGCTCATTTCTTTTCAACAATTCAGTTTGGTTTTGCCTTAATATTTTGATTTATATTAGCATTAAACCTTTTTCTTTCATTAGAAAAACAGAATAGCAGCAGATGAGAAGTAGCATGTATTCCTACTAACAGTAGCTTACAAAGGTGTCATTTGAGAATCACTTTCGCTGCTGCCTGTTCTCTCTCAACCAGAGAAAATGAAGTAATAAATACACAGTGGCAGCCACCTGTTGGGGTCCACAGATTCTTAGGGAGTAGTTCCTGTCAGTGGCAGTAGGTAGGCAAGAAAGCAGGGAGAGGTGGAGATACCATTTCTCCAGAGCTGTAACAGCACTCTCAGCACAGCCAAGCACCAGCACTCCTGACAATGTGGCCCTGTGCTCACTAACTCCCAGCAGCCTTCACCTGGTGATAGCCCCCACGCTCTGCCCCTCTATCCTGCTCTGTGCACTTAGGCAAGAGTGGAAATGTATTTGATGCTGAGGATGCAACTCTGAATGGTCCTCTTCCCTCCTGCGACACCAGATTTTGTACAAATACCTGAGAGAATTCAAATTCCCCAAATACCTAAATGCACAGTGTTCCCATTCCAAAATGCATAGCAACACCAGCCTTTCCAAATAGCTGTTTTCACAGGAGCCATTGGACAGTGGTGGAGACCACTTAAAAGCCACTGGGCTTTGCATTTCTTTTAAGGAGTGTGTATGAGCTGAGTTCCTCAGCTCTCAAGTCTGTAATAGCTTTCTCTGCAGTACTTTGATCTTTGAGTTACACTAATGCAACTTTGTGTTGCAATGAAAGCCAGTGTTAACTAATGTCACCGCAATAACTCCAGGTTTGACAGTACTTGCATGGCACAGTAACTCTGATCTGTTCAGAAAGCAGCTTATGCTTTCTGAATACTTCTGCTTGTCTTTTTATTTTTAATTTGAAGTTTTGGCTTTTTCTCCCATAAAAAAGACATTTCTTAGATGTGACCTACCCTGTTTGATCGGTACAATGCATCTTCTGCCATTTTCCTATCACAGGTAGCAGCATACCATGCTTTACTGTGAACACCAGCATCCTAAAAAGAGAGGAACAGTGTTTCACCTGGAAAATAATAATGATAATAATAAAGAATATGGCCTGTAGGGGAGTTACTGCTAAATAATGCTATGAAGAACTAAAATGCAGAAAACAGAGTTTAAAAAAGCCTTTGCCAGAAGTTCACAGTTTTAGTTGGACAGGAGTAGGGCAAAGAAAAACTGGAGTGTCAAGACAGTGCTAACACATTTGTGACAGAAGGCTGATAAATGACAAAAGAGAGATGCCCTGAGGAAAGCAGTCAGGTTCAGCTGTAGGATAGTTTTAAAGATCGAAGCTATTCCAGTACAATTTAAAGAGGAGTAAGTGTTGAGGAATGTTGAGGAATAAATAGACTATTAACAATTTAAATGCTGTTCAGTTGTGGATGTGTTTGGATTTGGTTGGTGTCTAAGCTTTGGGAATGAAGTTTCCCATCTACTTAATGCTATTTGTGAACATAATCATGATTGTCTCCACCTGGACAACATGAAGGTTGGATAAGTTTTGCTCCAGCTTTACAGTAACAAGCTTAAGGATAAAATAAATTTTCACACAGGCTTTGTCACCTCTGTACAAAACAGATCAAAGGTTGCACATTACAACTGAGCTTGTTTAGCTGACTTCTTGCTGCCAAAAAGGGAATGTCTTGGCTTCTCCTTTGTGCTCATTTTGTTGCTCATCTGATCCCTTGTGAGATAATTCACTTTATTAATCTTGCAGAAAAAAACCCCAAACAACTTTCCTTTTTTGTTTTACCTTTTTTTGTGTTTGACTGCCAAGCTGTTTTCTGTCAGTTTAATGACTTGGCTAAACCCACTGCAGGATCAGAAAGGAACACCAGCGGAAGCTGGGAGGGGAGCTTACAGTGAGGAGAGAGCACAGCCTCAATTTTGGGGGCACTGCGCTAAGTTCGTAGACTGGCTAAAGCCATAACATAATTTTACTCTCAGAAGTTTTCCATGTATTTTTCCATGGAAAAAGAAAGGGTGAGAGGAATTGCAAATATGAAAAGTACTTGCCCATGTAGAGAATGAGCCCAGGGAACAAATCTTTGTTCAACAAAATAAGGAATCAAAGGCCCCCAGACCTTTCTTCTATCACTATATGTGGCCTGTAATGTGGAAGCAGACAGCTGATGCCAATGTTTGGATGGGAACCAAGCAAAGAGTAATGTTATGGGAATGAATGACATCTGTGAGCACCTGTATTGTGCAGGATGCTGCAGCAAATGATACCACTGTATATAATTGCTGGGAAAATAACACTAACAGCTAAAATTTTTAACAAAATGGATCTTTTATTAAGTTCTGTTTCTCCCCATGGCTGTTACATAAAAACTGCAAATGTAATTGCTACAAGCTGTTTATGTAGAGTCTTCTGGATTGCTTATTTGAAAGTAATTTTTATAAAAATATCTAGTATGATCTACAGTTAAAATTTTCCAGAACTTTAAATCCTTTGTGTTCTTCACTGTTGTATTATCTTTGTCATGTCAGACTTTAGAACACTTACTTACTGTTACTGGCTCTGCATAATAGAGCCTTTGATTTACAGTCAACAGTTTTTACCTTGTTTGTGACTACTAGGCTTATAGGAATGGCTTTTTGCATTTTGTAGTCTCCCTTCATCCAAAATGAGAGTAAGGGGAATAGCACTGAAATGAAAGTAACCTTGCATTTGCTTAGATCATTCAAAGCTTAATGTTGCAACAAAACACATAAAAAAGAATTGGCCATAAAACTGACAGCATTAACTGTAATGAGAAGAGATCTGTTTAAAGGAACAGAAGGGAGTTGGACTTGGAAGAACCTAAAACACGTAAGAGAGGCATCACAGCATCATTGTATTGCTTACTGCACTTTTTTTCCCCCCATACTCCATTTGCAGAACTATAAGTAAGGAAAAAGGAGGCAATTAAAAACTCTTTATAGCAATCTGTTTCAAAGAGTAGGCTTAAGTGCATCACCATAGATTTCCTTGTTTCAGTGATGGTTAAAGTATGAACTCGGGAGTCTGGAAGACATGAAACTAAAGCTTTTTAAAGTTTTGTTTAAAGTGACTGGTAGAGTGCCAAGATTTGATATAATACAATTTACATATTTTTCTACAGTTTGTAAAACCTCTCCTATGCTATGTGTTCTGAGCATATTTTAATGAAAGCTAACATTCACATTATTTGTGCTACAAAAAAGCCTCATTGCAAAAGGGGGCATAGCCCTCCACAAAAGGACTGTCATTTTCTTTTGAAAGGGGGTAGGGGTGGAAATACTATTTTAAAGGATAAAGAGATTTCTGTAATATGAATTTAGCTGATATTATACCTGGTCTGCAGAACTTGAAGTAGATGAAGTGCTGCTGGGAGGGGAAGCCCCCAAAGAACGGTTTGCAGCTTCTGGCACTCCTAGAGAAGAGAAAGAACAACCATGTATAAGTTTTCAAAGTATGTTTGTTATGATGTAAGAAATTGATTTGTTACAAGGACTTTGAAAGATATGGAAATACTTGACCTTTGGTATCACTCAGGAAAGCTTTCTACTGGAAATGGATAGGGCCTATATAAGTGCTGGGACACCTGCCTGCCCAAAGGGTAGCCTTGCTTGTGAAGAGAAAACCAGTTTGGATAACAATTTGGTTATGAGCCAGAACTAGACTCAGAATACAGGAAAAACCCTCTTCCACCATCAAAGTGAATGAATGTAACAATAGATAGGAAAATGCAGGAACATGATGCAAGTAATTCTCAGTCCAGTGTGAGAAGCCGTCCAGGTGAACGAGTCAGGAAAATGAATTTATTTCAGAGATAATTTTTCACTAATTTAGACTACCTGAATTGTTTGTACTACCTGCAAGAAGTCCAGGCAGCTAAATGGAAAGCAGAATTAATAGCAAACATTATGATGCTTAAATGGAATAACAAAGCATAGTTGAAAATAATTACTAGGGCTGAAATACAGATTTAAGAATTTAGGAAATCACAAGTGAAATGTTTCAGTAGTGTTGCATATTAATGATATAAATAAGTATGGATTACTGCTTTCTGGTAAAACAGAATTTGGCCCAAGAGTGTACATGTCTGCTATAGGTACTTGTGAACACAGCTGGATGCAAATCAATATGCTAGAGAAGGTCATTGTAGAAAGTTGAGTGATACTTAGTTACTATGGGAGGCTTTTTTTCTTTGTCTATTTTACTTATTGGGGAAAGCAAATGCTACCGTTTCTGGATATAATGCTCTGCAGACTGCATTGTCAAATCGTCACTAATAAAATTCTCATTTAGATCTTGGTTTAGAAAGCAATAAGAATGTTATAGAAAAGACCATAAAGTGACCAGAATTAAAAAATTCAGTTGGACTGGAGAGCTCAAAGACAAATGTGTCAAGTACATTTAGAACTTCTTTTGTAGTAAAGATGCAGCTGTCTGAAAGCTGCATCCCAAGTGGAGGGGAAGACATTATAGGGAGCAGCTCTCAATGAATTAATAATCACCTGAAGAAGGCTATTCAGTATAACGGATTTTGGTTTTTCTGTAAAATTTTCACTGACAGGCTGTTAAAGCCATAGCTGAAAGCAGATTGTATGAATAAAGAAAGAACCTAGAAGTCAGTCAGATTAGTGAATTAGACTTGACAAAAGGATACTAAAATAAGTAATGAAAGCTGTCTTAGCTGTGTGTAAAAAAGAGAAATGGGGCTTAATGCAATAAGGATATTATAGATTTTAAAGATAATCTAGGTACTAAACAAATAGTAGTTCTGGCACAGAAATGGAAATTTCCACAATCAAATTGGAAGCAGAGCTTAAATAACTTTAGTACATTTGAGCTGATGGGCCCAGATAGTCTTTACCTGGGAAATTTTAAAAACGGGTACATGAAATTCAGGGGTAGTAACAGTTACTTTACATAATTTTCAAGTCAAGATGGTAACAAATAATTAAAGAATACCAAACATAATTGCTGTACCTAATGTGGAAAAAGTGACTTGAGCATCTACAGGGCTTTTTGTCTGATTCCACAGAACAGAAGGCCCTAGGAGAGAATTTGAAGGAAATAACATCAGGATTCAGAAGTAAAGGTGCAACTAAAAGGAGAAAATCTGAATCTTAGCCAAGTAGATAAAATGTTACAGCTCTTTCATAAAGTAACAGAGGGAATGTGGCACTGTATTTAATCTGGACTTCAGAGGAGCATTTGACACTGTGCCATATCAGAAATAACTTTCAATGATGAAGATGGAAGTAGTTCTAAGGCTTGTATGGGGACAAAGAAGAGATGGCAGGTTATGCTGAAGGGACATTAGTGATTATGGGACCAGTGGTATGTATTATAAAGTTGTTATTGGACCTGGCACAGAGATTATGCTAAAGAAAGTTTACTAATCAGAGCATCATTTAGCACCAGATGGACTTGGAGAATAGTTAGAGTTCTGGGAGTAGTAAGAATTTATGCTGCAAGTTGAAGCACATCAGCTGTGTGACAGGAGCAGACAAACTTGAGTGCATCAGTCAAGAGCATTAATGTGAAACATTTTATACTTCCTCAGCACAGGAGATGAAATTGCACCATGCATCAAGCAAATGTTTCCAGGAAAGAGATATACTAACAACAGCCTGTAAGTTCAAGCTATACCAAATGTAGATTTCTATGAGCCATTCTCACCATCTGCTTACAGTGTGAAAGATATGTTCAGACTGAATATGTACAGTAAAGGGCTTATAGGAAGGTCTGATAAGTGTCTGCTAACAAGCAACTAGAAAAAAATGTTAAATTTAATTTACACTTCTGTACAAAGAGGGTTTATATACATATTACCTAATTTGTTTCAGTTAACAGCTAAAAACTAAGTCCATCTTGGAAAGCACTACTTAAGAGAAGAGCTTTAGCATTTGCTATTATAAATGTACCTTCTTTTTTCCTTCTGCAGAAAAAGAATAAATTGAATGCAATAATGATCTGTCTGTCTTCTAGGCAACAGAAGCCTGAAGCAGTCCAGAAATGTAGTATTTAGGAATCTTCTGTGACAAGGAAGATTGATGGAATCTTTATTATGATGGGAAATGACCCAAACTGCCTTTGCTAGAAATGTCTAGTATTCATGAATGTAAATGAAGCACCCATTTCCCATCAATAATCCTGAGATACTCTCTTAATTTTACTGGCTGAGCTAAGATCCTGGATACTTGACCTCCTGTTTGTATGCAGTACAGATACATTAAGTCCAAATTACTTAATATGCAAGTTATTTTGAAATAATTTAAATTCAAAGATTAAATTGAATTTACGAGTTAATCACATTTTAATTCAAAAACTGAATTATACTTACTTGGCAGAATTGAGGACTTTTGGAGCAGAGGCCTGAAATAAATGTCGAGAGATTACAGAAAAGTCTGAAGGCATGTACCCAGTCCTCATAATGTGGAAATTGAATATTTGAAGTATGCAGTGGTAGAATGTGTTCCATGTCACCCATTTGTTCATGGAGAAACATGGGTCTGATACAGGTATTTGAAAGAAACATTATATCCCACTACTAGGAATTTAAACATATGTTTTAAATCTCCATCACCTTATTACAGATTCTATCCCCTCATGCTTTTTGGTGATGGTTATAGTATTTGTATGCATTAATTTGCCATGAATTATTTTTTTGCTGCTGTGGGGTACTGTGAGGCTTCAGGACTCTCGGCTCTGACAAAGAAACAAGAAGGCTTTGAGCCTCTTACAGCTGGTGCATTGAAACTCAAGAGGATGGAAAGGGATCTTACTTTTGGGCACCACTTGGGAGGGGGGGAAGTGGAAGTTCCTGGTTGGAATTGCGCCGTCGTTCTGGTGCCATAGGTTTTTCTGTAGTTTGGGAAAACAAACAGTAAAGTCAAGATTTCTTCAGAAACTTATTATCCCAGATTAGGGAGTCCCAGTTGGTAAAGGAGAGTTTCTTTTACTACAAATTTGAGGTTTTTTTCCTTACATGGCAACCTGCCATTGTGCTGCTTTTTCTGTTTACTAATTCCAGGCAAATATCTGTGCTATGGATGCTTTCAGGGCTCGGTGAGACTCTCGTGACACGAGGGGAGGGCGCTGGGGCCGTCTGCCTGCAGGAGCTGGGCCGGCCGGGGCTGTGCCGGCTGCAGCATCCCAGCCTGGAGTGAGGCAGCAGCTCCTGCTGAGCCTTGTCTGGAGGAGCCGCCGCCTCACACAGACACAGAGACAGGACGGGATGGATTCCTGCCTGTGCCAGGGACTGGCTCTTGCCAGAAGGAGATGGTTCTGGCTGAGTTCAGAACCAGTCCCTCCCTTCCCCCTTCTCTGCTTACAGGGCTACATGGGCACACTGCTGGGCCTACATTCCCCCGCCAGTTTTACAGTGACTGCTTTTAGAGAACAATGATATTCAGAGCAACTAAGGCTGCCCAGATCCAGTTTGAAACTGCTAAAACCAAACACCCCTCAAAAACCTACAGTAACTTGTATGTGGTGTTGTTTATGTTTTTAGTTAAAAAAAAATCAGATAAATGTCAACTTTTTCACAGTAGTAGCTGTAATTTACCTTCATTTGCAGTTAAGGTCTCTCTGGGAGGTAAACACGGTTTCTGCAGTAAAGGAGAAGGACAAACAAGTATTAACTGGCATGTCACTGGTACAGCAAATGTTTATAATTTATACTTTTTGTGAAATAGTTTAGAATTGACAACATCCTAGAAGAATTAGGAGGGCAGGGACATAGCCCATCTGTGAAGAGCTTCTAGTTGTATGACCTTGAAGTTTGGGAAGGAGATTTGGGAAGAATCTCAGTTTGTGGGTATAAGTAGATGGAGAAAATCTAGATGGTTCATTCTTATCTCAGGCCCAAAAATGAAAAGGGTATCCCAAAAACTTGCAAATGAAGATTTGATTTTCACACTTATTGAGCTATGCACACAAATATCTGAACACATTTCTGTTTACTGGAACTTAAACTGTCAGTTTAGCTCACAGTGAAATTGGAACCAATCTTCCAGTTTTAATTAAGTTTTTTTTTTTATTTTGAAACAATGATCATTAACTGCCGCTTTTGAAACATTTTTCAAATTAATCTCTTTGAAAATTTCAACCAGTCCTCTTACTTTCTGCCGCAAGTTTTGGGATATTTTTCAAATGATTAAATGCTTACTGAAAAACCTCAGACAAATTCTGGTAAAATCCTGCATATTTCTTGAGCTATCACTTGCAATGAACTTGTGTTCCCCATAGGCAGCCCTGAACATTCTGGGAATACTTCTTGAATTCATGTGTTCCCATTTATTTCTCATTTATTCGGTTCATGCACTGTGTTTATTGTTACATCCTCAAGCATTGAACTCAAATGTTGCTTTGATCAAAATATTTTTCTGCTCGAGCAGAAAGATCACTGATCTTCATTCATGTAATAGCACCCAAATATTTCCTGTCTTTATAACCCTTTCCCCTAATGTTTTGCATTTATCTTGTACCCAAACCCATGATAAAATTAAGTTTTACAATAAATTAAAAATCTAATAAAATTTTTGGGTGATTATGCAAGTACAAACCAACTTACTGGTGAAATTACTGCATTAGAAGTTTTCTTGCTAAAGTATGGAGGAAAAAGAAAACGAATATGGTTACTTAGCAGATACATGGATTCATTTAGCACGTAAGCATCAGTTTCATTGGTGTAAGATAGGATTCATTGGATACTTGTAGCAGTTCGAAAAAAACAGGAATAAAAAAGGAATAAGGCTGTCAAATGCAATGTGCACTCAGTAAAGGTACTTACACAAGGAAGCTACAACTCTGTCCAGTACTTAACATGACTTGGGTGGGGCAGGAGAACTCAGTGACAGCTTTCTGCACTTGTAGGCTTGCATGTGCTAGTACTGCAGTATGGTACCAAATCAAACAAGGCAGCCAGCATCTGCCATCAGTGGCAGGCAGTGAAGGGCCAGGCCATTTGGCTTACAAACAGTATTCCTCCAGAAATAACAAAATAACAGCTTGCCTTTACCTATCCAAGATGTCTTTCACAAATAGGAATAAATACAATTCCTGAATTCTAATTGCTCTAGGGAAAGATAGGAGTTAGCTCCTAATATACCTATTAAAGCCATCCCCATCAATGAAGCATTTTTAACATTTTTTACTCACAGGCCCCTTGGTAATGGTGATGGAGCTGCTCCAGTGGGAAATCTGGATTCTTGTGTGTTGTTGAACCTCTGACCTAGAGGTGCAAGCAACATATTTTGTATGCAACATGAGCTGTATCTGAACAGTAGGTTCTCCTCATTGCCATTTTAGTGCTAATGTAATAAAGGTTAAAAAATATCCATTGGTTTAATTTTTTTCTTAACATGTTTTCAGTCTGGTTATCCAAGAGAACAGTTCAGTAGCACTTCTTGCTTATTGCTGACTGTACAGATAAAATTTACACTGACACACTACATTGCATGCTGTGTTATGGTAACTGGTGGCATATGAGTCCCTCTCATATTGCCATGTTTTCATCTGAATACTTACTTTCATCATTATTGTTTGCTTCATGGTCCTGTAATGGAAAAATAGGTTAGATTTAATATGAAGGAATTACAAAAGAAATTACTATGGTCAGTTTTAAGTCCTTCACTACCAAAAGGACATAGAGGTGATGGTGAAGGGACTGAAGCACAGGTCTTATGTGGAGTGGCTGAGGGAGCTGGGGGTGTTTAGCCTGGAGAAAAGGAGGCTCACTCAGGGAGGCCTCATTGCTCTCTACAAGTACCTGAAAGGAGAGTACTGGTCTTTTCTCCCAGGTGCTGCACCAGGAGACGTTTAGATATTAGAAACAAGTTTTTTACTGAAAGGCTGGTCAGGCATGGAATGGGCTGCCCAGAAAAGTGGTGGAATCACCATCCTTGGAAGTGTTCAAAAGCCATGTGGATGTCCATTATTGTTACTGGTGAACACAGTGGTGCTGGATTAACAGTTGGAACTTGATCTTAGAGGTCTTTCTCAGCTTGAATGATTCTTTGATTATTAAATGAGAACTGCATGAATAATCAATATGGTTTTGGTATCTGTCATAATTTTTACAGAAATATTTGTACAGAAGGTATATAGTATCCAGAATACTTTCATGAGGTCATTTGAAAAATTTTAAGCAATTATCAAATTTTGAACTTTCTAATAATCTTGAGATTGCTTGTAGTAAGGATTGAGAAAATCTGGCCTTAGTTTTGGAGTGAGACCTTTTGGTTCAGGTTTAATTTCTGACCTGGAAGACAGAAATTTTGCAGCAGATTTGAATATACTGAAACCATATCTTCCACTGAACAGAGGAAATTGAGTAGACTCTCTTATCACCATGCTAGAATGGAAGCAATGCACCTAATTTCCTGTCTTCTTTTGGAGACGCTTCATTTTGGCTCCCATTTCTTGACTTTTAGGGAATCAAGACTCCCATCTGATACGTATCTTTCAAAGAGGCACCAGTTATTAATTTGTCTGTCTTCATCTTCCCAGCTAATGGCTTTTCACTAATGTTAGTGACAAATGCATCCATTCTCTGGCTGGAGAGGTGTAATCCATCACCCAGCAGTTGGGGAAATAAGACATGGCAAAATTTTTCTCCCAGTCAGCTCTGGCCTTTGAGAGGAACAAGGGTTACAGTTCTGTGCACATGATCAATGCTGGTTAGTGCTGACAGCAGATTGAATGTGAGCAGTTAACAGATGTTTCAGTTATTATTTGGGCTTTGTCAATATGCTGTAGCCAGGGATGAAAAGGAACAACAGGATGGAAAGAGCACTGGACAAACAACATGCTCATTAACATGTGTTTGCTTAAAATTGTAAAAGCTGCCACTTACAAGACAAGCAAAGACCCCAAAATTTGGACTGCATGGGGTAACTTTCCTAGGTGGACCCTTGTGACAAACTGGTGAACTGCAAGCAGCCAGGAGCTGACAACACCCATGGTGCAGAGGAGTGTTTGTCTGGGATTTTCACCTTGGAACTGTAACTCACTCAGTGAGTGGCTCCAGCTAAAGGATAGTCTCTCTCTATTCTCTACAAAGCCATCTCAGATATAAGCTCTGAAAATGCATTAATGGAAAGGTTTCAACTGCAATATGCCACTCAAGTCTGTTCTGAAGCAGGAGTATTAGTGCTGATCAGATAGGGCAATTTCTGTCCAACATTCTCCCTTCAGATGCAAAGTTTTTTTCTCATCTTGTATTGGTAAAAAAAGCTGAGAAATCAAACTATTTATTAAAAGACAAATCCAAAATTTGCATTTGGCACTGCTTAGGAATTGTTCAGAGTCCCACAGGATAGAGAGCTAAATGGGAAGAACTTTGTGATGAGGTGGAAGGGAAACTAAAACGCTGATGCTGTTGTATGTACAAACTGCTTGGTATATAAGATATTTAAAGACTGAAGCCTAACTAAGGTGCTCATACACCACCTGCACTACGTTACCATAACACCTAATCCTATTACATGACCCCACATTCCTAGTTTTAAGTGTCTAATTTCTCTAATACTTATTGGCAGACTGATTATTTCTTAGCGACAATTCAGCACAGGGCTGGGATAAGCTCTGAGCATGCAGCTTTTGGCACAGATGCTGACACATTTACATTGCTCTGTTCTTGATGGCTCCTCATGCAGACCCTCTCAAGCTGGCACAGCTGTGAGTAGAGCTATGGTGCAGATCAGTTTATGGAGCTAATCTGGCTGAAAAATAATCTTTTATGATTTGCTTTTGCTCATTTCTGCAGTTGGACAAGTTTTCAAATAGTTTGCTTCAAAAAAATAGGACAGTGGAAGGGACAGACTGGGATAAGAGCAGAGGGAGAAGAGGACTGGCTGAAACACAGCCTTAGGACCCAAGGCTTCTAATTAGTCCTTCAAGGACTGCATTTTCTAGTGATACTGGTTACTCAGACTACCAAGTCTGACATTTTAGAAGGTTTCCATTTTCAGAAAGCATTAATCATCTCACCATCTGAGAGGAATGAGGCTCAAGGAAAAGTGCTTCAGACTGGGCAAAATCATGCTTTGCTACTTAAAGTAAGGTTCCTGAAGTACAACTGGTATTTTTTAGTACAAGAAATTATTTTTGTGGACTGAGACATATATCCCTTAAAACATTTGAACTTTTTCTTGGATCAATACAGATGTCCAGTGCTCTTTCGTCCAAAAGATTAATAGCAACAATCACAATATTAGATGAATCTGACATCTGGTCATCTGTTTCTGTTATTTAATCCAGATAATAAATAGATAATCCATCTATTTATACATGAAACACAGGACTAAATTTAACATGTTTTTTAGAGTGGCCCATTAATTACTCACTGTTTTTGGATGAAGACGACTTCTGGGGAGAGGCAAAATATTTCTGAAAAATACACATATTAAGTTATGATGAATAGAATTTATTTATTTAATTGGCTCAGATAGGCTTTTTAAGATCTAGAGGGAAAGAGGTCTGCAGTAAATGGATTTGATTTCAGCTCTGCACAGACAGTGGTGATGTTGTGGCCTTGATGTGGAAATACTCTAGAAGACCTTCTGTCCTAGACCTGGGGTCCCCTGTGACTCTGCACCCTAACCAAAAACCTTCACACACAGAGTACTGTGGGTGCCTCCTTCTCGGGGCACATAACATCTTTTGTAAAATGATAACCTAGAGGCAAGGGTTATGAAGCAGCTTTCAAAGCTTCTGGGGACACAGGAGTGAAGCAGGCTGTACACTCAAGTATCATTTTTCTCTTTTCCTCCAGAGACTTGGGATATAAATCATGGATTTACTGAGCCCAGTTTCTTTACAGTCTTGTACAACTACAAAAACATCTGTTTTACAAGGGTGCAGAGATGGCTAACAGGATCTTACACCAGCTTGCAGAGATATTTTATCCCCGTAGTGGATCTTAAAGGGATATTTCAGAAAATCCTCTCCATCTGCCAAACTGGCTTGACACAGAATTTCACAAAGCAATGAGAGCTTTCGGTTCTCACCTTGTCCTAGCACCCCTAGCTATTAGAGTATCCTGACAATTGTCTGTTGTCTGAAGGCTACACATTAGAGAGACGAAAATTTGCTCTCTGCTAATATTTCCTATTAATCTAAGCTGCTGTTAAGTTACCTGGAAGTATCCTGCTTTGGGGACTCTCTGGTCACACTGTGCATGTGGGAGTGCTCTGTATTCTGAGTAGGCATAAACATGAGGGGCTTGGTGAACCTAGTAATGAAACATGAATTAAGAAAGGAAAATTACATTTAGCAACAGTGAACACAAATAAAACCTCTTTCTTCTCTCCTCCTCAAAATTCTAAAAAGTAATCTTAAGAGTATTTCTTCTTAATATGTATTACGTTTGGGTTAATGAAATTAACATAGAAATGGTTGATAATCTTTGTGTAGATAATCTGAAGAGATATTTACTGTATGTCTTTCTTCTGTTACTATAGTTCTTCTAGAGAAAATTATCAGACATGTAGTATTTTGATGAGAAAATATATTTTCTGACAGTTTTAAATAATGCAAAAACATTCACAGCAACGGGTTACCTGGTTACTGGTGGGGGTGATGGTTTTTCCTGTAAGAGAAAAAAGTGCACTGAATTTTTTTGATCACTTTTTGATTCCATAAAATAAATTAGTATGATCTTATTTATGCTACCACATCAAGATATTATTTTGCATTCTGATACAGGTTTCTACTAGAGCTCTGTCTGGTAATCTACATTAGGTTGGGAGAGGCAAGAACTCAACATCAGTAAATCTGCTTTGGCCATATGTTATGCCAGTACCAGCAAATGGGAAAAAAATGACTGTGTCAGGACTGTCATTGCTCCTGTGCTGCAGTTCTGCTTCTGTAGAACATTCCCTTAGGCTGCTGCTTCACAGATTGGATCACTATCACAGAGGACTGGGAAACGTTCCCCTTGCTCTTTTGAAACGGTTTGCCAGCCTTCTGAAAAGGGGATGTCAGAAAGCTTTATGTGCAGGAAGAGATTTGTTCTTAGTTTTCCCTTTTGAAAGACTGATAATCTTTTCTCACAATCACATTTGTACCCTGCCTGAGGGCAATGGGAGTCACACTTCAGAGAGGCCTCACCTCTTCTTCAGGAACCTCGTAGACTTCTACAGGACAGGGAAGAAATAAAAAGCATTCTTTAGTGTAGCAAAAACATACTGCATGTTACCATAAAAGCTGATCTTAATTTGTACTAGTCATACTTCTGACTCTAGAAGAATAACTCGGACAATCTGCTCAGAATTTGTATCTGCCACCAAAACCCTGGAGCAGCAACACCCCCTGTCTTCTAGTGGGAACTTCAAGTGAAAGTCACAGGAATTCTGATACACAGTCACTGCATTCATCAAGTTTCCTCCCACCGCAAAACCGATGTATTGTTTTGTTTTTCTTCTCCTTCCCTCCCCCCTGCAAGCAAGATGAATGCTTGTGTTGTGCAAACCTGGGTCAGTCTGGAAAATTTCAGTTATCACACCTATAACTAGCATTTAGCCTTTCCTTGACTCAGGGAGGAAGAAACCGGGTCAGTCATAAATACAAGCTGGCTCATTTGCATGGCTAACATCCCTCCCTGAGTTCTGGCCCATATTTTAATTCATAGATTTTAAAAGAAAAAAATCACCAGCGTCTTTATCTATGCCCAGGTTCTTCAATGAAAATAGAATCCTATTTCAGTAAATTTCATGTCGGGTTTCATCACTTTACTGCGCCCAAGTGTCCCAGCTCCCACCAGGGGGAGACGTTTTATTTTTTAGTAACATCTGTCAGGAGCTGCTTGGTGCTCAACACTGATTTACAGAAAGGCTGAGATTGAAAAGGGCAGTTTAAAATGTCTGGAAAATAACTCACGAAATCTTCAGTAATTCATGAAAATTGTTAGTTTACGACTTGTAGTTTGTGACTTTAAAGCTAAACACATGGCTAATGAATATGCAAAGCTTTTTAAAGAACTGTGTAATGTCTGGAAAGGTTACATCCAAGCAATTAATGAGATACTGAGGATGCAAAACAACTCTAACTTGGCAGAGAGAGATGAAACAAGAATATCTGAACTTACAAAAGCAAACAGGATTCCTCTTATTTGCTTCTGCTTTTGTTTCTTTTTCCAAACAAACTGGTCTTTACAGAGCCTCAATGGGAACGCTGTTATAAAAGGCCATGCAAGACATCAGCCTGAACAGGATTTCTATATGGCTGAGTCTAATGGTCTGAAAGTATTGGGCCTTGATTCTTATGGTGAAATGGGAACTACTGACATACTGAGTCCTATAATTCTTTTTCCTGTATTGATCCATTTGGGTTCCTCCACTAGAGCAAAAGACTAAAAATAAATTAATTTAGGGCAAATAACTTGTACTAGTTTTATTTATGCTTAAAATGAATTTACTGATCAAGCTAGACAAAGCAACTGCTACAAGACAGAAAAGCTAAAGGGGAACATATTTTTGTTTTACTTTAGTATGTCAGAGGGTTAGTGGTGTGACTACATCAGGCATAATTTAATATTCCACAGTCTTATTTTATTCTAATAGCAATGCAAGCTCCACATACCTTGCATATTAGAAGTAAGAGCAGGCTTTGGAGAAATAGGGGGGGCTGGCTTTGTTGTCTTCATAAATCTGTTCACAGGTGCTAAAAACATATTTTATTCATGTACACATATATATTTATGCATGTGTGTATATATAGACATATTTATATATACACATATCTGTTAACAAACTAACATTGAAAAATGTATACAATAAGAATTAATATTAAGTAGGTCCAAATGACAACCTTTTGTGTGACCTTGACTAAATAAACTGAGTCAGAAAGCAGCTCTCATTTTAAAAGAGAAATATTATTCAGTATTCCAGCCTTTCTGAAGAGGTTTGATACTGTCAGTAATGTCAGAGAGCAGAACTACATATTCTTTGTTTACTTTTCACCTCTGGGCTGTAGTAGTTTCATTCTCTAGCTAAATACTTACATATATAGAGTGAGATTAAAAAAAAAAAGCAAAGTCTGTCTTTATCTACTAATATCTAAAAATGCTTGTTCTGAAACCCTTCAGCAAACAAAATTTTAATGCTACTGCTCCTTTGGATGAGAAGACAGGTCATATGTCAAGAAAAGCCTCCTGGTTGCACAAGGGCTGGACTTTGAAATAGCTGAGTGAGAGAGGCAGAAATTAAACATGTCTTCCAATAAAGCGAAAAATAATTTTCCTTGGCCCTGTAATAAGCCAAAGGAGCCAACTGCCTTTTTGCAGGCTGTGATCTCTTTAATAGCTGCATCTCCACTCTTTGAACCCTAGAAACAGACATTAATTTGACCCATTTTTTCCCTTTTATTCCTAATAAAGCAATAATTATAAGCTTACATGGCTAAAACTCACATTTTGTAGGTAGTGACATGCTGCTTTCTGTGGGTTCAATATAGTTATCATCATCATTGTCCACTGGCACAATGTAGTTATCCTATGAGAAATGCAGGACAAAAATCTATCAGTTAAACCTTCATCATGTCAACAAACTGTTGGGATTGAAGCCCCGGCAGCAGTTTACAATAATTGCCATTTCACAATGATTCCTGTTTCAGACACTTATCATCCTATCTGGAAAGGGAATCCCAAAGATTGAAAATCCTTTACAAATGTATGGTGTATGTAAGCCCTCCCTTGCCTCTGGTCCTGGAGCAGACTTTGAGGTTACTCTCCCTGTTGGATGCAGCTTATTATTGATGATCAGGAGCTACTCCATGGTCTAAATAGCCTCCTTGATACTCAAAGCTGGCATATATCCCCTAGGAATCAGTATGGTGCTCACAGATCACTGTTAGTGATGTACAAAAGGATTTTTAGTATAGAGGCTACGAAAGAGACCAGACCATGGCATTGCTATGACATTTACAGTTAAAACAAATAAATCTGTAAACTTTACCTCATCATCATTGCACTCCTTAGGCTTTGGTGGCACTTTTGGTTTTGCAGCAGGAGATGGCAATGGCATGGATGGCACACATGGTTTCTTTGGTCTGGACACGGCTGGACTGGGTGTACTTGGGAGAGGTTTGTTGATGGGAGGAAGCTGCTGGTGACTGGTGCGGTTGTCTTTTGATTTGGTAGAAAACAACAATTTCAGTAAAAATTACACATTTGTCTCTGCACTTTCTCCTACTGCTTGTGCAAAAGTCTTTGCTGTGGCTGCAGCACAGGTCAAGCAGCAGCCCTCAGCATAGCTGTTGAGATTTGTGTGTAAGCAGGTCCTATTTCATTGCTGCAGGTAGCAGCCCAGCCCTCTGTATCAGGCTGCAGAGGGTGCCTGGACACTGACTGTGTATGACCAACTGATTAACTCCTTGGGGAAAAGCTGGTGCCTGGTGCCTGGAGGGGTCTATATCATATGACACATATGAGAAAAGCAACACTGAGTGGGACTGGAACATGAATTATGCCAAGTTCTCTGGGGTGTTGTTTTAACAAGTCCTTCCCTTTTCAAAGAACACACAGGTGAAGGGCTGATAAACTATGAGTACATTTATGGTATTTTAATATTGATGAATATTCTACAACCAGTAACAGTCTGAGTATCAGAATTAAAAGCAAACTCTTGAGGAAAGGACAGATGAGTGCATTTGAGGTTTCTTCTCTTCTGGTACTGATCAAAAAGCAATTATCAAGGTGACATAGTTAACTGTTCCATAACTACCTGCATATTCACCCCTAGAAACAGGGAATGCAGAGGGAATCTTCTTTTTCTCCTTCTCACTTGGAGGTGGCTCATAGCTGTCATCAGGATTCTCTTCACTGGGGACCACATACATCTCAGAGTCAGAGTGGTCATCTGGATTTTCATAATCGCTGTCCTAGAAAGACAGAACTTCCAATTCCTCATCTCATAGCAATCCATAACATAAATATCCTTGCAGAGTATGATAACAAAATTACAGCATTGCACCCTTGAAGGGACACATCATATTCCCTTTTAGTGCTTCCTCTTGCAAAGAGGCACTCCTGCCTCCTCCCCTTCTACTCCTCCCAGGAGCTCCCTGTCTTCTTGCTATCTACAAGGAATCCTTTCACTTCAAGAGCTCAGTCTTCAAATTATGGATCCATAGCTTGTTTCCCTTCCCAGGACAGTTGCTTTCTAGATCCAGCTGTGACGCTTGATGTGTTTTGTCACTTTCTCTCCCTTTCCTGTTAAAAGGGTACTCAAGATCTGACTCCAGAAGCAAACCGGTCACTTCAGGCTGGCAGTTGCACCATGACTTTACATGGCTGACAGCCACGAATTGCTTCATTCTAATGTTTCCTAAAATCTTAGCAGAAGTTTTCATTTTTAGTAAGAAGTGGCTTTCCTCACCCCTCCCACCCTTCCTGCCCCAAATAAAACCTCTTACTGATTTCTGAAATTATTGTTCAGTTTAGGAAGTCCCTCAAATTGATGCCATGTGCTTACTTATTCAAAAACCTTAGTGTTCATGGTTACCATTGACTGTGCTTCTGAAAGTGCTCCTAAGTTGAATGTAAAATTGAGGCAGCTAAAAGTCAGTTGCTACTTGTGAATTAAACTGATGTAAAAAGTAACAAATTTCAGTATTATTTAGTTCAACCACAAGTAGATGATTTTAAAATAATCTTTTATTATTATTTCTTGTGCTAACTTGTTGCCACAGTAACCCCCTACTAGCCCAAAATATGTACTTACAAAATCATCTGACCATTGTTCCTCTTCATTGTCTGCGTGTTCTAAACCAAGCATTAGAGTTATTAAAGGAGATGTAAGAGCAAATAAAAATGTTTTAGATTTGCTTTTTCAATCTATACTTACACTATTCAGTTAAAAAAGAGTGAGCAAAATTTCCAAACAGTTCTGAGCAACACATCTGGTTTGGACAGAATAGTAAATTAAATGCCTTCTTGCTTATTTTTGACAAATTATTTCAGAACTGTTGGAAAAGCATTAGAAAATGACCAGCTGTGCATGGTCTGAACAGAAGGGCATGCACTTTACCCACAATGTCCTGCTAATGCATCTCATTTTTAAGAAGGGGTGACAATTTCTAGGTAATGGAACTCTTGCTGACCTCTGGGCCCTGTACCTTCTTGTTGGTTAAAGTGCCAAGACAGCACACTAATTAAAAGTGTTAATGTTAAACAGGGAGCAGTTACCTGATTACTTCCAAACTCTGTCCTGCTTCCTTCTATTCTTATCTTAACAAGATGGCTGGTAACTTGCAAAAATAGCCTTGAACTAGTTTGTGGGCAGTGCTGTATGATAAGCAAGTAGATTTCTATGTTTAAGGTAATTAATTATGTCATCATTACATGAATAGCATTGAGATTTTAAATCTGTAATGATGCATTTGTTTAATTTCTTCTGTATTTACTGTCACAGTTTCTGTAAGGAAGGACTGGATGCAAACTCTCCTGCATTTTTACAGCAGCCTAGATATAGAACTCTGATAAAGACTGATTTTGAAAGAGTGGTTACTTGCTGCTCTTCAATCTGACACAATTACTCATTTTTTCCTTGCCTTTCATTTCAGAGGTGTGAACTACCTTCAGAGTTGTGGATAATGGTATCCTGTTCTCTAATTAAAAACAAATTATGAGGCAATGTATAACTGAAATACTGTTAGGCATATAGATAGCAAATTAACACAGACATACAGTTTAAATTTACATTAAAACAGCCTTACCTAAAGCATAATCCCTTTGTGGCAGACTTGGCGGTGGCTTTTTTTTCAGCCTGTAAATTAGAATGATTATATTTATGATCTCATAAGTAACATTCACTAGAAGGGAGCATTAGTCTGACACATGAAAAAGCTGATAACAAGAGATACCTGCAGCTAAAGAAATACAGATTACCATCACAGATGCTTAGCAAATAGCTGTAGAAGAATGCTTTGAAAAGCTAGAAACTGATAAAATAATAAAATAGAATCTGAGATTTTAATATATCTTTTTCACTAAGAACATACGTTGAAAGGACAGCTTCCTTGCTCAGCCCCTGTCTTCTTCATTTCCACAAAGAGATAAGATAGGGGGCAGAGATAAATGATGATCTATCAGAAGATGAAAATGTGTTCAGGTTCACAGAGGCTTTATTAAGATTATGGAATAAGAAAGTGGCATAGCACTCTCCATTTATATTTTTAGAACTATAATTTTGCATGCACTTCATTTGATGATTAATATTTAAGTATATACCAGGTCTCTAAGTGAAAGATTCTACTTTTTATTATTTTATTATGTTATGTCGCTTTTTTGGTCAAAACTGTTACAATAGCATCACATAACAAGTGACTCAGAAGATCATTTGTAGAAATACTGAAAGGCTCTTTTTGGCTATACAGGTAGATTCATATGTATGTGCACGTAGATATACATAGCAAGCAGAAGTACACGTGTGTAAACATATACACACATATATATGTGTGTGTATTCATGTATACTCCTCCTTACTAACTTGCAGCTGTCCAAAGAAGACACTGAATTACAGTCAGTTGAATTATTTCACTACCCTGTAATGAAAGAGATGAATTTGGGTTTAAAGTCAAGGTGAACAGTGCATGTGTGACATCACAGGCCAGACTGATGCCTCTGCAGAGGGAAAAAATGACAATCCTTTGTTTTTAGCAGCCAGATAAGACATTAAGATAATTAATGATATTAAAATTATTCTTTAAAGTGACTTTTAACATTTTCTGACAGCTTCCTTGTAGTACTGATGAGATCTCACTATGGACCTGAAACTTTGTCCACTAAACTGATGACTTCACTCCTCCTTCAGTCAGGTCCTAACAAATTCATTTGCAAAAATAAGCAAATAATTAAAAAACCCCAAATCCCCAAAGAATTTAAAATGCTTTTTTGGGATCTCTGAGCAATAGTATTTACAAATGTTGCTTTACCACAAGAATTTGACACTCAATATTTAGGTCCCAAGCTTGCTGCCTAGGTATCATTGTTCAGGTACCACTTTTACTCAGGGTGCTGGTATGCTGGCACAATCACATCAACTTAATATTTTTCCTGTCTGTTTTGAGAAATGCTTTGGCTACTTCTGAGTTGCATTAATGGAATTCTGTTCAGATAGTCACCAAAAACACCCCATGCACATGCATGAATCAAGGGTATTGCTAAAAAGCCCAACCCCCCCCAACCAAACAAAAATCAAACCAGGAAGATTATTTTTGCAACGTTAACCTGCTTTTTCATGGCTAACAGTACTAATGATGGATAGCTGTCTCCTCAGAGGTTTTAACTTCCTGAAGCATAATGTAACTGAGTGTACAAACAGTAAATTAAAAAGCATTCCCAACAGCCCTGCTCTGGTCTTCTGTCCAGGTTAGCACAGCCATGTTAGAAAGAGAATCCCAGGGCCACTGCCAGGGCTCATCTCATGTCTTAGGAAGGGGAGATCAAGGTCTCTTGATGTATTTTGCAACATGTCTACCATGAATTGTTTGGAAACGGTGGAGACTTGGAAAATAGTGGAACTAAAGCAACAGTAAGAGGCTGTCTTGGTCATGGTATGAAGTACAGGGCTTAAGCAATATCACACATTTCTAAGCTGCAAAGCAAAAAACTTCCACCCTTGGTTCCAGGCCCTGTAAATCCTGGCAGTGGCCCTGGCAGAAAGTGTAAATACGTTATAACAAAGCACACGAGGTACAGAAGAGAGATCTATGTCCAAGCAGCCTATCATGCCATGGTGCACTATGGAATAGCATACCGATCCCAAGTATCTTTCCCAGTTTTGCAAATTAAGGCCACTTGTTCATTTTGGAACCTGAATATCAATAGAAGAAAAGAAATAATGTTTCCGTCACAGAGCTGAAACAGTTCACGGCCACATCTATATTTGCTAGAATATTTTCAAATACATTATTTATTCTAAAATTCAAATCCCCTTAAAAAGCAGTTTTCTCAGTACTGGTATGATTTTCTGAGTGCCAGAACTGGAATCCAGGCTCTTTTGAAGTCAGCTGTAGCTTCACTTTACAGGAGCCAGAACTCTATCCAATGTGAAACCACAACACAAGCTCAAAAGACACAATCCTATGCCAAGGTGTGGTTCCCCAGCTACTGCAGACTCTGACCTCATTGCTCATGCAGATCCTTGCAGAATGGCAATTGCCTCTGTCCTCTTCCCTGAAGTTAAGGGGAAGGGACTGGAAGAATCAAATGCCATCCAACTGAGCATGCATATTTAAATGTATTTAATCTGAGTACATATTTTGGAGCTTCAACAAATAACCAGGTGGCACTTAAGACATTTCATATAATGAGTTATAGATGCTTCTCACACAGGAATAGAATGCAGGGTACAGAAATTCAGAACAACTTTGAAGAGAATAAATTATTCCATTTTAAAGCAATGTATTCCAAGATTTGCCTCTTTAATATGCTGACCTTGAGTCAACAAAACATTTAGGCATGTACTTAACTTTTCTAACACATATCGTTCTGTAGGAACTGTAAATATTAATTACTTCAAATTTGTAGCACATTTTTGTTTTCCTGGATTAAGTGAAGAATTTAAAATAAACTGCAGCAGAGGTCTGGGTGTTTTGCTCTAGCAACACTTGTTTTTACAGGCTACACCCAGAAAAATAACCCAACATACATATTAGTACACCTTTACACGTAGCACTTGAATTTTCCCACAGGTGCATTTCCCTACTAGTGTTTCTGTTCACTCCCCCAGCATTTAAAATATGCCTGAAAACTCTTTGTTTTCAAAAGTCCTTTGCTTTTTGTATTCTTAAGTCTGTACAACATCCACGCCTTTCTTAGGAACCATTTTAACATAGTAGTTTTTACAAAAATTATATTGCTATATTTTCTTGGATGAGTATTTATAGCATGTATTAGCTTTACATGCACTAGATCATCACACTTGTGATTACACAATAAATTAATTGAACTTTGCCAGAAATATTTTCAGTGGTCCAAAAGGTGTGATGCAAACAGATAAACTTTTCCTGAACAGCGTTTTCATGACCTAGTGGAATAGATTGTTTACAGATTGTACAAGAAAATTGTACAAGAAAAAATTAAACTGAAAGGGATTTTTTTGTTTTAAAGTGTTATGACTACTCTTTCACACATGTGCTTACAATGTGCTGTGGCAGTTACAGTAATAAAAATCCTGACACTCAATCAGCAACACAGTAATTTTCATATTTCTTCAGCATAATAGTTAAAATTAGGTACTAATTTTCCTGTTTTCTTTTTCTAAGTGTGGTACAACTTGATTTTGGTACACTCACTGTTTGGTTCATAAAATACTGCTTTTCCCTCTGCCAAGGGATTGATCATGAATGACTTTAAGTTGGAGCTATGCAGGTTGAAGAGACCTTTAGTGACACAGCAACTATTTTTCTGCCTAAAGTTACTGTCTAAATGATAAATGGTACAGAAAAATGGACCACACAAATCTGAAGCAAAGACGTACCCAAGTGAAAAGCTGGGTTAAAGCATCTCCATTCCATTTTTCAGGTCACACAGCAAATGTTCAAGAAATTGACATATTTGGATAGTGTGCAGTAAGAAACATGAGAACAAGTGCATTTTTTCTGATGGCTTTGTGAAGGATGTGATATTACAACAAGGCAAATAAATTAAACTTCTTATTCAACACAGCATGTACCAAAACTTTAGGTTAAGTCCTGACTTTGCTGTACATGCAGTGTGACTTTTAACATCAACTCCAGTGGAGCCAGGATTCTACTGAACAAAGCCTAGAGGTTTAAAGCTTATGATGTACAGATGAATGCCATGCCTTTACAGTGTGTTCCAAGCATAGGCAACCATCCTACATCATGAAACCTATGATTTCTCTGCTTCCCTGTTCTGTATTACCAAGGATGTGAATGTGAAAAAAATGCCCCCAGCTCTCATTGTTTATACAATGCTGGCTACACTCATTGCTTCTACACCTGAGTACATAATCCTCCTTGACACTCTGATCTGTACAGCAGCTGGGACTCAGGGCTGTAAACGATTTTGCATGTGATTAAGGGCAAGCAGGTCACAGCTATCCTGTAGTGGCCAGTATTTTTACTGCCAGAAAATGTTGAGGAACAAACGGGAACTTTTAAGCATTGAAAAAACAACCAAGCAAGTACACTATTTGAATTCTTTAAAATTATTTCTACTTATTATAAGTTTGATTTTGATTTTCTTTCCCAGCACATAGACAAATCAGGCCTACATAAGGCCTATTTTAAACAAAACTTTTCCTGCTTCAGTCATGTTTAGAACCTTACATTTAATAAAATAATCCTTTAACTGAAATGGAAGTAGTGATCAACTGGATAACCATGTTTTAGGGAAAGCATCTACAATCAAACAAAAAGCTCCCAAAGGTTGCAGAGTGAGGAACACAGCCAGCTCTAATTCTGTAAAGCTTAGCATCCCTTGTACATATCCTTATAAGTGTTGTCAACTCGTGCTTTTATTGCAAGTCTCATTATGTGCTGGGTTCAAGACTTGATCTCTGAAGTCATGTGCAAATATTACAAATGCTTCAATTTTAAAAAACTAAATTTCTGATTGTCATAACTGCAAGAAAGATTATTATGACTCAGATGAATCACAGTAATATCAGAAAGATAATTTTGTTTTTATACCTCGGTTTGTGTTCTTACAACTGGGAGAGTTGACATGTGAGCTTTGTGCTGCAGTCATACTTTGAGTTTTTATGAGTTTGCTCTTTTATATATATATACATATTTATTTATTTTTTCTCTTGAGTGAATCAAAGTATTGCAGTGCTATGGCAGCAATCTTTGACACTTAATGACAGCCTTCCCAACTTTTGCTACATCTGGTTCATGTTACTTCTCCCTCTTCTGTTCTTCCCCTCTTACCCTCTAGGAAGGACACACAATCAAGAACAGAATTCATGTTCAGGCAACTATGGGAGACACTTTATAGTTTGATATACCTTAGATGTTACTGTCATCTTTCCACTCTGAGGCTTTTGAACTAAGTCCACTGGAACATTATTAATTAAACAACTACTGTGAAGTGGAAAGCCACCCTATATTAAAAAGCAACAACTACAAGAAACCCTCTTTAACCCCCTCCTCTCCAAAACCCACCAAAAGCCTCAGACAGCTTAGCAGCTCTTCCCTGGGAGAGGTCCCAGGTGAAAATCAGTTTTCTGTAGATGGGTGTTGAAAACAAAAACACAAATTGACTTAAAACCCCAAGGAGGTGAAAGAGGGCCATTTTATGGGAAAATCTCCTGTGATTGTGTGGAAATAAGTAAGTATAGCACGTGAGTGTGATTGTGAACTGCATCAATCTTAGAGTGAAAGAGGATGAGTAAAGGAAAAAATTATCACAAAAATCTGATATATCAGGTGTTTTACTGTCAGAGCCTGCTCAAGGTCTGCGGGCAGGAACACAGCTGTGGAAATGAGAGCACAAAGGAGGCCTCAGGGGGCCAAGATTGCTCCTCCAGCCTGGGGAGCAGGAGAGCTGGGCAGTCCTGCTGCTCCCAGGAGTGCATCCCCTCCCCTGGCAGGTCCAGAGACACCAGCCCTGCCTGGGCTGGCAGCAGGGCCAGGGCAAACCAGGCAGGGCCCTACTGCTTCTGCCAACAGCTGACTGATGGCCTCGCATATACTAAGAGTTAGCTGTTTCCCTTGAACTGAACCACCATGGGCCCTCTTTAAAACAATTTAAAACAATGTTTCTGTGTGTCTTTTAGGTACAAGAGCTGTATTTCTAGAATTTAATATGGTTGTCCTGGAAACACTGCAGATAGGCTGTTGTAATTAACTTCTAAAAATACTTAATACTTTTGTTGCCAATGACCCGTGTAAAGAAACACATCTGAATGAGAAAAACACATCCAAATGGAATTTCAATGCAAATGAGCTGTTGCATTAAGAAAAGTGTGCTAAATAGCTAATTGCTTTAAATAGATGTTTGACTGGAAACAGTGAATAGTGTATTCATTTGACAAGGATGCAAAATTACTGGAATTTCTATGTATAAATACATATGAATATTTTATGATACTTTGATGCATGTGACACAATCTGCATGTTGTTCAACACATCTTACTAGATTAAGAGCCCTAGGTAACACTGGATTTTGTTCTATGACACTGAAACACAGGAGGACTTAGCATTTTTATGGGAATTTTAAGTATGATGTCTGACCAGTTGGTTCAAGGTGGAGCTCAAATTCAGCTTAATTGCAGCAGGGAGCCTAAACAGCTGCCTAAGGAGAAAGGCACATGTGCAAACAATAAACAATGACCGTTCCCAGTGATCATTCAAAAAAACCATGAAGGCTCTTCACTCTAATACTGTTTTTTTCAAGGCTACAAACACAACTTATCATTGGACTCCAGTTCTGCAACTCCTTCATGATAGTCTTAATACTAATGACAATTCTACAGGTTGCAGACTGAACCAAAGCCCTTTCCATGCACTGAAGAACATCCCTCTGGAATGACATGGTCCCATCACTAACGTCCTGCACACCACCATGCTCATAACCCAAACTTCCCCACACTGACAAAACTAGGGGTTGCCATTGCAAACTTACTTTTTGAACTTGTTTATTATCCCACTTTCATTTTTCTTGATGTCATGCACCATCTTTTGAAGCTTCCTGTAAGATATTAAACAAAACCAGCATTAAATTACCAAGTGGTTGAACAACCATTAATATAAATGAAGAAAAATATGCTCAATACATCTTCAATAAGTAGTTTAATTGTTAAATCATTTGTGCATGAAGTTTTCCTTCCTTTCTGAGAGGTCTTTAGCATTATTTCTGTTATCCTTCTTCTAAATACAATTAAGTATGGTATAAACAATCAATTGAAGAGTAAGTGCATGAGTAAAAATTAAATCCTTGCCTAAATTAAGAGTTTAGAATATTTAAATGTTAGCATTTTATCTAGGACTATACAACACTGCAAAGCTATAATGGTGTTGCCTTCTGATTTCTGACCATACATAGGACACTTAAATATAATGAGAATAATGGACAAATACTTCACAAGCACATCTTTAACTCCTGCTGAAAACTCCAACTATTCATTTACAGCAAAATGATATAGTGTTACCTGCTAATATAAATAAATTACTTACAGTTGTGAGAAACAGGTGTACAACAACAATGTACTACATCTATAAGAGTAGCTTGGATTATTATCTAAACCAACCAGATACATTAAATCTGAAGTGAAAAGCTCAGAAGAACTTCTGCTTTTCTGTTACATTTGTTGGGGTTTTTTTTCTTAACAGATTCAGCTTCTGGTTCTGCTTGAAACATCAGAAATAGCCATCATCTGCAATTTGCTGTTTCTGTGTTGTGCCCCAGCTGGCACCTGGCAGTGTCTATAAATGAAAAGTAATGAGGAATGGAAAGAATGAGAGGATATCTAAATGGTTTAGTCCTAGTTTGGGGAGAATGGTTGCAAGTGTGTGTGCTTCTTTCAAAAAGGCTTGCCAGACTTCAATTAGGGATGGATGTCAGCATCAGCTACTTTTCTTTTGTTGTTTGTCAGAGATAGGACTCACCGGCAAAAATCTAATTGTAGATTTCTATCTGCATATTGCTTATTGCTCATCACTGACACTAATATCTTTACATTAGCAAAATTATTACTTTACTTGGAAAAAAGGTGGGCTTTTTCACATTACTGGTTTTATTCTGTATTGTCATTTATTTGCTAAAAAAATCTTCACACACGCATGCTAATAAGATCCAACACAAAACTGATAAGTACCTGAATTAGTTTGCTGTTCATTTGGTCATATTTAGGTGAATTGATTAGAGCATCATGGATAGTCTATGATTCTTGAGTAAGGCTATAGTTTAAAAGATAATTTTATTATATATTTCTATTAAAAAGGGTGCATTTAAATTAGGAAATCACATGCACTGGTGCTATTATGATATTTTTTCCATGCAGATGCACTGAAATTAAAACATTCCCATTTTTTGCATTGTAAAATTTTTAAAAAAACTATGTTTCGTATTCCATATTCTTTTTCTGGAGGCATTTAGATTTCTAATTACAACTTTGATCAATTAGAGAGTGCCTAGTATCCATTAGTGTGAATTTTTTCAGTCATTAAAGTTACATAGCTCTTATAGGAGTTGTTAAAATACTTGTTTGTTGCCCCTGGAGAATTCAACTTGTCTGAAGCCTGTGAGAGTAAACAGATAAGTGCTCTAAGTGGGAAGTGTAGGAAGTCATCAAGCACAGCTGATCTCCAGTTCAAGTGGAACCCCCTTTGACCCTCAGAGCTGAATGAGCTGCAAAAACCAGTCTGTCCAGTTAGCTGCAGGCTGATTTCTTGATGTGCCAGGCCATATATAAGGCAACAACTGAAAAGGTTTAGAAAGAGCTGTCTGTCTGATTTGTGATCTTAGAGACACAGAAGATGAGAGGCAGAGAGAAAAGTCTCTGGCAAAAGGATTCTCCAGCTCTTAAGGCACTCAATCCCAAACCCAAAGGCCATTGATGAGGAAAGCACAGAAGGGCATTTATACACTTACAGTTCTGACTGACTCTACGTATCTGACTGGCACTAAAATACTTATGGAATGGCTCTCAAATACTTGATTATACTCCAAGTAAAGGGACTTGTGAAAGGCCCTTACCAGCAGCAGCCCTGAGAGTGCCCAGGAAATGGGGCTCCCATGGCCCAGTGCAGGCAGCCCTGGCATCAGGTACAGAACTACAACCTCTTTTTTCACAACATGTCTGAGTCAGGCCTCGTTACCAGCTAATGGTTGGTAATTATTCTTGAGAATAAATAGTGTTCTCTTGGGATGAGTGGATCATAGAAATACTCAAGGACCTCCATCAGTCAGTACTGTAAATAAAAATAATGAGTAATGCTCGTCTTACATTGCATTGCATATAATTAAAGATAATCAAGAGGTAAAACTTAAAGTTGCTTCTTTAACTACAAGCTCCAACTCTTCATTAAGCCTGCTTGGAATCTTTTTATGCAAAATTAGGTTTGCAGATGAAGGTGCAGTCTGTGTTACTGCTAATCTTTGAAAGCACATTTCAGCAACAGATATTTTAAAATGCATTTTAATTGTAACTTGTATAGGCTGCATGGGACCCTTTGATCAGGATCTCATGGCACACAACAGATTTTCAAAGTTCTGCAGATTGTAAGTTTGGAAGCTGTAGGTGCTTCTCAAAAGTTTTAGGCGTCTTATAAATACATTAGAGATTCTACATGTTGGAATGACTAACAACAACAACAACAAAAAAGTCAGAAACCTAAACCAGAACACTTTTCAGCCCTGTGTTGCTATTTTTGTAGCTAAAAACTCCAGTAATTCGGAATTATCAGATCTATTGACAAAGGGGTGAGTAGCTGTGATACCTATGTGAAGGAAGGTGGAAGGTTCTACCATTGTAAATACCATACATCCTGAAAAAAGGATTTGCTGTGTGACAAAATACCTTGCTGCACTCAAGGAGTGGCAGAGCTGCCTAGAGATAAAACAAAATGAAACAAACCCACCCTCTCTTTGATCTGGTCACAGCTCAGCTTACAAGGAATATGGTGATGAACTGAGGATGATGGGTAGACTGGCCTGTGACACATCTCCACCTTCAAGCATCAGAAGTTCTTATGCCTTTTTGGGTACATCTGTTTCTCACTGACAGGACAACCTGCAGTTCTGTGCCTAGAAAGTCACATTTCTGAAGATTACTATGTCCATTCACCTAAAGACTGTGGGTAGGTGTAGCACTCACTTTGGCGTAAGAAAGGCAGATCACATTAAAACAAAAAAATTGTTGTTTTTCAGAGTTTTTGTTTGTTTGGGTTTTTTTTCAGGCAAATTTAAGTACTTGGCATTAGAAACCTAGAATGGGATTTAGTAAGCGCAAATTTAGACTTAAAACAAAGGCTCTCCAAAAATACCCACTTGCCTCAGCTATAAAGTTTTACAGGAAAGAACCACAAAACAGAAAGCAAGGAAGAGTATAATGAAATTTGGAGAATAAAAGCTAAATTATTAGAAGAGAAAAGCCAAAACTCAAAGAGCAGAAAACTAAAAATTATTGCAGCTACCTCTGTTAATTAAAAAAACCCACATTAAAATATGAAACAAAGAAAGAACAATATGTCCAGACCCCTTCTTTATGGCTTCTCACAGCACAATTATTCCACCAGCTTCTCCCCAGCTGGTCTTTGTTTTGTGTTTCTATTATCCTTCAGTTTTAAAAACAGCTATGCAGGTGACCAAATTAAGAAAGAAAGTCATTGTTTCTGGACAGAGGGGAAGAGTCCTGCTTCCTCTTGAGGGGAGAACCTGCTTACCCAGAAAGAGATTTTTGTAAAAGGACCACTTGAGATTTTGAAAAGCATGAAGCTCTTATGTTGAAATATCTTCTCAAACTGAATTAACAAACTAGAAAAGGACCACCTTTCCTATGCCAGGCTTCCATGAAAGCAATGCTCCTGCCATGGTCTTTGTGGAAGAACACGAATTTTGGTGAACTTTGGTCTTCCTAAGATGTATTTTCATATTACTTGTCAGTTTTTTGCCTCAAAGACAATGCAATTAAATTTTATAAAACAACTCTACCCCTTCCACTTCACTTCTAATTCGTCAGTAGAAAGCAAAAATAAATACCAAATATAGAAAGCATCTAATTCCTTATTAGATCTCCTTCAGGTGCTTCAGATCTCCACATGCACATTCTCTTATATCATATGCTACCTGGAACAGCAAGAGTGGGAGTCCTTTGCAAGGAAATGCCAGGTGGAATCAGCCACCTGGGTCAGAGTTGGTGTTCTCAATGGCTGTGATATGTGTAAAATGCATAAAAACGTGTAAGAGAGACAGCTGAATCCTTGAGGTGCAGTCAGATAAATCAGCAGCTACTGGTCCAAGGTAGGGCCTGACAGCCCCTCATCCACTCTGGGGTTTTATCCATCCCCTGCAATGGCTTTCTTGGTGGGAGAAGAGGAAGTTTGGAGCTGGAGGTGGTAACCCGTGGCACCAAACCATCCATTGAAGACATTGAGCCTTTGATCTTTATCTGTAAAGCTATCTCAAAGCTGTGAAGTAAAGTTCAAAGAGGTTTGCTTATCAGGAGAAGTCAATTACAGCAACCTATCTGAGAGCAAAAAGGGACAAAGAATTGTGTTTGGGAGATGCACAAGGGGAAATGACAATAGTTTATAGTCATTTTGACAAGAGTGGTTTTTTTTTAAAGTCTCAGAAACATCCTGTTCTGCTCACTTTTGAATCATCCATTATTTTGCCTAAAGGCAAACCCCATAGTCAGAGCAGGTGTGTGTTTACATGGTACACACAGAAGCACAGAAAGGCTAAATATTGATTATATTTTTTATCTTCATTTGCCCTCTACGCAATCTTTACAAAAAGCTGTCAGTCCTCCTTGTACTGGTAAGTGCTAATACTCACTGAGTAAATAAAAAATGTAAAGGGATAATACATCCTTGGCAGAAATCATGCCTAGTGTTAAAGTAAACACTGTGAGTACTTTGGGGTGATTTGATCTGCACATTGAAAGAACCCATTCTAGGTTTCCAATGCTAAGCATTTGAATTTGCCTGGAAACAAACAAACAACCAAAAACTCAAAGATTTTGACACCTCTTCCCTCTTATGCAGATTGCTCTCCCCTTTATCCCAACTAAATAACAGTGACACCATAAGGAATACAGAATATAATTAGGTACTATGATATGCAAGTGAATATTACATGTCACTTCTTGACATAAAAAGGTAAAGTATGCTTTCTATTCTGTAACTGACCTACTCTGTTTTGAGCCTTTTTTTTGTTTACAGATGTCTTTTTTGCACCATCTCTCTGAAAATAAGTTTAGGCATTATAAAAGAAACAAACAAAAAACTCCCCACACAGAAGCCACATTCACAAGACTTATTCCACTTTTCTGGGAGGTTTTCAAGCAGTAGAAGGAAACTCAACACATTAGGCTACTCTAAAACACAGTTCCTGTTAAAACTGAGTGCTGTACCTCCCTGAAGGATTAGTACCCTACACCCTGGTCACTGAACGAGAACAAGGGCAGAAATTTAAAAGAATTAAGTGGCTTTGATATTTCAACTAGAAGAGGAAGCAGAAAGGCATTGCAGGGAAATCAATAAAGACAGGATCTGGTATGGACCCAGAATATTACCACTGACAAACACTGCTGTACTTGGGCTGAAAGTGTTCTTGCTCAAGCTACAGAAGCATTATACCCATCATAGATGTGGGTGGCACTGACAGGGACCTAATGGAGGCTACTCATGGATCAGTTTTGTTTGTTTTGTTCTGAAGCAAATCAAATTTTGTTGAAACTCTGGAGAAATTCCCTAGCTGGTCCCTATGTCACTGTAATGGAGCCCACATGGGCTGCCACTGAAAGGGGAAATTCCGCTCTTCCCTGCCCTGGGTGCTTCCCCAGCTAGGATGAGTCACGGGACTTCCAGCTGGGAAACAAACTTCTTTGTTCTTTTGCCAATTCAGATATCAGCAGGATCAGATCCAGCTCTGTGCCAGTGAGGAGGCAGAGAGGGGCAGGGTGAGCAGGGGCGTTGGGAGGCTGGAAGAAAGGGACCTGCTCTTCTGGCAGCAGCTCAGACTTATGCCAAATCCAACCGGCCATGTAGCTACAGCTTCAGTAGCACTTTGCTGCCTCTGTGCTGCTTGCAGAGATGTCTACAGCATCCAGATTTTAAAACAGGAAGGAAATATTTAGCCACATAGTATAGCCTCTTGTATTAGCTTACTTCACCTGGTTTCCCCTTGAAATAAGCTTGAAAAACATATACTCATGTTAAACATGCCTCAGGATGTGTTACTTCAATTCTTTCTAAAGTATTTACTGTGTAGTGATTTATGTTGGGGTCATAAACTTGTAGCATTGCACATCTGGCTTTGCTTATGTCTGGAAAATAAACGTGTTCAAAATGTATATACTAATCTGATTAGGATAAAGATGCTAACAGAATTTTCAAGTTTCTGTTACTCCTCATTAATTTATTGTGCCTGGCATAAACCAAACATATTTATGGTACATCCTTTTAAAGTTCACCAAAAATCTAAGATGATGCCCTAGAGTCAAGTGGGAAAATACTGTCTCTTTTAGCCACTGTTCTCCATCAATTTTTCAATTCTCTTCTTTGCTGAGCATATTAACTAATATGGTTTTCCAGTGGGCCTTTTTTGCAATGATTTATGATTGTCATATTTGCCTTGCAAAAGCAAGGCATCTATCACATTTTAATGTCCTGCACAGTATGTAGATTTGGAATGTTTCTGTAGAACACAAACTGTTTTGTTCTGGAAACAACATATCACTGGGTACTTGCAATATTGTATTATGATTTAATATCTAGCACTCTACACAGCTGTATGGGGTACATTTATAAACTGATGGGAAAAAAACAGTTTTGCCATGTTTGCTGGAATGTTGGTCATGAGAATTAATTTATTGGGTTATTTGCTTGGCTCTTGATAATTTTTTATTTTACCAAAAAAACCTCAAAAAACCTCTGTCATTAGATCAAATCTAAATTACTTGCTTCTGCTGAATAACTGACAGTTGCAGGCCAAGGACAGTGTCATTTGTGATTGCTATGGTTGACAAATGCCCCTGCTCTGGACAGTTATTTTGGCAGAACCACAGTGTCACTACAAGGCCTTATTTAATTTGGAGCAGTGTGCATATGAAGCAGTGGTAGAATAAGCTGTGCCAATGACTTAATAGATTTTCCAGCACAAGTAAAATAAAGCTGTAGGTACTATATAAGATCATAGCTGATCTTGTGAACAGATTGCACCCTTACACTGCTGTCTACCTGTAGAGATTAAAGCCAGGCATCTCTTAATAGTTTCAATATTATACTGCATCATTTTTCCACATTTTCCATTTTTTCCATATTTTTGTTTAAAACACTCATAGATCACACTCAAACATACTATTCTATAACCAGCACTATAGGCAGGAAATTCTGTGTGAGAATAAATCCTTTGTGGTGGTTTAGTTTGATTTTTTTTCCCTCCCTTCAGTTTGTGGGTGGTTTTTTGTTGTTGTTGTGTTTTTTTGTTTTTGGGGGCGGGGTTGGATTTTTTTTTTGTCTTGTAAAAATTAGTGTGTTTCAGGTTTAGTTGTTTTGGTTGGTTGGCTGGTTTTTTAGCCTGGGGATTGGTTTTGGTAGGATGACATAGCTGGAAAGAAGAAAAGAAGCTTTAAAGGGATTGTTAGAATGAAGTGGTTGTGTAGAGAGAAGGGAATAAAGAAGGACAAATATAGATGGGATGGAGGCTATGCTGTGCTGAAGCAAGGTCATAGGGAGAAGCAAGAGGATTTGTCTGGAGAAATCACACTGAGTGAAAGAATGGATTTTTGCAGCAGTATTTGGGGAAGTTTGCATTTTCTATCTCATTTCATTCCAGAGTCCAGAGATGAGAGAGATATTCACGACCTATTTAAACTGACAGAAAACTAGAAGAAATAGATTATAAAACTTTGTATTTTAATCAAAATCCTGTGCTTTTGATGGCAAACAAGACCTAACAATCCTACAGAACAAACATTTGTTTGTGCTCATCAGCACGGCAAATGTAGCAGTGACCTCCTTTCCCTGTGCCTGTGAAACTCAACTTTGAAGACCCCAAATCACTGAACTGTGATTTCATGTGACCTTACATTTGGCCCACATTTTGGTGGGCTAAAAACAGACGTGTGCCACAAAAGCTGCTGTCACCACAGAGTGATACTGGGCAGTAGAAAGTTGTCAGGACACACTGGAAGCTGAGACGGGAGGTGGCTGTGGGTGGCGAAGCCCAGAAGACCTTCACAGTTGTTATGGCCTTAGGGCAGATTAGAATTTTGCTTGAAAGAGGAGAGCACCAGGGCAGGGAGAAGAGCAGAAGTGAGGCTGAGAGAATTGGGACTTTTCAGCCTGGAAAGGCAAAAGCTCTGGGGTGATCTTATTGCAGCCTTCTAGTAACTGAAGGGGGTCTACAAGAAAGCTGGAGAGGAGCTGAGGGTTACATACAAGGGTATGTAGTAACAGAACAAGGGGGAATGGCATCAGACTGAGAGCAGTTTGCATATTAGTGAGAAATTCTTCACTGAGAAGGTGGTGAGGCACTGGAACAAGTTGTCTTGAGAACTTCTGGCTGTCCCATCCTGGAAGTGTTCAAGGCCAAGATGGGACTTTGAGCAGCCTAATCTACTGGAACATTTCCTTCCCATGGCAGAGGGATGGGAACAGGACAGTCCCTTTCAATCCAAACCTCTGAATGATTTTATCATTTGCATAGCCTTTCCTCTGGACTCTGTGTCACTAAAAAGAGGTTGAGATGCTGAAGTTGGATGTGGGCTTTGATGCCTAATTCTGTCACGGGGGACATTCTCTAGGCTACTTTGAAACCCCAGTTTATTTCTTGCTTGAGTTTATTTTTGTTCTTTTGTCATATTCATCAAGGCAATAAACTAAGTTAAAATTTGCCTTAAAAAACAGAGTAAGTTCTAAGTCTGTTTGCTACTACCAAGAGGAATTAGTAGAACTACTATAATCAAATAATTTCTTACAACACAAAACTGATATTCAGATATTCCCCAAACATTTTTTCCAAAAGGAAATGTTCCCTACAGTAAAGCATAATAGGAGGTGTCAGTTTACAGCTAAACATAATTTCAGTCCCAAATGAATTAATTTTCCACTATACACTTTCAAGAAGACACTTTGTCAGAAGACCCTCTGTTAAAGAAAAAGCCAAGCTACCAGAAAATTAGGAAAACCCTAACACCTCCAAGTTTGATAGACAACAGACATTCAGGCCTTAAGGAAACCCCTCTTGATTTTCACAGAATTAGGACTTAAACCCTTCTGTTTAAGAAGGGGGACTTATACAAAATCCTGCGAAAAACCCAGACATACTTGTTCAACCTGATGAAAGTAAGTTCCCAGTTTATTTCCACTGCCTGTTACATGGGCATTATGCTTGGAGATAGGGATTTTAAGCCTTTTTTTTTTTTCCTGGGGGCAGAGACAGACTGCTGCAAATAAATGAAGTCATATGAAATTAAGATGAAATTGTGCTCTTGGAAAAGACTGTTTGCAATCTGAAACTTGCTGGCTGCATGACTTTAGGCAAGTGAAAGCATGTGGCACACTCTGGTTTGTGCCATGGTTTGCCCATTACCACAGTGGTGACAACGCCTTCAAAAGGACTTTGTGCTACACAGCAAAGCCAGCTATGGGCATCATTAAGGTTTGTGGTCATCATAAAAAAATGCAGCAAGAGAAGAGATGCTGGGACACAGTCACATACAGTAGCTAGAAATTATTTAAATACCAGGAATCATAGAATTATAGTCTAGGGAAGTTAAACCACAAAAGAGTCGACAAGGTTAGTGCAGACTTTTGTTTTGAGCTGCTAACTTCCCACTACCCATGCAGCCCACTGTCCCTGATCATGGGTGCATCTATTTCTGTATGTTTGCAGTATAATTTTTTTTTCCCTGAAGTTCAGTCTGAAATCCAGGCACACTAGAGCTTGCCACGGCAGCATGGCTATTGCTCATGTATTCACTCCACTCTTGGAAACAATTCAAAGTACCAAATTACTTGTATGCACTACACATTAGTTTCTCTTTTGATAAATAACCAAGCCTTTGAATTAATTTTTCCTGACTATAAAGAAGCAGTTAGAACACACAATGTACTCTGAGGGAGTATTTATATAATACTGTGCATGCCTTATAAGAAGCACTATATAGAAATTAATACTGGAATTCCATTAAGTCCCAGCATTCCTGTCCAACTGTTACTGGAGTTAATTAAGTGACTTAACTGCAAACAATGTACATACCACAACATGTTAGGCAGACAGGCATATAAGAACACTTATAGTTCTTATCGTTGCAAAAAACTTAACAAATGGAACATGTTAAGAATTCAGATCTGATGTAAGATTTGCTAATGCAACAAAAAGCTAGGTCTGGTAGGCTCAACTATACCCATGGAGAATAATTGAGCTTAGCAAAACCACATAATATGTAGTTTTTCAGGTCTACACTTAAAAAAATTCAAAAGATCCCCTCTCAGACACTGACACAACAGCAGTGCTTTTTAAACTTTTGCTGCTACAAAGCAGAAATTTTAAGAAAGCTGTCTTTAAAAATGCAAACTGTAATCACATAAATTGAAACTGTGTTTGGCAGGAACATTCCTTGGCATTGCATCTTAGCATATGGAGAAAAGTATGTTTTTGACCTAACCATTTAAGATAATGTAACATCCAGTACGAACTCTAACCACCTATGTGTGTTCTGTGCAGACAGATGTGGTATTAGGAAATCAACTGCACTCTCAACAGCTCTCAGAGCACAAGGGGGTATCCAGGTGTTTCAAAGAAGGAGGAAAAGGCTGCTGCCATGTTATACCCATCTCTTCTCTTAAATTTTCCTATGAGTATCTACTCATGTAAAGTTCTGCCTTCAGACTTTAAAATTCTGATACCACAGTGAGATTTTGTAGTCACATATCCAGGTTTCTAAGGAGTATTTCCACATGCTCAAGTCGAAGCATGTGTGTCCAACACTCACACACCCGAGAAATGGTGCTCCTACATTCCCTGCACAATGAATTGGCCATGAGGAGGAGAGAAAAAGTAACTGGTAATACTTCAGGTCAATACCGGAAAGCAGAGCTACTGCTTTCTCTTCCCTATTTTACAACAATATTAAAACCTCAGACGAGATGGAGAGTGTGGTGCTGCCTTTCAGGTGTAGGGCTTTTGAGTCAGTTCACCAAAACGTTGTGGGCTGTTATAACCCTCACATATAGACCCACTTTAGATACTTGAAGGTAATCTTGCTTTAATTGTTTGCAAAAGTGTAGAAGATGAATCCCAGCTACAGTTTTATGACAGCAGAGGGTGTGTAACTTATTTTTTTATGTACTAGAAATGGATGGAATCAAGCTTTCCAACTTGTTATTTAAAGATAGCTAGTTTATAACAACACTGAGCTCTGACATCATTTAAACCAGCTTAGACTGCTTAAGGTGGTAAATTGCACAAAATGAGGAAATTCCCTGTGTTCTTCCCCCTGTCCATTGAGCCTTCCCCAGAGTTCTTGCCTGGGCTTAGGATGCAGCTTGGCTTTCATTAGGTGTGCCTGGCTGAGGAGTGTAAGCGTCACTGCAGCTCTGCAAGTACACACCCCTCACAACAGTATTTCAACAGTATGGAAAGAGCAGGTATCAATAAACTGCATTCCATCAAAATTAGCTTTACAAGGGATTATTCCAGTTTGCATGAAGGTTTCTGGGGAGAGGGAGAGAGACTTGAGAAAGGTTTATAAGCTAATATTGAGTATTAAAGCATGACTTATTTTAGGGAAAAATACTTTTTAGTATTTCATTCTTATTTTTTCAGAGGAGGAAAAGAATTCCATGCCACTTTAATCTGAAACAGAACTTCTTTTAACTATTCAGAAATACAAAAAGTCATGATGAAAGAGCCTCGAGGTGCCAACTGTACCAGCATACGAATCAAGACACACTAAAAATACTTCAGTAATGGCCAGCTTCTGCTTTTTTTCCTCTCAAACCCTGTATTTAACAGTGTTCTCCTTCACTTCAGAACATTTCCTGTTTCCCAGTTCCCTCTATTCCACCAGTTCTTTGGAAGATTGGGAAATATTACAGAACTGCAAAAGCCATCTTCATAGGACATTAAAGCATTAAGCAATTAATTTTTTCTAATTTGCATAAGACTCATACATCATAATGAGTCACATACTATTTCCTTACAGCTTTGAAAAGAGACACTTTGAAAATATTCCTCTTTGCGCTGCAGGTGAAGCCGACACACATTTTACTTTGAAATCTGCGTTATCCACTCCAGACCCGTGTTTACCTCCCTCACTTCCCTGCAGCGCCCTGGCCACGGCTAAAAGCGGGTAAAAGTCCTTTTTAATCTAAAACTTCTGCCAACTTCCTCGTGCCACGGCGCCTCCCGGTGCCCCGCACTCCGCTGCGGGCAGCGAGCGCTCGTCCCACGGCCGCAGCGCCGTTCCCGGAGGACATCGGGAGCGGACAGCCCCTACCTGAACTTCTCCCCGGCCGGCACCGTCAGCCTGTTGAGCTTGTCCATGCCCCTGAGCGCTGCCCCGCAGGGACGCGCTGCCTTTGGCCCGGCACCTGCCGGCGCCGCCGCTTCCCCGGGCCGAGCTCTCCCTCCGCCGGGTCCCGCGGGGGCCGTGCCGCGCTGTGCAGCCTCTCCCCGTCCCGTCCCGCCCGCAGGCACCGGCAGAGGAGGGACCTGGGCCTCGGCATGGCCCCGCCCCGCCCGGGCCGCGCACAGGTGGCTGCGGACCGGGAGCCGAGGAGGAGCCTTGGGGAACGGGGCCGCGCTGATCCGCCCCTCCCGCTGCAGCCGCCGGGACGCGCCGGCTCGGGGAGCGGGGCAGCGGCGGGACGGAGAGCTCGGGGCGTGGAGCAGAGCCGGGACGGGGAGCTCGGGGAGTGGAGCCGAGCCGGGACGCGCTGGCCCGGGGAGTGAGCAGCGGTGCGGGCGGATCGGGACGAGCCCCGCGGGCCGTGCCGGGGCCCGTGACCCGCTCGCTGTCACCTGCCCACCCCAGGTGACTTCGCCGGCTGCGGGGAGAGATGCAGGCGCCTGTTCCACTTCTCCTCCCCGCTCCTCTCCACTCCTGGTGAATTTATGCCAGGTGGGAACATGCTGCGTGGGAAATTTTCCCAGGTTCCCCAATAAAAGTGAGAGAAAACCCATCATCTTATCCCCATTTTTGGAATGTAACTGTTAAGAAAAAAAAAAGTTTCTTACCCTATTTTTAAACTAAGGCAGGAGAAAACCCTGATCCTTCCAGAGACACAGCAAGGCTGTTCCCACCCAAGATGCAGGCAGCTGACTGTGTTTTATGGCTCTGATATCTCTGAGCCTGAGACTTTTTGCTCAGTCTTAAGCTCAACCATATTCTCCTCTATAAAGATGAACTTTGGAGGCAGACAGTTGTTTCTGAGGGGCAATGTAGGCAGTTCACATCCAGACTTTATTCTGAAGGGCTGATTCATTTGAATTCTGCACCTTTGGAGAATGACACTTATTGATCCCCTTCTGTATCTTTGGCCTCTGCAGCTTAGTTTAAAACCTAAAGCTGTTCTAGGGAAGAAACCTAGTAGTTATTTTTTTAAGAAGTGTACATCTTCATCATGTTAATATGTTTTGGTAAGTACAATATGTTTTGGGGTCACACAAAAGTATTTCTTAGTGAGATTCTCGTTGCCACTTGGCTAGGTTTTCACATGGAATTCTTCTCCCCAGATTGTACTGACTGAAGTTTTTTTTTTTTTGTAAAACTGAAGGAGCAAAATAGACTTTCCTGGTCAGAGCTGGTGACTCTGGGGAAATAGCCTGCCATGAGATTTTTGTCTTTGATAGCAGTATTGTTGTGATCTTGGCAGGCTGGTGTTTTTGATCTGTGAGCTTTCAGCATAGGGATCATTTGATGTTTGAATACAGTATTTTCTAGGCTGGGCCGATAGTGTACAAATTGCTTTTTTTTGGGTTATCTTATAAAGTTTGTGGGCTTTAAGGAATAATATAATGTTGAATGTCATGTAATACACAAAACTGGAATTCCACGTTGCATTGTATCTGGTTGTGAATTGGTCGAGTTTGCAATTTTACTCCGTAAATCTTATTTTGAAAATTAAATTAATTTTGAATTAGTTGAAATTCACACTGATCATGTGAAGAAGTAGATACTAATAAATTGCTGTGTCGCTTTCCCTTTTGCATATAATCTTCCCACTTATCTGAACACACACCAGAATAGGAGATTTGTTCAGTAGGTTCCTGCAGCGGTTTCCCTACTCTGCAGTGCCATTGCAGAGGTTTTCTCTTCTGTCCTTGCAGTGCTGTCACCTCCCTGGTCCCGGGAAGGGGCTGCTGATGTGTCCCGTGTGCTCAGGGCTCGGTGACAGTTTGACTCACACAGGATTTCTCATCCTGGTCATCAGCCAGTCCCGGTGCTTGTGTAGGGGTGCAGTGACAGGGACTGCGGAAGGAGTCCACTACAAACAATTGAGCAAAAAGTCACAAGAAGAGGGGTTTTTAACTGCATCAGTTCTTTGGTTTGATTTGGGGCACAGATGTTTGTGAGGGTGCAGCACAGAGCAGAATAGGGCATGTGACTTCTGAGACTGGTACTGCTGCCAAGAAGTTACTCCTAAAAAAGTCTTCATTTCACAAGACTTGTTCATGAGATTTTGTGGCACCTGCTTAACTCTTTCTGGTCTGCCTTCAGGTCAGCCTATCTGGCCATCTGTCCCAGTGCTGAGAAGGCTGGTTTGAGTGCAATGACATAGGAAAACTACTAGAGAAAAACCTTAAATAAAGAAGGGCATGGTCAAGCCCCTCCAAACAGCCCTAGGCCCTTCCTTTTTGCCCAGCAGGTGTCTGAACTCCTGGCCCATGTTGGGACTTTACTGTGTCAAGTGTACTTGTGCAGCCCATATGGACAGGGACACACCAGTGTCCAACTGCCAGGGTGGCCCTGCAGTCCTGCACTGGGGCAGGGCAGGGAGCAGGAGTTTCTCCACCCCTCCTGCCTTATTTATCACCCCAAAACGGTGTCTCTGGGAGTGGGGGCAGGGCCTGACTGCCCCCCACTGCAGGAAACACCCTGCCTTCCTCTTCAGGAGCCCTGGGAGAGCCTGGAGGCGGTGGTGGGTTTGAGCCACACAGCAAACAAAATGTCACGCTATTTCTGTAGTTGTAACCCCAGCAACTCTCCCTCTTTGACATAATATGCTCATTTGGATAAAACCAAAGAGGAACTGGGATTTTTTTACCATGTGGGTGGCATCTTGACCATAGTGATTGTTAACAAGAAACTCTCCTCTGTAGCCACAAGGGCTGTTTTAGGTAGATGGGGATTTATTTTGAGGGATGCCTGTGTCACCTCCCTGCTCCCTGGCACATCTGGGGCCAGTGGGGATTGTCCTGCTGCCTGCTGAGACATGGCCTGGAAGCCTGGGCCACCCTGCCCAGCTGAGGGACATGGCCCTGGGGTGTGGGGCATAATGGTATCCCAGATAAATGTGTTGTGAAGTTTTGGATGAGGCATTCTGCAGAGGTGTTCCCACAATACTGGTTTTCTGGAGCAACATCACTGAAGCCTTTTACCTAAATTGTATTTTCTTATCTAATGTTTTAAGAACCTGCATCCACACAGACTGCCACTTTTGTGATTATGTAGATAGGAACTAACTTTATTTTCCTGTATATGGCTGCAAAGGATATGGGATGAATTCCTGGCACTATTATTTAATACAGGTATGCAGGATTTGCCAGTGAAGTCCCTTGGCAGGATGGCTTACAGAATATACATGCATTTCTGTTTTAAATTTTTGATGCTCAAAGTGCCATTGTAATTTTGAAAATTCTAAAGCCTTCTAAATGCTTGAGTAGATTTTCTAAATGCCACTGTCTGTGGCAACATAATTTTCTCTTCCCTGCAAGTGCTGTGGCTCAGTGTGGGTTGTTCTCTCTCATCCTCTCCCAATATGACTGCATAATTCTCCATTTAAGCTCATAAATAGAGAGATTTTTAAAAGCAGTTTCTTTATCATTTGAAAAAGAATGTTGGTAATGATGTTCAGAAACAGAGCCTGTTTTTTTCTCCCCTCTGCTCTTTTCTGCTGTTTATTTCCCACCAGCTCTTTCCTTCCACATACTGCCTCATTCTGGGGGCATGTTCTTGTTTCTGTTTCAGAGCTGTGAGGCTATTGAGGCATGGTCAAAACCAGATTTGCTGAAACAAACTCTGTCACAAAGACTGTGAGCACCCTACCTTCATTTGGTCAAAATTTGCTGTGAATTGCCAGGTATGTCCTGTTTCAGGGCTCCAGTTCTCTATGTCCTGTTGTTAGGATAATTTCTGGTTTGACTTTGAATTTCTGAGTAGATAAAAAGCTCCTGTAGCATAGAAACAAAGGATCAGATGACTTATCTAAAGCATTTTAGTTCTTGTTAAGTGATGTCTCTAGATCAGAACAAGCATCTTCATACAGAGCCAATTGTAGAGAAATAGTTAAGCAAAATCCAGGGTTTGGCTGCTATCACTGACAAGACAGGTGTATTTTCTTGCCTGAAGGTTTTTCTCTGACTCCTTTGATGACTGCCTTTTCTTATTTCCACTGAAATCAATGCTCCCTATTTTAATACCTTCTAGTACATGGTTTGGATGATGATTTTAGGTTTGTCAGGGGTTCCTGCTGAAGCTACTGAATTTAAATATAGTATATCAGCTATGCATATCTTCCTTTAAGAGTCATAAGTTTTGATGCTAACAGCTTTTTGTGGAGACCATTTTTGCCATTGTCTTAATGCAAGTTACAGATTATGACTGTGTGACATATTAGTCTAGGGAACCCAGGGGCCTGTTTGAGTTCCTGATCTGGGCTGATGCCTGAAGCCACATCCTGACTGCAGGTGGGGGGAGGCTCAGTGGTGCACCAGCATCTACCCTTGGCCTCCTCTGCATGGCAGGAAACCCTAGGAACGTGTCCCAGGCAGGAGCTCTGGCACTCAGGAGACATGGGCAGTCAAGCTGCAGGAAGGAGTGTCCAAGTCCAAGCCAAGGTGCAGGTACAGCCTTGGCTCTCAGTTGCCATTTCTGAACCTTTAAGCAGAAAATTTTAAACTCTATCATATAGCATGAACATTTACCAATGAGAAGCTGAATAAAAAGAACTGCAAGTAGATTAAAATTATTTACAGTAAATCTCTTTAATGCTTATTTTTGATGCTTTGAGGAGACAGTGCTGCATCAAAGGATCTCAATCTATGCATGACTATTTAAGAGGAAGCTACTTTTTACAGATTACATTAATGCTCATAGATACAGTCTAGTGCCTTCAATGTATATCAACCTGCCAAGAAATCTGATTTGAAGTAACCAATCAGTTTGATAACCAGGCTTCATTTTTATTTATTACATGACCATATAAGACCTTTTCTCTCAGTTATGTTAGGAAACCCATTTCTTAACCTCTTCTCTATTAACAAAGTTTTCTCTCCAACATTATTAGAGGCGATTGGGCAAATTTTTTTTTCTTGGAAGTACTCAGGAGTGAAGGATGCAACTGTTCTTTATAGGAAAGAATTAATGGAGAGAATTTCATGTACAATGTTCTCTTGTCAAGTGTGTTCTTCGATTTTGAATTCCCTACTTTTCGTGAATGTGGAGAACCACAGGATATTACACAGTTTGCTCTTTAAAAGGCAGCTTTTTGAGCTTTTGTTTGGCTTTTCCCTTAGGAAATCCTGGCAATAGAGCATCACTATAAGGTCTCTTGAGCAATATGTAAAATGATTGATAATTCACTTCAAGATATCTGTCTGATTTTACTGTCTTGCTCAGAGGTACTTCTCCCTGCCCATATCTGCAGGCTGTCTTTAATCTCAGATTGATAATTGCTTCAAAGACAGTAGATATTCAAACATGAAGGACTCTATTTAAAAAGAAAGGTCTACTGCTTGAGCTCTGAGCTACAGGATTAGCACTAAAGAGAGAGCTCCAGCCATAGAAGCACTGTAATGTGAATGAAAATATAACTGGTCAGTAACAGGAATTTGGCTTGATCAGTCTAGGTTCACATGAAAGTTAGGAAATGATTGCCACAGTTCTCTTTTTCACAGATGTGGAGTGAGAATAGCCCAAACTGGCACCATCTACATCTGCATTGGAAGACAGCCCAAGTACAAACCCTGTGAATCTGAACTGGAATCTGGAGTCGTGTTGCAAGCTCAATTTTTTTTCCTAACAGATTGTGCTGTTTGATAGTATTTTGTCTGTATTTGACTTCTTCTGCTTTCAGAAAATCCATAGGAAGATGTGCCAGCAGTGGGCTGAGGTGGTGGAGTGGAGGGGAAACAGAAAATTAGCAGTAGACTGTCACATGCTGCCTGTGAAGGTTTTGTGCTTGATGACATGGATTTGAATGCAAATTTGTGGTACTTTATACCACGCCAGAAATGCACTCAAAGTCTATTGTTTGAAACGATGTCAATTTAGACATAGTTTTTTGCCCCCTCAATTTCTATTTTGATTGACACACTGCTCACGTAACTTACAGTTCAGTGTCCCATAGCTGGTATTTGGAAAGCATGAGTTTATGGAACATGATTTCTCATAATATTCTCTATATTTGCTACTTACTGATTGCTACAAACAGGTGAAACAGTTCTGCTTTTTATTTAAAATAATAGATCTCTATTTTCCAACTGATCTATTTCAATGGATTTTTTTCCTTTCCTAGGATGCCTATATACCACTTTAAACTAGGAAATACTTCTTGTACAGGGAAAGTTACATGTGGCCTGTAGTTGTGTCTTAGCAGATGAAAAGAGGTTCATTTCTGTCCCAAGTGTTTTTACATAATACTGGTTGTCAGAGGTTCTGGTCTTCTTACTGCAGGTCAAATGGCTCAATGCCACAGTGTTGATTTTGGAAGACTCCTATCAACTGCCCTAGAAATCTTAAAACTTTAATCCTTTATCATTTTGGACACCAAATGGCAGACTCAAAACTGGTCTAACAGTACTAGTAATAGGACATGCCTTTGAAAATGCAACTCCAAATTTTATTGAATGGGATTTGGGTTTGTCATTAGGCTCACTGGAGGAAACAGGTCATACATGAAGGCATTTACTGCAGTCAAAGATGTGAAAACAGTAGATTTAGTAGGATTTTCTCATGAAGAGTCTTCTGAGCAAACACATTTTCACACCTGCTGAGAATATGTGTTTTCTTTCTCTGGGGACTGTGCAAAAAGCTGCACTTCTGCTTTTCAGTTTTACTGTCATCTGTTTCATGTGCATACAGTAGCACAGGATTTGCTCCTACAGACACACTAATCATTTAATGTCAAACTCAAAGTGTTTGAGAGGAGATTGTCTCAGATGCAGTGACCTGTGTTGGGGGTGGCTGATACCCACAGTGACTCTTGGGAACAACTCTGCTTGTGCTGCAGACCTGGCCCCCTTCCAGCAGTCAGGACTGCAATGGAGATACCCCTAAGTGGCCATCCTAATCCCACTCTGAGCCTAATCCCACTCTGAGCCTAATCCCACTCTGAGCCTAACCATGGAAGGTAGGGGGTAGAGACACAGGGTTCTTTGCAGCCTGGCAAGCTACACTTTTTTCTGACTTCTCTGCAGAGCTTGTGTACCCTGCTCTCCCTGCTCACCCCTTGCTGCAGTAGGATTAAATTGAACAAGTCTGCTTCCCATCCACCCTTCTGTCTGGGGTGTGGATTCACCCTGAGGGGTACCCAGGAGGCCTTTGTGGGAGCAGTTTGGGGTTTTGAGAATGAGACTTGGGACAGGATCAGGGAGAAGCAGTGGTTTGTGTCCTTCCTTTCAGCAGGTGCAGAGCATCAGTCAGCATTCAGGCATGGATGGTGAATGGTCTAAATATGTTTGTGTCCCTGCTGATGAAATTGCTCTCACAGACAAAAGGCTGCACAAATTTTTAAAATTTCAAAGTGAATGTCTTGAAATAAGGTTATTTTTGTATAGCCATGTTACACATACCATGATGCTTTCAGTATCTGGAAAATGCTGAACAACTAAATTTTTAAACCACTTCTTTCCTGCACTGGCATGTAATACATACAGCCAAAGGGAAAGAGTTGGTGGGTGTATTCTCTGGAACAGTTTGGTAATCTGCACATCACTGACCATAATTATGCTGTCTGAGCATTTTCCTATTCCTGCTTAAGAACAGGAAAAATAATTTTGTCTGTAGTCTTTTCTATTTTCATGTGTTTCCATCTGCTTAAGACTGCTCTCTCCTGTTTCCTGGATAACTGGAATTGCCTAACACTGCTCTGGGAGCAGAGATGTCACTGAACAGGGAGATGGGAGACTTTCTAAAGAAAGAAATTATTCTCTTAGTAAGTATGAAACTACTATTTGAAATAATAGCAAGAGAACATTTTATGACCAAAGAGAAATACTTTAATGTAATACTTTCTTCTCTGGAGAAAAGTTGTTTAGACTTGTAACTACAGCCATGAAATTTTTCTGTTGTCTACAGCTGCAAATTTTGTGGGCCGTTACTAAGGATATGCTTTAAAGTTACAATTAGTAACTTTAATTGCATTAAGACCACAAAAGTGTAGCAGATGAATTGGAGTCTAACACTATATCAGAGAGGGTTATTATTTTCATAGAACCTCATGTGAAACATTTATTGCTGTAGCACATAATTTAAAAGAGTTACTTTACAAGTTTGTAGTGGTATAATCCTGCATCTTTCCACTCTTAGAGGACATTGGGAGAAAAAGTCTATATTTCCTATCAAACACTGGATTTCAGAATAACTTCCCTTCAGATTTAAAATACAAAGGGAAAATATAGAAGTCAGAAAGAACATATGACAGAAGTCTACATGTAAAGAAACACATATTTGAATAGCCATTATACTCCATTGTATTATTTATACATAATCTTCCCTTTTTTTTACATAGAGTCCTAACAGAGAACGAGAAGGTCACCACATTGAGGAAATGGCAATTTAAAATATTTTGTGTTTGAAGAAAGTTTCTGACTGTTAATTTAGAGATAATATGCATAGGTGATAGCTGTACAAGATTTTTAATTTCTTGTTGTTGGTGATTTTTACCAACATCTGCAGCATGGATTTAGATGTTTAATTATATATTAGATGTAATAAACAGTCTTGTTTGTTTTGTCACAATGATGTTGAGTCAGGATTATGTTTATAAACAAACGGATGAGTGCAGACTGGTTTACTATGCACTGTTTGTAATTTGAAGCTACTCACAAGGTGTATGTTATTTGTATAGCTTTTGCTATAAAATGTTCATATTAGCAAATATGAAGACAATACTGATAAAGTAGAGTCTTCCAGGGAGAGGTTATTGGTTTTTAAGGTATCTTTTCCTTAAGCATTGTGATTTCTTTCAAGCTTAACCTTTCCTTGAGGTTGGTTAACTTTCCTCATTCTGTTCACAGGAGAATTGCTCCTTTTATGAAAAAGCTGCTCAGACTATCATGGGGCTTCTAAAGAAATTACAGATTTCTATTAATATTCTCATTCCTGGTGGAAGTGATACTGAGTTGAAGTGCACTGTGTGGTTTCATTTGTTTCAGGTGGTCAGTGGGGTGTGGGTGCAGCCCAGCAGTGAGGTGCTGCTCACACACCTGTCTGGAGGCACCCACCCAGACCTGTTCACTCGTTTTCTTCCTTGAGTGTGGGCTGCAGGCTGCTGTCACAAATGTCACCTGACACAGACCTTTGAGCTGACCCAGAACTGCTCTGCCTTAAGAGAGCTGATGCACAAGGATGTCAGAGTAGAAAGAAATGCTGTGACAGAGGAACGACATTCTGAGCTTGGTGTAGAGTGAGTTCTAAGCCTAATCCTGGGTGCCTGCTGGAGCTGTGCCATGGGGCTGTGTTTCAAAATGTTCTTGGGGCATTGGTTGTGAATGAACAACACTTCAAATCTGTCCAGAAAGTGGTCCTTTCCCAGAAACAGGTGCTCCATCCTGTGGACTCTTCAAGGTACATGACATGTATAGATATGATGGTTTTGTCTTAGACTGGTTCGGGAGCATTTACGTCTTTAATCCTGATTAATTTATTCCCATTATTCTTTGTGGTTAACAGAGGATCTGAAGCTGTCATCTTGATAACTTTAGAAAAGTGTTGCTGGAAAGATACAATCTGTAAGGTCTGTGATTAGAAATCAGCTACATTTGTTATTTTGCAGTGTTTACTTAGCTGCCTGTTTTTGTTTTTAAGGGAAAATCCAATAAAATACCAATGTGTGGAGGTATATGATACATAATTAGTACTGCTTTTGGTTAAAAGCTGAAATTGTTGAAATTTGTTGATTTATCTGTAATTTTGAATAAATCCCTGGAAATGGACAATCTAGCAGAGAATACCCCTAAGACTATACATGTGAATCATACTTCTATTTCTTTAAAAATAAAAAGTAATACTAAGAAATAATTGACTTTGGAATATTTTTCAAAGTGTATTTAAATCTATCTATTTGTGGGCTATATATGAACAATATTTGTGCCAGTAATATAAAAGGAATATTAAAAAGCTGGTAATTCATGTTGACATTCCAAGCAATACAAAGAATTCTTTTACTTCTGTTTTCTTGAACTGTAGTATCTGTTAATTAAAGCAAGAGTATGGACAGGTCTAATATTCTTGTGTATTTCTTCAGATTATTCCCTGAGCCAGAGGAATGAAATGAGTAACTAATATACTGATAAAGGTAATTAATTATATCAGCCAGATCAGTGATTTAGGAAAGGATTGATTGCACTTATGAAATGCATGGTAAGGTATGTTAACTGAAATGGTAACATATTTTTAGATTATAATCTGTATTCTGAGAGGTTGGTAAAATAATAAAAAGCCATGAAACTGTGCAGTGAGGAACTAAATAGGAGAAATGACAGAGCTGTGGTAGCAGGTGTCTGTCAGACTCAGTGCCAGAATTGTGAAGAAGAAACTGAGACCTAATGCTCTGTCAAGGATATAATTGGAGAGTATCTAAAATGTGCAATGGGAGTAGGTAGAGGAGAAGGGAAAACAGAAGAGCTAGTACAAGAACTGTAAAATACACAAAATCTCCTTTTGTCTTTCTTCCCAGAATTGTTGTCTATTAGAAACAGAAGGAGATTGTCAGGGTTTGAAAAATAAGGCATGGCTTCTAGAAGAAGAAAATAAAATATTTTTAAAGACAGATTAGTTAATACTGTTCCATTCTAATTTTTAGCAGCAACCTCAGTCCAGACCAAAACAGATTTGGACAGGGAGACTGACTTGCCTCCCTACAATGGAGAATCCCTCCTTCCTCCAGGAGCTTGATAAAATAACCTGCCAGATCTGGTCTGAGCAGTCCTAAACTGTAGCATCCTGCATCCTGCAGGAAAGCTGCTGTTAGTGTGGCAAAAGACTGGCCTGAAAACAGTTCCCCTCTTCAAGAATTCAGGCATATCTGAATGTTATTTCTAAGAATTACAAACAAGTGTCAAGACCGTAAAGTCAAAGTATATTTATACTGTTTTGGGGGGAGCATGGTGCTGGAGCTGCTGTCAACTGAGCAGTGTCTGGAACAAGATGTGGCAGAGCTACACCTTGAAACAAGACTTTCTGGTCATGTGCAGCATCCATTAGAGCAGTGTTCCTGCTTCTGGCAGCTGAGCAGCTCCTGTGCTTGATGGTGCCTCTACTGCACCCACTGCAAGCATGCAGGTGCTCTGAACACTGAAAATGAGATGGTCAGCATGAAGATGTTCATGACTCATAATTTGATAAACATGTACACTATGATAGTGCCTGTATTTATGTGGTTACAGGTGATCAGTCCAGAGAGGCTCTCGGATGCCCTGAGTCATGTGTTGATGAGTGTCAATGCATCTGCATGCAGTAATGCACAAGTGCTGCCATGTCAGTGTCTGTGGTGTTACTAAGGTAATCCCACATTCCCCGCATTGCTTGCTCTTGGAAAGGGACTTTATAAGGAACGTGCTAGTAAAAAGGTATTTATTTGCATGCTGAACACAATTTCTGCATTATTTGGGGGGTAAATCTTTGAAATGTGTATTTTTGGCAAAGTTGCTAACTCTATGGGTTTCAGATGGTTTCAGGTCTTGAATTCTGTTGCACAAGGGGCTGTTGTGGCATTCCTACCAAGTGCACTTCATCTTTTCCAGCCCAGCTGCACTGAGCAGCCTCCTCTGAAGCTGTTTCAAGAGTCTGGTGGCTGCAGCCCCAACTGTCTGGCTTGCAGCTGCATCTGACCCTCCTGCTATGGTCCCTTAACTTCTCCTTGCAGCTCCTCTTGTAACTTCTCTACTTTGCTTGTCTTGATGACCCCATTTTTAAGTACTGCAGTTTTCATTGTTCAGTATCATCTCAAGCTGTTCTTTTCCTATTTCTGAACTGAATAAAGTTTGCATGATTTGGTTTAATGTTTTCCTCCACTATCTTAGAAACAGTGCACAGACCACCTGACCTCACAGCATACACATATGAACTAATGAATGAAGCTCTCCCCATGCTTATACAAAAGCAAAATTGTGTTTTCACTCATTTTCACAGAGACTAGTCTAAAGCAAGAAGAATGAAATGTCCCTCCTGCAGAGAACATAAATGTATGTTGATAACACGCTGTAAATGAAATATTGTATTTCTTCCAAAAACTGAGAGGACCCCAGTTTGGGCACTTGGAGCAAAATGAGCCCAGGCATCTGCTCTGTTTTCTGCCCACTGTGTACTTGAGCTGGGGCACATGTGGAATTCTGCTAAAATGAGATTATAAATTAATAGCCCTTCACACTTCATTGCTTGAATGAGCCAGAAGTTATTTTCTTCTGGTTTTGAGTCCCAGGTGCAGCAGTTTCTGACTAACAAATATGATTCTCTAAAAGGGAAGAAAGACCAGTGAATCGAAACTACAAGACAGACATGTAATAGAGAAAAGGAAAGCACATCAACTGACAGGGTGGAGGAAAGGAATCCTGTCCAGAAATATGATGTTGGTAAAGAAGTATTTTGGGCAACAGCTTCCATTTCTGGTCTTTGCTTCTGGCTTTGTGTAGAAACCTAAGCAGGTCATTTGCATACGTGTCCCAAACAGATTGCCCATTTCTTTGATATTTGGTACTCAAATTGAGTTGCTACTTGACTGATATTCCATTGCTATTTAGGCTGGCCTTGAGTACTAACAAAGGGAAAGATTTCTACTTTCACAAAAACTTAGTGAGCTGAAGCTGAATCACCTGGACCAGCACAGGCTTTGTTCTCAGAGGCTGATCCACTCTTGCTCTTCAAAGAGGGCTGATAGATCTCTACATCTCACATAAAACATTCAGCCTGAGTCAGGAGTGGTATTTAAAGAATACAGGGTAATAGGAAAACATTATGGTATATCCCAAGGATAGGGGAAAATCTTTCCTGCTTACTGAGTATTGGAATAGTAGTCATTCACTTCCTTTGTTTTTCAGCTCAAAGCTTTCAATGGAGTGGGGAAAGTCCAAATGCAGATTGTCAGAACAGGACAAGATTTCTGTACTGCTGAATCTTGCTTAAAGAGACAGCAAAAGCTCTTTGTCTGTATTATTTTTTAAGGAAACAGCCTAACTGTCATAGAAATCTCATTAATTTTATCAGTATTTTTGTTAGGAATTGTCTTTTGTGAAGTCCATGTAAGTGGTGATGTCTGTGTAAAAGCTGAAAAATGAATTTTCCACATGGAGTTGTTTACCTTCCTAATAAAGAAATAAAAGAAAAAATGTGAGTGCAGAGGTGAGAACAAAATGGTGTTAATGTGTAACATTTCTAGTTCTTGCAGTGTGAGCTATGCAAGTTCAGACATCTCAAGTGGAACACCTCAACATTACAAAGGTGCTTTCCTGGTATGTAGCTCTTACAACTGAGAATTTATTCATATGGTTCAGAAAAAGACATTGCCCATTCTTGGAAGGCAAGGATGGAAAATTTCAGTTTGGAGTTCTTAAAAATTATGATCAAATAAAATAAAAAAGATGTTAGAAACTAATCTAGAAAGCACTCTTAATTGCGGAATACTTGCTTGATTTAAGAATAACTAATTTTTCTGCATATGCTATAAATTTCCTGGTGGAATAAAGTAATAAGATTTTTCACAGAAGTGAAAATTGATAGATGTTTATTTCAAGCAAAGGAGAAAAAATGCTGCCTATACCATAATTAAACAGAACTTGTAATTATGTATTCTGCAACTCAGCTCACTTATTATCCAGGATCTTCCATAACTGCACGTTGCTATATACAAATGGTAAACTCAAGACTTGACACCTCAGACCTAATTTGCAGGTGAAGATTTCCTATTTACCTGGCAACCTGTCACAGGCAGAACAGGCTTCTGAATTTGCATGTGATAGAAAGTACTGATTTAGTGATGAAAGATTTCAGTCCTGATTTTGTAAAGTAGTCCCCAGAGCTCCTGAGCTGAGAGCAAAATTTATTCTGAGTTTGATCTGGGAAGAATTTCTAATCACATTAGCTATAAAGGCAGCCTCTTAATTTCATGGTCCCTGGGAAAATGAAACTTGGGTATGCTGAAAGCATTATGAAAAAACTTCTGTATAAACATCTGATACTGTAAGTCTTGGAATATCTACACTGAGGTGATGGAGCTGTAATTACATTTCTTTCTTGAGCTATGCCTCCAAATTTTGGATGTTTGTAATTGAGTTATAGCCTATATGCCAGGTTTTGCTGCATACAGTTATAAATGCCAATCTTATTTGCACAGCAAGACAGCATGTTTGGAAAGGCCTTAAGTTCCAGTATTCTCATATATCTGTGGTATGAGGTTGATTATGGTATCTGCACTCTCTTAAAAAAGTGCTCCTGAATGTAGCATGATGTTCTTCTAGATAGTGTTCTCCCTGGCATAAATGTTAGCACTGACTGAATGAGCCCATGACAGTTATCAGAGATGTTTGGAACTGCTCTCATGGGAAGGATCTGCAAAGTGCAGTTGTACTGGCATTCTTGAGAGTAAACTAGTGCCGTGTTTTCAGTAACCTCAGGCTTTTAGGGTGAGAGTTTATCAGCTGAGTCTGCTGTGTGGAGTGAAAAATACAATGGTGCTTGTGCAGGAGGAAAGGCTTTAAGCAAAGCTTGAGATTTCAACATGTTGTTGGGATTGCTGAAAACATGTAAACCTGTGAGAGCAGTTTGTTGCACAACCCTGGCAGCTCCAGAGAGAGTTTGGACTAGTGACTCAGTACTCTGCTGTCCTGTGTTTTAAAGCAGCACCTCTCTTGAGATATTGTTTAGCAAGTGAGGAAGAAAATGTTTCATTATTACATTTCAAGGGTAGGGCAAGACACTGGTAGAGACTGCACCTTGGTAATTTCACCTTAACATCCAGTGGTTGCTCAGAAACAATTTAGGTAGACCTGTGGCTTTAAGTGTAGGTGGGAACTAGTTTATATGGGGCTGTCATTAGGCTGTCAAAGCCCACACTGACATAGTAAACCCAACAGAATATAGTAGGAGACTTCATGAGAAGTGTAGTGCAAAAAAAAAGTTTACTTAAGGGTATAAAATCAGAATTACTGTGATAAACTTTTTCTAGATAAATGGTTTTGTCTTTTTTGCCCAGGTAATTTTTCCCCTTAGAGAACAAACATGGTACTGGCTAGAGGGAAAAGAGCCTTGCATGAAGTTATTGGAGGTATTTAGTGCAGAGGGCAGGGAAGCACACCTAAGCATGGCTGCAGATTGCTCCTGGTACCCCTGTCATGAGATGTCCCCGCAGGATGGGGAATAACTGTGTGTTTTAGCTCAAAGAGCACTTACAGCCTGGCAGACTCAAAGTCTTGTGGAAAACAAGAATAGCAAGTATTGAACTAGAATGGGAAAGGCAAAGAGCTTTTGCTGGTGGTCAGAGAATTTAACTCCTGCCTAATGAAGCCTCATGAAGAAACTTCCATAAAGGCAGAGACCTGAAGCCCTGACCACTGACAGAAGAAACACAGGATTTCACCTTGTCTGGCAATAATTAATTTTCTGTTTATCTATGCTTATTGTTTTGGTCCTTTGGGAATTACCTGCTGTATGAACAGTTGATCTGTTTAAGTGGATCAATGTAGACTCAGTCTCCAGTTAAACTGTGAGTGCTTGAAACTCAGGCAGCTTTTGCAACAGCAACTAGTACGATGTAAGAGTAACAGAATTTAGATTGGAGGTTGGTACTAAGGATATGACATCCACACTGTGAATTTAAGAAATTGTAATGCTTTGGACTACAGAATTCATATGGCAAAACACTTTTGTTATTCCAATAATTTGAGGATTCAAAGCTTGAATCAGTAGAAGTGCAACTCTTGGCCTCAATTCAGTATGTTTGCTCCATTATTGTAGTAGATCAGATTCATGTATGTCAGAAACAGAAAATGTATCCTTGGTTGACTTTATGTTAATTCTCTTTACATTTTCTCTCAAAATGATGTCCTGTTAGAGTAAAATGCTTCACAAGAAAGTCCTTGGATTTTTTTACTCATCTAGTTAATTATTAAATTAAACCCAGAAGAATATTTACCTATGCTCTCAACAAATTCCTATCAATAGGAATAGGAATTTATTGGATAAAAATGCCTTCAAGTTATTCAGTTTCTTACCAATAATGTGGAATTCAGAAAACAATTTGTAAATAGATGTTTTCCCAGCTAGTTGGGGAGGGGAAAGCTACATGGAATAATAACAACCAGGTGAAGAACAACAACACACTGTATTAAATGAAGTCTTCTTGGTTTCATTTGCTCATAGAGAAAATTCTCTAATATTATTTCTGTGTAGTACTACAAGAGAAATAAAATATTTGAACATTAAGGATATCCTTTGAAATGAACTTGATTTGTCAGAAGTTATATGAAAATATTTCTCAACTGTTATATCTATATTTGCTTATTCAGTACTGGATTAAAATTCTATTTAAATTACTTTCAACATAGCACTTTGTTAAACTGATCAGTTAAACTAATCCCTAAGTAGCAGATGAACCATTTCTGAAAATTTGACCTCAAATACAATACAAGCAAAGAGCTTTTATGTTCTGGAATCAGTTGAACTTGTACTTTTACTAATACTGTGGTTGTCCCTTTCTGTTCTGAGGAAGAATAACAGCCAGCATCTGGTGCAGAAGAGACTTCCCCATCAGCTGATCTGAACCACAGCTCTTGTAAACATTCCAGGATCCTAATCCTGAGGAAGTCCCACCCCTGACAATTAATGTCAAAGTTCACGTGAGCAGGAGGTTTCCATTCTCATTTTTCCTGATTTATTAACAGAGCAACTGTCAGAGTAGAAGTGTATTCAATGGGGAAATGGAAAATAATGAGACACTTACGGCTGGTGCATTGTTTTGAATCTGCTCAGCTCATAATCTGATGCATTCTGAAAAGAGAGAAAACAGGCTTTATAGTTTAAGTGAAGATCATTTTAATCAAAAGCAATTCATCAAGTGAAATACATGATATTTTAAAAATTGAATGAAGGAAAGACCTGAAAAAACCAGATTTTAGTTTTGTAGCTACATGCTTGTCTCATCTTGGTTAATGGTTAACTTTTTGTTATGGGCCTGTTGTAACATTTCTAGAAAGCTGGTAGCACACACTACATTGCTAAACTGGAATTTTACTGGGCATGTGGCAGATTAAATTAGGCTGGTTAATGAATCATTCAAGAAGTGATAAGCAAACCATTTAATATGGTCTCTTTACCATAGAATTTCTTTGCATTTTTTCACTCAAATCAGCAGATTAGTATAACAATGGCTGAGTGGAAGATACTTTAACAATGGCTGGGATATTATTAACCTCATGTGCTTGTTCTGAAGTTCTGCATGACTTCTCAACTCAACTCATGAAAATGTGGTGGTGAAAAAGAAATACCTTTTGTAGTGTGCTACCTTAGCAGATAAAATGTGCATTCTAGTGCTGAACAACCCCTAATGGAGGCACTGGAAAGAGTTTCACCAAATAATTTCAATAGTTCCTGTAGCTCCATATACCTTTCACCTCAATGTGAACCAGGAGCTCATGCAGTACTTTTGATGTTCAAGCTAATGCCCAGCTTGCAGGCAAACTTCTCAAGTCAGAATTTTAAATTAGTCTAAATAGAACTTTTTTTTTTCCTATGGGTTTTTCTTTAGTGCAAAATTTCCAGTAAAGTCTCTGGATTGTACTAAGACCAAGTGTGGGATTGCATGTTTTCAGTCCAAAAACCTTCTAATGCTAAAATGCCCCCCTTCTCAGCATAGATTTCAGCAGAGGATAGGTCAGGCTGAAAACGAGTCAATTTAGTAGATACAATTCTAATAATCTGTTTTTGTGTTGGGAAGAGCAAATTTGTGTATTTCCTGACACTTCCTAGGCATACCTGTAGTGGATATGAAATCTCTGAGATAGATACTTTCCAGTGAACTCAGTGATATTGACTTCACTGTAGTATGACTGATGTTTGCCCAGACCTGTTTTTTTTTCTGAATAATGTCCCAGCCATCAGCCCCAAACCAAACTATTTTGCATTTTCTCTCATCATCTCGTCAGCATGATAGATGGGTTTGTATCAGGCATACAAATGGAGACATGAGTAAGTGTATGAGAGAAGACCAAGTGGAGAACGTATACATTCTCAGAGAAAACATATTTCCTCAGTCTATATTTAAATTCCAGTGCATCCCTGCATTTCTTTGACGCATTTGTTGTGAAAAGATGCCATTTCAGACAGTGGAGAAGCCCCTACATTTAATTCTTAGCCTATAATTATACTGTAATAAAAAGCAGCTGCTTTTTGTTACATGTAGTGGGTATGATAATTAGCAGGTCATCCAGCAGAACAAGGAATCACCAAATTCCCGGGGAAATTTAAAACGGTATTGAGCTGTGTGATTGCTACACAGGCCCATCTGGGCTCCTTTGCCTTTGTCAGCTGCAGTGGTGACTCACCCAATTGCCTCTGCATATCAATGACCAGCAGGAGCAGGGCCATTCCCTCACCACCTCTTGCACCTTTTAAGTAAGAAGAGGAGGGGGAGAAGGAGGTAGCTATGTTTTTTGTTGTAAGGGTTTGATTCTTGTTCGCTCCCTTTTCTTTGCAAGATAGTGTTTAACCTTTACGTGTGTGTATAAAGATTGCGGGAGTGTAATGGCTTGGTGATTCCAGAGGAGTATCTTGTGTAACTTTCAGTCCTTCCAAGATGCTGTTTGCTGCAATGTGCTGCCTAAGCACAGCTGCCTTTCCACACAGGCAGGGGCTGTATGGTCAGATCAGGCACTTTTTAAACTTGCAGTGGAGCTTGGTAGAGATGCTATGGATCTAAGCAATTCCTTTATTGGGGAATGTTTTATTGAGAGAGTGTTAACCTATTTCTCCTCCCCTGGGACAAGCTTCAGTGAGAGGATCAAGTTATGTGTCTCACTGAGGTTTGAGATGATTGATATCTATGGGTCCAGCTGAAAGCTTTTTTCTTTCCTTCTTCTTCAGTAAAATGCACTATTGATTGAAATGAAGAGCTGCTGCTCTTTAGCAGCAGAGTTCTGGTCCTCGGAAAGAGTACATAAATATCTTGCAAACTCAACACTTTTGAAATTACATGGTAGCTTCTGTAGGAAGATGACTAATGCTTCCAGGTTTTCATTAACCATTGCTTCTGTTGTTGCTTATGATATATGTTGTTTGTGATTCATATTGGCATGAATGGAATAAGTTGCAAATGAATATGTGTGATAAAGAAGTTAAAGTAGTTTCTTTCCTGGAGGGGTTTGAGTTGCCAAATATACAATGAGGAAGTAAAGGGACAGATTGTTGTTCAGTTTTTTGGTGACTTTTTTGTTTTTGGTGGATGTTTGTTTTGTTTATTTGTTTTGGTTTTTATGTTTACAGTTTTATATTAGAGCACAATTTAGAAAGCATTAAAAAAAATCAGTTCTCTTCTAGCCTGCTGTTGATATCCTCATTTCTACTGGCTGCTTCATTCAGCCAAAATCAACTTTCTCAGTACCTCACTTAGCTCAGTAGCTCAGAGTAACCAAAATTCCCACCTTGCAGATCAAGCCAGCCAGCTTTATTCTGCAGATAGAATCCAGGAGTGAGAGAAATGCTGGAGCAGTGCAAGTGTTTGAGGTGTATCTTTTGCTCCTTTACTTGCAGAAGCATGTCTTGGGCCTGAGCCCATCCTGCTGTAGCTGCCACCACGGGTGCTGACAAAGGAGACCCCTTGCACACAAAGCCAAGAGCAGGTACAATCTGTGCAATCTGGAGCTGCGGGTGCACAAGTGAGTTTTGGGAATTTTCATCTGGAGAACTTCAGGCTGGTTCACACTCATGGATTGTGCAGAGAAATCTGGCACATCTGAGGTGCTCTGCTCCTGTGCACGTGCTTGCAAGGGAGCAGTGTGGGTGAGGGTGGCTCATGTGCCTTGGCTGGGTGGGATTTAGAGCATTTTTGCAGTCCTGGGGATGCCTGGCAGGTGGATAAGGGATAGTGAGTGAGTGGTAGGAAGACATAGGGAATGGGGCTAAATGTTGCAGCACAATATGTAGCACATGTGACACCCTCATCTGCCCCAGGCACAGCACTTCTCTGAGGAAGGCTCTAAGTCATGAACCCTGCTGTCAGCAGTCATGGGACTGGCTGTGTTTTGGATTCCGTGTTTGCCTTGGAGTTTTTGTGCCATACTTTTATGGTTGCTGAGATTGTGTAAAGGGATGGTTTCAGTGGAGTTGTTGCCTAAAAAAAGTTTTTGGATGTCTTTGGAGAAGGTTGCTGATGGAGGTGAATGTGTGATACAGCATTTTCAACTCTGTTTTGAAGCTCATTGAAGTACATCTTTCCCTTCCTTACTTTCCAGCCACTGGTGGTAGGCAAGCACTTGTTTGAGAAAATTTATGCTGCAGGTGCAAAGAATATCTTGAACAACCCAGGAGAGCTGTGAAGGATCACTAGGAGTTGGAAAATGTCAGATTTTGATTGAATGAGGGTGAGGGGATTCCTTTGACATGATTAGCAAACATAATGTGTTGCTAGCTAAACTCTCAATATCTGGGCAGTTCAGGTGCCTGTAAGGTGACAGTCTTGTCACCTTGTGAGGATTCAGAGCTACATTCTGTCCCATTGCCAGTTCTGAGCATGGACAGCTTTGGAGGTGTTTGTTGCTTTTTTGTTTGTTTACTTATATTAATGTAATAATACATAATGAATTTGACTTCCTCCTAATTTTCTTCAGCGATTTTTCTTTGGGGCGAGGAAGTAAAGACAGATTTATTTGACAAAAGGCAATTCCATTTTGTTGTGATGAAGTAAATGCATAATACAGTAGTTCTGTATTCAGTTTGAGAAAATTTATGTTAAGACTAGTTAAAATTAAAAAACACCTGTAAAGAACCCTTGTAGGAGATTAGGAGGAATGTACAGCTACATTTTTGACTTTTGAGAGGCAGAGTTTTGAAGTATAAATAAAAACCATCTACATTTAGGCAGTCAATGTAAGTAAAAACCTGAAAAATCATACAACTGTAGTAAGCCATGTCAATGATGCCCCTTATTAACTGGCATGGAAGCCTATCTGTAATTACTTTGGCATTTCTCAGTAAAAAAATGTAATGGCATTTCTTATACGGAATATAAAAATATCTCTGAGGAATAAAAGTCAGATTTCAGTGCTGGCCTCTAGAGACACAACATGAGATACAGATGGTGATATCTGGCAAAAACTGCCAGTGTCTCAGACTGAGTAAATAATGGAAGAAATGCATAGTGGAATTTTTTTTCTTTAATAAAGGAGAGCTATGCCCCAAAGGGCTGGGGGAGAAGTGGAGAGAAGGTGGAGAAATAAAATGTGAGATACTTAAAATTAAAGGTCAGTTCAGAAAGCATGACATAATAGAGAGCTGTTCCTATTGAGAATGAAGAATTATTATTTTTAAGGGAATTGGCCATTTTGAAGTGTGTAAAACTGACATCTAGTGGTAGCAATAGCACTTTGTGTGCAAAGTGCTTTACAGAGAGACCAGTTTGCAGAGCGAATTAACAGATTGTAACTACATTACATACTAAAATTGCAATTCTCTGTACTTTAGCTGGGTGTTACAGAGCATTTCAAACTAAATCTTGCTTCTTTTAGTAATATCTCACTCACATAATGCCAGGTGTGGGTCGTCTTCCTGAATGCATGGCCTCGTGCTAGAGAGCTGATGCATTGTTTCATTAGTGGAGAAAAGGTTGAAAGGGGCATAAGGGTTAAAAAAAGGTGAGGATAAGAGTTACAGAACTGTAACAGTTGGGAAACTGTTTGACAGCCACCAATCTTAGACCTGTTATGAATGAACAGGAGGAGTCCAGCCTCAGAGCTGTGATGTGCTTCTCAGGTGTGGCATTACTCATGAGTGTCAGCTCCTCTGGGAGAGGAAGCAGGACTTTATGGCCAAAACTGAGATCTCACATGAATTCAGGAAAGATATGTGGGCTCTGAATCAATAAAGCATATGGGCATGTGCTTAAATAATTTCAATCTTTATGGTTAATATATTAATTTCTAATTCACATTTTTGTTCAAAGGGCATTAAAAATATTTTTCTTTTGTCTAGCTTATGTTTTTGGTGTCTCTGAAGAAAAAAATCCCTTGCTAAAACTCTGCATGATGCCTGCCTGCCTGAGACTTTAATTTATCTTAGCCTCCAGTGCCATTGTATACAAACGGTATAAATTACTAATAACAAGCAAGGATATGCAAAAATGAAGTATCAATTATTTTAAAAATTATTTTTTAAAACATGGCTTAGGGGTACCATGCTGACAGACAAAGGGTGCAATTAAAATTAACATGGAAAAATATAAAAGCATCATTCAAATCTGTCTTCCAGATAATGAAATTAAAGAGATCAGCGATAGAAGACTGGGTGAAGACAAAGGTAAATCTGAAGGAAGAAGGAAAGCAAGTGTGCTTCAGTGAAAGTATAATTAGAAGCGTGGGGGGGAAAAATCACATATTATTTTTTCTGGGTTAGCAGTTTGGGGCAAAAATTGTCAAACTATATTGGTTAGTTTCTGGTTGTAAGTGTTCTGAATTCATAATAACTGTTGCAAATATTTCAGAGATAAAGTGTTGGTAGCATAATTCTAATTCAACATAGCTCTGTGCAGTTTCAAGGCTGTGGTGAATCATATGCTGCCTCTATCATTCCATTTTTGTTACTTTCAAAACATGGTGAATCATATTTGTTGAACACAAATGTTGACATTCTGCAATGAGACTTGAGTCACAGTTATAGAAGTGGTGTAAGAAACAGCAGCTGTCATTTCAGATAGGCCAGCCTGGTGCTTTAGTGGGAAAGCAGAGCTGAGCAGCAATCCTGTTTGCTGCAGAGCTGCTCTTTAAGGATGAGATTAGCTGTTAACAGTTGTGCCAGCCAGAGCTGGGAGATGCAATCTTGTCTGTCCTGAACCTGTAATCCAGTGCAGGTGCTTAACAGTTCTAATAAGCTTTTGACCTTTTGGGTCTGAGTGGGAGCCGTTGCAATGACATGGGGCCAATTTCTATGTGCAGTCACTCTGACTTTGTCTGCATTCCCTGGGGCTTCTTCTTACCTCTTGGACACTGATGCCTTTCCAAAGTTGTGGAAGCATAAGTCATCCTAGTAGCACCAGAGTTGTTAATATACATGAGCTCTCTAAGATGTCAGAGCAGCTGTCTCTGTTTGGTTTATATAAAACCTTGCATAGCACAAAAGGAGTTGTGTTGCTGGCAGTGGTGGTAGCAAGGGAATATATTCAGGACATGCTTGTTGTAAATAGGACTGCTGTGGGTTTGTCATCCATCATGGAATGCTGCTGTTGTTTTGTCCTCAGGCATGCTTTTAGTTAAAAAACTGCCCATCTAATACTGGGTTACTAAGAGCTGTGTTCAACAGGTAATGGGAGTTTGAGACCTCGATGTTTCCCTTGCTGGAAGGAACAGTAGAGTACTTTACATTCTTTAGGGCAGCTGGAATTGCTTTATTACATTGATGGAGATCTGTCTGCAGTATTGCTGCTCTAACACTTCAAATTAAAACCAAGTTGGTTTTTTTTTTAATGATTTGATAAAGTTTAATATACATTGAGCTGTATGATCGTGAGGATTCTCTACTGCCTCACCTACCACATTTTTTAGCAGTTGAGATGCTAGAAATCTGTTTTTTCCTCAACTAAATGATGTTTTCTTTCAATAGCAGTGAACCCCTGTGGTTTGCATTGTTCTGAGGAAATTGCCTATTGTAATAGTACCATCTCACATTAAGAGCTCAGTGAAACATTAAACTAGTTGACCCTTTATTCTTGTATGTGCCATGAGTGGGTTCACCAATGATTTATTTGTTTATGACCTAGAGTTTCTAACCTATTGTATACCCCAGGAGCTGTTTGCTCATACTTGACTGTCCAAGACTTTTTGAACCTGTTTTACTTAATCTCACATGTAGAAAGAATGGTCTTGTCCATGAAAGCTGGCTGCAGAAATAGCCTTGTTCTAAGACAGTAAGGTTTGATTTGCAATATAAATCTGTTTATATAGTGCATACAGTGGGAAAGGTCATGTTATTTTTCCTAGAACATGATGTCCCCATTAGTCTTAGGCTGACCTGATGGAGAGATGAGAGGTTTCCAAGGCTCTTTCAAAAACTATACTGTCTTCCACATTGACAGTTCTGTGGGCCAAGCTCTGTCTGTATTTGCATGTCCTTACTGAAAGGACATTTACTGGAACACAGAAAATAAAAGCACTTCCCATATCTTGGTAGAAATGCACCAAGATATGCTTAAGCAAATTGGGTTTTAGCATTTGAGAGAGGAAGGAAGTTACCACATGTAGAAATAACTGTGACCACCAGAAATTTAGCCTCAGCAAAAAAGCAGCAGAGCCTCTGCTGATGTAGGCTGCAAGATTAGGAAGTCTGATTTCTTTTTATGAGAAAAGAGAATTCAAAAGGGCCAGCTGAAATTCTTCTAGCAGAACCATTTATCTCTAAAAATGCTTCATCAATTAAAACAAGTTGTTTTTCAGGGCTTCTTTCACTTCACTGATGATTAAGACTCTATAAAAAAATGATAAAGTTGAATCAATTTATTTTCATGTTTTTTTCATACAAGGTCAAAGTCCCAAATGAGGCATGTAAGCATTACTGCCTTAGTGGTTCCAAAGCACTTTATTTTTATGGGAAGTTTGCAACCATTCCTTCTGAATCACAGCAAAGGGAAATACTGAAGTGTCAAAAGTTCAATTTTTGGCCACATCTAAAAATTAAGACCTGGAAAATATTTCTAGTCTGTAGTCAAAATGCCAGTCACCTGAGAACAGGACATGCTGCAGAAATGTCCTCAGAACAGAGGAGTCTTGCTGGAAGCAGACTTGGTGCTTTAAGAACTGACTGTTCCTCAGGACTCAGCCCAAAGTGTGAGTGCAATTTGCTGTTGACCCAGTTCAGTGGTGACATACAGCAGAATTGACACTGTCAGCTTCTGTTAATAATCTTGCATTTGTCAGGGCAGAACCAGGTCTGAGGCCAGCTGCTGCTTCCAGCTACCTGAGTCCTGTTCCAGGAGCTGCATGCAGGTGATTTGAGTCAAGTGGTGCCCTTCTGTGTCTGGCTTATGCTGTGAAAACAAACACTGTCCCTTGGCTGTGTGATTATGCACAGTTGGTTTCTAGTTCATCTTTCCTATTGAAACAATCTGCTTTTGCTATTTGGTATTTCCTTGAGTGAGGAGACATTTCTGCAGGTATTAAAGTCCCTTCAGTTCATCTAATTTGCTTACTAAGGCAATGGGAGGAGGCAAGAGCTAAAATGGTTGTGGTAGTGGTGTTTTCAGTATTTGAATATTGAGTTAGCAGGAAGAGTAATGTCGGTAAGCAATGGCTGAGGCTGAGTCAGTGCAAGATGCTCTGTGCATTGCACTGAAATACAGAACTCAGTTTTCTGGGTACTGACTGTTTCCACCCTGCTCTCATGAGGGACACTGAAAATGACAACAGGAAACAGCAAATCAGGAATTGATTCTCAGGTCACTGGTAGCTGAGACTGGCAAGGACTCTGCTTTCTTAGGAAAAGTTAAGTCATAATCTTGGTTAATGGCTGCTATACAAGCCAAGTAACTAAATACAGGTGCTCCCCAGGTGTGCCAGGCTGTTGGGAGCAGGGGGATCAATCTTAGAGAATCCCAGAAAGTGGGTGACATTGGACCTTCAGCTGTCCCCTGCTGGCCAGGGGCCTGGGATCTGTGCAGATGTGCCCCCTGCTGACACTGCCTGCAGAACCAGCTGCCTTCTGCTTTCCTGCATCTGGGCAGAAACAATTAGAACAAGAGGTGCTTGGAAACAGCTGAGACCAAAAAAGCTGTAGAGAAGGAGTATGAGAATCATCTTACCTCTCAGAGCAAACACTATGGCAGAAGCTGTCAGCAACAGTTAAGCTGTAACAGCAGTCTACAAAGCAAAACCTATATATTCTTGAAAGATTAAGAAAGAATATCTGCATAATTATATTTCATCAAGGGAACTAGAAGTAGCAAATCTTAATTATAAGAATAAATACTCTTACTGAAAAAGAAAGCCAAGTGTGGCTTAGTACATGCCTATCTAGCCTAAACACATTGATGGCTGGCTGTCTTCTCTTTGGAAAAAAATCACCTCATAAGCTCTTTGAGCATCTACATTGAAGAAACAATTTCAAATTGTTCACACAGAAATGTGCTGAGCTACTTGACTTTGAAAGTACTCCCTGGATAGTGGAATAGATTTGCTGTACCTCCTTTTGATACTGGTTTAGGTTTTTGAGGTAGTGCTTTAGTTCTGCTGTTTAGATTTTAATAATCCAAATGGTTATAGCTATCCTGCATAGATCCTCTTTAACTCACATATAGTCATGAGTATGTCATGTATCTATGTCTTCAAGCATCTTGAAAATGAGCACTTGATTTGCTTAATTCACATTACCTCAGCCACAGGAAACAATATTATTAATAGTGAGTAGTCACTGACTCTAACAGCAAGATCATGACTGCTGTATTTCAGTGGCTGAAATAACTTTGTGAAAAGGTAGACCTTAAGGTGCTGGCTGGCAGTCATTGCAAGTAGGACAAAACATCCCAAATAACAATAATTTAGGTAAGGAGCAGCAGGGTGTCAAGATTGAGCACAATTAAGACCTGTTACTGTGAAGCACACATGCCAGGTCTAAGCTGCTGCAAGAACTCAGCCTTATCAACTGTTATGGTGTTGAAAAGTCTATCTTCCAATAGTGCATGCAACATTTAGCTCTGGCTCAAACAAAAGAAACTATTTCTGCCCCTTGAGAAAAACAACTACCCATGCTTATGTCTGTAAAGTCTTAATTCAAACAAAATTCACGACTAAAATCTGTTGGGTCACAGTAGTGAGTCTGGATGAGGATTTCTAAGGTGGGGAGGGGACAGGTATAGCACAGAGTAGTCACCACTCTCCTGGTCTGTGATAGAGGGCAGGGTGCTGTTTGGTGGTTTATGGCCAGGACAGCCCCAAGTTTTGAGACACACATCTTGAAGGGGCAAAGGCAAAGGACAGTATTGCTCAATGTGTAGCAGTGACACAAAGAGCTTTGCAAACTTTCTCAGTGAGTACTCAGCTACAAAGTGGTTAAGGATATTCGATTTAAACATCTGCTTTGTTTTTTCTCAGTTTGGAAATTTGAAAGACAGCCTGTAGATAAAGCATTCCCTCCCCCATACCCCAGTATCCCATCTTTCTGGGATGTCAATAAATTTGTTAGTGTGCTTAAGTGGTTTAATTAAAGTGTTTTCTGGTTTAATGGAAACAACCATGTCTTTTGCCAGTGCAACATGTCTGGTGCTAATGATGCTTCTGGGTGATAGATGTTGTAGGGATAGCTGTCAAGGTAGAGTGTAACTTAATTTGAGAGGTTTGATTTCCTTTTACTTTAGCTGTCAAGACCTGAACAGTTAGTGTCAGTTAGAAAGAAGCAAAGGAAAAGGTGCTTTGAAAGTTTTTCACCTCCTTTGTTCTTGCATGGAAATCTAACAGTATAATGACCTGTTTTGTGAAGTGACATATGTCTATCTAATAGATGTTAAACTGTTAAATTATTTCAATAGGAAAAAGGAGATCTGGTTTTGCATACAGGACTCAGCATATTAGGTTGAAATTATGGTCTTCCTGTGCATATATATTGCTCTACAGACTATCAGTATGTAAGTGATCCAGTATGTGAGTTTTTATACTTCTGTACTGCTGCTTGGTCTTTACACACAAACATTTATTTATTTGGATTTCATGCTGGATCTGCATATTTAATCAAGGTCCTGGGGAACCCAGCATGTGCATCTTTCCCTTTCAGCCTGATGAAACTCCAGAAATGTAAATATCAATCTTTTTCTCATTGGCACTTCACAGTAGCCAGTGAAGTCTGTCTTCATCTGAAATTCTCTAACCTTCCAAGTATTCATATTTTGTAATCTTTATGATTTTATAAACTTGCTCTTAGTATATTCAGTATTGACGTTATATATTAGATACTGTACAGGAATGCATGTGAAATAGATTTCCTTTTGGCCCTTTCTTGAAGTGACCCAATTTAATTGTGAGCAAGGCGATTAGTGTGGGTTATAAAAATGAAGCCAAATGTCCTTGAAGTGACTCTTCCACTATATATACACATGAATCTCCTTTAGAAAAACTTTTTCTACCGATTTTTCAAATTTAAATTTACAGTAGTTAGCAAGTGTGGCTCTTGAAGTGAAATAAATACCAGAATGTATTTAAAGTGTCTAAAAATAAATATTTTTTTCCAAGGCTTTATAAGTCAATGACCTAACATATTGTTGACAGCCAAGATTAAATGCTTACAAGAAATTCCAAATTTCCACTGACATACAGACACTCTTTCCTTTCCTGGCAGTTCATAAAACAACACTTGAGTTTCAGTATGCTGCCATTTCCTCATTTTGAGGCAGTGTGTCTTTAAATCTATTACCAAGCTTGTGCAGACTTCAGAGTGTGGGGAGAAAGGAAAAGCATGTTTTGAGAAAAGTTGAGCTTTGAAAGCTACTGAAGTTTTGGAATGTTAAAGACAAACCAGCTGAGATTTATTAACAGGCAAAGAGCAAGAGAGGAGGTCAAAACTGTCCAAGCAAATGTCCTTTCACATCCTTGTAATTTCTGAAGATTCACATGGCTTCAAAAATAAGCTCATTCCAGGAAAACAATACACTTCTTTTTGAACAGTTCTAATATTAGCCTGTCATTATAATGGGATCTGGAAGCCAATGATATTTATGCTGGGATGAAAGTGACCAACATGTTCACTTTAAATTGCTCCCCTAACCCCAGTTTCCTTGTGTGTGGGAGTAGTTTCTTTTTAGGAAAAGTCACTGCTGGTTAATTTTGTCTCTCCCTTTCTCACCCTCAAACCATTGACTAATACTGAAATGTAGCTTAGCGTGAATATTTCCATTTTTATATTTAAATGTTTTAATCAAGGTTTTACAAAGTTTTATAGTGCAGAGTGACTGTCATGTAGTAGTGTTTACATACAGAAGCAAAATAGGAATTGTATGAACACAGAGCACTACTATAAAAAAACATGTTCCGCTCTCTAAATGATTTGATGACTTGTGAAAGTCAAGAGGCAATAATGGATGTTCATATTACAGAACAGCCATCCTTACAACTGGGCACATACAGGAAAAGAACAGAAAAAGAGAGAACATTGGAATTTTGGTATGTCAATTATTAATTGCTGGCAAATTGTTTGTCTATTAGAAGTTAATCCCCCACTGTGTTAAAAGATTTGTGATGAGTTCAATATCAGTATGAATCCAGTTCTTTTTTAATTGACCATGAGCAAAATAAAATAACTTTTTTGGATAAAACCAGGCAATTTTGCTTACTTAAGATTCTTCATAGTTCAAGAAATACTCTAAGTACTATTTTTTGGCATGGCTTCCCACATTCATTCTGGTGACTAAAGCTGCTATGACCATATTACTTCAGTTATAGGTTCTAAATACTTGTAGCTGTTTCCAGTGCAATAAAAGTGTAAAAAATGAAAAAAATTAAACTCCCTAATAATTTGAGATGGTGATGAAATGGATGGGTGTTGTTGCTAAATCTGTATTTTGCATTCACTTATTTTTCTTGGAGGGGAGGGAAGCATAGGTTTTAAACTTCAGACATGCAGACTTAGAAAACAAAATTAGTTTAGGAACCTGTCCTTATAATTAATGAAATAACCCATAGTGGTGTGTATCTCCTACATAAACCTAAACAGAAGTGCTGTATTTTTAGTTCAGAAAAAACCCCCATTAAGTAACAAAAGTAAATTTTATTTTTACTTAGTACTTTCTACTGTTTTTTATGTGTGACTGTAACTACCCAGCCAAATAATATACCTGCATACTATGATCAGACATCTTCTAGAATACTCAAATAAGGAAAAACAAATGATATTTTTCCTTCTATTGCATTATCTGCCAAGTAAGAGACCCTGGCATTTCCCACTCTAATATATTTATTAAATGACAATGGCTTCCCACTATTATCCATGTGTGAGAGAGGGAATCTGCAGCTTGTTCAGAGGTGTGTGAGGTGTACAGATCAGATAGTGGATGTTGGAAGGGTTGTTGACCTGACTGATGCCCAGGCTTTTGCAGAGTGGTGCTGTTTAACATGACAAAAGTGGCTCTATTTGGCTTAAGCTGATTAAAATTCACGAAGCAGGGTTACTTTCAAGCTGAAGCTCGACAAAGGCAAAATCATATCCAAGAAACTTTTGATGTTGCAACCATACTTCATGTTATGTTATGGAAATTAAGCTATTGTCATCCAATATTAAATTACACCAGTTTTATCTGTGCTGACCAAATGGATATTTCTCGCATATGGAACTAATGTGGTGGTTTGTGTTGTGATGAAAAACATAGGAAAACATAAAAAACCTCCTATGACCTAATTGTTGAGTTCCTCAGCCTTGTATATCTCTGAATTTATTCATGAGCAGTCACAAAAGTCCTTCAAGACCCAACAGAAAATGTAGCTCTACACTGTCAAGTTCAAGAATACTTAATTGGACAGGGAAAAGGAAGAAACGATAACACCATAAATAATGCATGGTACAGTTCTAAAAAACACTGAAATTTTGTCAGTAGAGGACTTTCTGTTTGGAAAGTGTATATATGACCAAATAATCCCCAGGCTTTGGGGATGATACTATTACAGAATTTATTTGCCCTTTTTTCCTACTGCCTCTTCAAAATTCGTTGCTGTGTTTGTACAGATGCATTTCAGATACTCTGAAACACCTGAATCAAAAACATTCAGGTAAAAGAGTGAGGTTTTGAGGTTGGTTTGTTTGTTCCAGTGAAGTCTCTTTCACTTAGTGTGATGCTGGTACATACAGACATTTCTCTAATCTGCTTTTTATATACTACAGGACCCAGACAGTCTAAAACACAAATGAAGTGTTGCATTTTCCCCTCCACAGGAAACTAGGGGTCAAGGGTGAATGTCAGCATTTGCCTTGAGTAGTTCTGAGTGAGTAAAATAGGTCATCAGCTATAAATAGATAACATGTGTTTGTAGTCTAATGCCTATATTTTTTTTAGCAAAAAACTGTGTGACTTGTTCAATTCATTTGTATCTTATCCTACATTCAGATGGTTAAGCACCCTGCCTACTCATATTATGCTGATTAGATGTTTTAGATGTCTAATGGGACATTTAAGTAAGTTTGATAGAAAATCAAGTTTTTACTCTATTGAGGTCATACCATGAGAAATCAACCCTTGGGCATTTGTAAGGTTTTAATAATTCTCATGCTTTTCAAGGACTCTGTTCAAATGGATGTAAATAATAACACCTTTTGAAAGTGTAAATTACATTAAAGTAGCAGGGGACAAAATAGTTAAACTGTGAAGTGAAAAAGCCCAGCTATACAGGAACATTGGAAGGAACAGAATAAAAATCTATAGCAGGTTAATAAACAATTTAGAAATATCTTTTGGAATTTTGTGCCTATATGCTTATTAATGTGAAGTCAAATGCTGCTGGTAAGAGTGCCTAGAGGAAATCAAATACCCAACAAATAAAAGCTGTGTTTCTGCATTTGACACACTAATGTGAATTTTGGAAAGAATTTACTCTTCAGTATTCCAGGGGCCTAAAATACATGAAATGATTGAAATTCTTATTCTTCTAAGCACTGGTTTTGTAGGACCTCTGGGAATTCTAAATTCTTTCCAACATGCCTCTTCCTGAGCACCAGTGTGTGATGTGGTTTCCAGCAGTCCAGCCCAAACTTCAGGCCAGATTCCCTAATGGTAAGGTCTGTGCTTGTGCACAGAGTTGGCACTGGGAAAACTCATGAAAGATCTCTGCAACTGTGTTGGTGTGTGTTTTGTTTTTATTTTTAATGTGGGCAAATTCCATGAGTTTTTAGATATGGAAAGATTGATAAATACTTAATAATGTCTTCTGAGCCATTCTAGGAATGGCTGGAAGCTTTTGCTCTTAGCAGTGTGCCAATAACTGACAGGTCATGCAAGCCATCTGCTGATCATTTTAAATTAAAGACAATGTTACACTGAAATTTAGCACTTGCTACATTAGTAGCAATCTATAGGCTTGGTGTTCCTGTTGTGTTTGCTTTTTTTCCCCTTCCCCTTAGCATCACGCTTATTCATAGCAGATGCCATCCTTTGAAAAATCCCAGGATGGCTTCATTTTACTAAGGGAAACTCCCTGGCACTTGGTAACTTCCTCAATGCTTCTAGTTTCTGTAATTTTGCAGACTTCATGAACTTTCATTTTAGGTGCCGTAAGCTTTTTAATACAGCCATAACAGCTCAGTCAGCATTTGCAAAATGTGCTCAGGTTATTGTGAGTTATATCTAAATCTTAGGCTACAAGTGTATCTGAGTGAAAATCTACCAGCAGAAGTGTCCTGGCATAATCATTCTCAGGTAACACCCTGGTGGATGTCCTGTGGGGGTAACAGTGTAATGGTGTACTTGTTTTGCTTTCATTCATGTCACTTTACAATTAGTAGTTGCAGCATCCAGACAGGTTTCAACAAAAGGGCTTTTCCTTTCTCTGCCTCCTTTTTTCTTTTTTTAAATGGAAGTCCCTTTAATTTTTTTTTCCAATAATTTCTAGCCATCTTTCATTCCTGCACTTAGGACTCCAGTTAGTTCTTTGATTAAGAATAGAAGCTTGAACTGTATTTCCTTGGAAATTTATCTCATTTTGGCACTAACATCACCCACTGCCTCAAATGAAATGTTAATACTTGAGGCCTTTCCAGGTTCTGTTTGCAACAGAAACTTAGACTAAAGTCAGCTGTGTTTAATGCAATCCTGTTTTTACATAGAAGGCTGATGAATTCCTCCGTTTTTGAACTCAGTAGAAACAGACAACTTCAAATTTCAGAGTCTCTTCAACCTATTCACAAGGAGTCCTTTCTCCCTGCTATATTGTCTGGTTCTCACAGGATTTGCTTGTTTCCCATAGAATTGCATCTGTATCCACCTTTCCAAGCCAAAAGAGCCCTAAGAGTTGTCCCTTTCTTGGAAAAACTCCTCTACAACATCAATTTTTAACCTAGTTCATGCTTTCTCACGAGAATTGCTGATATTCAGCTGGCTTTAGTCTTTACTGCAGAAAATCATATTTTCCCAAAAGCCTTTGGAAATCCCTCTCATGTGAAGAGCACCATGGTGCCTCTCCTCATCTACCCCTTAGGGATGATGTAAAGAGTGATGAATTAGGAATTTATAGCTTTGTATTGGAAACAGATAATGTGAAAGCAGAAGAACTAAATTCTGATTAGGCATGCTAGAGGATTTCTGAAATGCTTAGCAGCTGGTGTTCAACAATGGGGGAGCAATTATAGTTTCTGGCTCGATTTTTAAATGTTACTAATGATTTTGGACATTAGTGTTGTGAAGCAACTTGCGTTGTAAAATCTCCTGATCTTTCATGAAGGAAAGATTACAAAATCAACCAAAATGAAAACTCTTCTAATCACAGATTCTCAAAAGAGGAGGTGTACTTTTATAACTAGGATACTTGAACAAAACAGAAGCAGGAGAAAATTAAAAATGACAAAGCTCAAGACTCTGTGGAGTTTTCCTATTTTTCAGTCAAGGGCTTACAAAGTCCACGTTAGAAACTGTGACACAGTGGCTTAATTTCTACAACTTCTCACATTCTTTTTCATGTTCCCTGAACTTGAAAGGTACACAAAACTTAACATTTAAAATTATCAGCAAACTTTAAGAACAAAGAATTCTGTGTCAAAAGATATTCCTTTAATCCATATTTAATGTAATTATGACTATCATGACATTTAGAATTTGATTGTTGTGTGCTGTAGCTTAAAGATTGGAAAGCAGACAAGTACTTGCATCTTTTGCAACTACTACATAAAACAAAACAAAAAAAAATAAAAGTTCAAATGATTTCTGGCAGCAGCATTTGGAATATGAATAGAAATGCTCTTCTGTCACAGAAAAAAAAATAAGGGGCCACTCCTGCAATAAATACTTTTGCACAGGCTCAGGATATTTTACTGCAGAATTCCATTGCTGGGTTATGACATTAGACAGTTTTATTAAATTGCATTTGAGATCTTTGAAAATACTTGACAGGAAAATAATTCAAAGTGAATTATATTATAAAATTCAGTTTCTGAGCTAACAATCATGGGAATCCAGTGATAATGATGCTTGACTTTATAGCTCAGTCTAGTAATTTCTTTTTACTGTTTTATTTATTAATATTCACGTATGTTTAACTAATAACTTGATAGCTAAAATGACTTGTGTTCTTGTGTGCCAAAAATGATGGGTATCTTCACAGTGCTCTAGATTTCAGAAATGACATCTACGTTCAGTAATCCAGCTTTGTTTTTCCTGTGATTTCTATTTTTTTTTTTTGAGAATAAGGATAAATATGCAAATGTTGCTTTTACTTTACAATTGCCTTATGCTTTGATGGATGCATGAATGTGTCGTACCCTCGTACCTTACAACCTTACTGAAGATGATTGAGAACCTGCAGCAGTGCTTAGCTGTAAAATATCTTTCTTTTAGCCCCATGTCTCTTTAAGGTGACTCTTTGCTTCTAGTTATGTGATACGTTAAACAACATTTTTCTCCTTTCTAAGACATGTTCTTACCATTTGCTTCTTGAAATGACTCTAAGTAACTGATTCTGCTTTCAGAAACAGTTTCCTATTTGGTTAGAAACGGTAAGAAACAGAACCAAAGCTCTCTGGACACGGCAGCTGCTGATGTTCAGGGCGACCCAGGGAGCTGTTCCCACCTGACCCTTTGCTCAGCCCCCCACGGCATCCCTGCAAAAACTGCTGGGGGCAAAGCTTGCACTGCTCTACTCTTTGTGACATTTTCTGCCTTCTCTTTTAATGCTTTGCATCTATCTCCCCGGAGAAGAAACTATTTTCAGTTTCTTGCTGCCCTGAAAACTTTCATTTTAAACAGCTTTATTTTAACTGTGTTTTCAAAGTCTGTAAAGTACTTGCTAAAGGGCTTGGTGCTAAGATCACTTGTCCTTGCACAAAAGAGACCAAGCTCTTCAGGTGCCCAGCTCCTACTACTATCCACTCTTCACTGAGAAAGTGAGCACAGCCTGTAGAAATACCTGGAAATTAAAGTGTTTCTGGGAAGTACTTTTGCTATCTAAGCCACTTCTGCTGCCTCTGACAGGAAACCTTTACATCTGTGAAGAAGGGAAATGAGGAAAGCCTTGAAGGAGTGTAAATCCATGAGGAATGTCAGTAGGAGAAATTTCAATCCATGACCAATAGAACCTAATTAAGGAGCAAAAGGAAGGAGGACCCTGGCTAAAAGAGGAGCAGAAACAAAGCACTAGGTGTTGGAAGGCACTGAAGGCAAGGAGGTTTAAAGGGGAGTGGGTGAAGAGGGGCTCAGTCACTGGGAAATGCAAAGGGGGAAGGTGATGGGGAAGGTGGCAGATGGTAGATAAATAGGAGAAAGCAATGTCAGAGGAATAAAAATTGTGTAAAAATGCAACTAAGTTAATGCAGTTACATGGTCTAATTTAATTTTGTAGCTGAGGATGTGTATTTTTGTAACATCAATTTTCTGTGGTGGGCAATCCTTTTTTTTTGCCATGGTAACCTTGTGTGCTTGCCAAAGACAGGACAAACAACGTCTGCCTCACTTCTACTTCCAAAACAATTTGGTATGCCAAAACTTTCATATTAAAATTTTTTGTCATTGTAAGGAGCCTATTTTATGGCTTTCTGAGATATGCAGTATATTATTAAACCCTGGATAGGCACTTGTGGCATTAAGGTGTCAACAGCCAGCCCAAGGGTGGGGCTCAACAGTATCTGTGACTGGGACCGTGTTTCTCTGACCTTACCTAAACTTTCTATGCTTGCTTGACACCCAGAGAAAAACACTGCAAGACCCTTTTGGGTCTTTCCCAGAAGAGTTAGCTTATAACCATGTGCCCAGTAAGTCTTTAGTTTATATAGGACCTAGAAAAGAATTTTCCCCCTCTCTGGAAACTCAAGGCATTCATGGTCTGAATTTTATTTGTAAAACTAAGCATACAGGGGTGGATGTCAGGTGAATCTGAACAGAACCTGATGCTGGTTATCTTTTTTCCAAGCAGATATCCAAGCCACCTAAACCAATTTTAATGTCTTTCCACCTATTCCCATACCCCAGCTGTGGAAACATCACTCTCGTTGTTGGGAAATACTCTTTTAGCTGAAACTGGGGAAGATAAGATTCTGCAGATTTCAAATAGCAGCAGAGGAGCTCTTGATGTGGTGTGTTTGGTTGCTGTGGTCACTACTGAAAGCAGATGTGGATCCTGTCCTTTCCTGTCTGCTGCTTCTGCATTGCAGGGATGAGAGGGAGCACCCAAGTGAGACGAGGGTTGCTTTTTCTGGACAAGAGCTGCTTTTTCTCAGCGATGCTGACAGGAATGGATGTCAAAGGACAGGCTCGGTGAGTTGAACCTGACAAGCTCTGGCAGTGTTTTGCACTGACAGGGAGTCAGGAATCTCCCACAGGAAGAAACAGGTTCCATTTTCTAAATATTCAAAAATCTCCAGTAGAGTATTTGTGAATAACATGGCTCTGGTTTTCTCCAGGGCATTCCTATTCCAACCATGCAATTCAAAACACATTTTGGAAGAGCAAAAAAGAGGAAAAATACATGAAAGTGGCTTAGAATCAATGTCTGACCATTTTTGCTGTGTTTAAATTTCTTTTAGTAAATTTCTAATACAAATCCAATAAGAAAGTCTCCTATTTTCAGTTTTGAAGTTCAAGTAAAACTTCACTGTTTTTTATATCTTTTTCAATCTGTCACTGAGAATTCAAAACAGAATTTTAAAAAAAACATCAAACAAGCAACATACACTTAGAGGGAACTGAAAAGCAGGAGCACAGTGTAGCAAGTTCAAACATTAAAAAGCAAGAGAGAATATAATATGCTCTGTGCACTGCAGATGTGGCTTAATGCTGATTTGCACATTAGGACTAGATTAGCATCACTCAGATGTGACCTGCATATTGAGTAACTATCACAAGTCTGATACTGTTGATGAAAAATGAAACTGCATGGTACACTTCAGATCTAATATACCACCCTTTTGTGTTTTTAGATTCTACAGAAGTGTAAAGGAAGAGCTATTCTAAATTTTTATGAAATGCATGTAATTTAGTTCCCTGTAGAAGTTCAGTTGGATGCTCAGTATGTTTATTAAACAGAATATGACATTACCATAAAAATGATTGTTTTTTCGCCACTCAAAGGCAAGAAATATTCAAAGAAATGACCATATAAATGTTGATTATTTCTATTCTGAAGGCAATCAAATTGATTTAAGGTGTTGTGGCCAACTTATCACAGATTTTGTGGCTATAATGCCTGCATGACTCTGAACACTTTTAACTTCATAAAGACCTTAGTATTGATAAATGTTTGATTCACTTTCAAATAAAATGCAGTTTGCATTAGACATGAAAGATTTTGGGCAGACTGGCTCCCTAAGTTGTTTGGTGTTAGTTCAGTGGCAGGCTTTAGGATAATTACCTTCTGCAGGATTTTCCCAACATTTGACAACATTCCTCTTTGGAAAAATTAAAAAGATGTGAGTGTCCTCACTGGAAAACCAGGAAATAAAGGCACATCTGGTGGGTTGGTGTTTATATCTTTGATAAAAGTGCAGTGTGCTGGCTGCAGATCTTTCTTTCCTGGAAAGCTTCCCTCCAGTGCTGCCTAGAAGTGGGCTGGCACTACTCTGGATTTTGGCACATCTCACTGGCACAGAACACCTGTACTGTGTGTGCTTAAGGTGTCAGTGCCATAGCAGGGGTTTGGGGCAGGCTGGATGAGTCACACTGTGAGAAGAAGGACTTGTCTGGGAATTGTGAAGGGTGGGACAGGTTCCCCTTGGGCTGCCCTCCCTGCCCTCACAGGCACTCAGATGGGCCTTCTGAAGCTGGGGTGGAAGACAATTGTTCAGCCCATGAAAAAGTCAGACACTAACTTGGGCCTCTGAATGTGCAGAGGGGGAAGCTCACTGTGTTCTCATGTCAGATACCACAGTGTGGCTTTCTTCTTTATCTGACAGGCAAGAAGGAATTTTCACTACTCCAGTGATTCCTAACACATCTCAAAGCAAAATCAGATCTGTATCTGAATATTAATCTCACATTTGCTAGACACACAGAAATGCTGCACATTGTGAGATCTACACGTGTGCACAGGGTCTCTGCACACACAGCAGCAAACTTGTATTTGCTTTTTAAAAACTATTATGCAAAGGTAAACCTCTCATTTCTGTTTAGTAGGTGTCATCAGCCTTGTTCAAGTGTTTTATTTTAAGGGTTTTGGGCTTAGTTTTTTTTGCTTCACTGCTGTGTAGTGATTGATGGCCAGCTTTTCTCTTGTGATTCTAAGCTCAATGTCTAAAGTTGATATTGAGCTTCTGTTTAGACTTTGCAGACAGCAGTGGAAGGAAATAATATGCATCTTATAACTCAAGGATAAACTGAAGTGCAAACCCTCAGGTTCTTGCAAAAGACAGGTAACAGGCACATAACAGCTTCAGGATTTTTTGAATTTTTGAATTCTGAACATCTCTACACAGAACAGTAGATCCAGTGAGGGACTCAAACTTCAAGTCATTTAGAAAGAAACTCAGTTTTCTGACATCTGGTTACTCCATTGTTTGCTGCTAAGGTAGCTCCACTAAGGCTGTGCTTTCTGAAACACCTTGTAGCAGATAAGTAGCATTCAATTTCTGGCTGCCATAGTGCAGATTTCTCATATATTGGGCTAGGAGCTTAGAATAAGAACATTGGCTGTTGATTTAATTACTTTTAAGTTAATATATGTGTTAGTTTATATGTAGGAGAACAGCATCTTACAATTACTCAAATAAGCCTATTAATTATAGCAAAATATAGGTATTTGAATTTTTTTTAGTATTGTCATAATTCTATTTCAAGCATGCAGATTTATAATGTTGAGAATGCTACTGCACAATTTAATTAAAGAATATATAAAATGTGTGGGAAAGTTTCTACCAGTGTGTGAGACCTGTCTCATTTTTTCTATAATGACATAAAAGTTGTATGTTGCTCATTGTATCACATGTATAATGCCATGTTTTCTGCAGTGCAAAATAAACTTTAAAGGTGTTTTGAAGAGGCTACATAGTTTGGAGAACATACTAGCAAATGCTTTCATTTTTAATCATACTACTTTTGTACTGCAGACTGTCACCAAAGGTCATCCATTGTTCTCCTTGGTTTTTTTCACTTGTGTTTTGAATAGGTTTCCACTAACATCTGAAATTACTTCAGTCCACTGCTGCTGTACAGCTTTATTTGCAGAACCACAGGCAGCCACCACATGCACCCTTAGCTTTAACTTCACTGCCTCTCATCCAGGGATGGAGGCTACAGCACCTTCAGTGATCCAATTTATAATGGATGGGCAGAATCAGTGTGTACTTGACAGCTTTGTTAGCCCTGCTTCGTTAGTATGAATTGTTGGTGAAACCCAGTTTTACTCTGTGGCCATGCTGCACCTGCAGTCTCGTGAATCATGTTGTGGCACTGAAGCTCTTGTTAGCATAAACAGCAGGTACAACTCCTGATGCACCCAGGAAACAGTTCTGTTGAGCACTGAATTGCCAAGCACACATCAGATCTCTGCAGTGCATAAATGCACCATAACAATAATTTTACCTTTAAAATAGATTTTAAGGAACTTTTACTTCAATATCCACACAAATGGGATTATTGGTAGAGGAATTGCTGCAGTTCAAGGGGTTATTTTAGTCCTCTCTCCTAATTGGTTGCACTCAATTAAACACTCATACAAAAAATTCTACAGAGGTCAGGTAAGGATGTTATAAGATTTTTCAGGTGTTGTTTGTCTAAACTTTTCTTATAAAATTCACATACAATTCTGTGCTGGTAAATTTTTGTAATCATGCAAGTTTTATGAAAAAGCTTTTACATAAATGACGGCTTTAAAATATCTATATTGCTTAAAAAACCCCACAACCTCCTCATATTTCATGATATATCCCCTGCCACACCTGTGTGTGGATGGCTGATTATATCTGCCCTTTCTCTGGAGCAGGGGAAAGCTGGCTGGGTTTTTTTTTATGCAGGGGGATTCCTTGAGTCAGAGGTGTAAATCAACCAATTAAAATGCAAAATCTAAGCTACTAATGAAGTGTGTATAAAGAAGGCAAGTTTCAGGTTATTTCTTAGCACTGTAAGGAGTACAATTCTCATGCTGAAATACACCTGAGTGAGAGCTCTTATGGAATATTTGCTTACCAAGAAATGAGATCCATTCATGCCCAGTTTTTCTACAACCACAGCAGATTCAGGCATTCCAAACTGAGAAAAAAGACAAGATTATTACAATAGTATGAAACTTGACATTTGTAAACAATTAATATTTCCATGCTCAAATACTTGGGGTTGTGGAAATTGTTATACTGCTTGACAAGGGTAATTGGAAAAAGAATATTGAGTAGCTCTAATGCTTAGGCAGTGACTTTCACATCAGAGATAAGACACAGTATTACCTCTTTCTTAGGAAGAAATATTACAGGGGAAAAGGGCTAATGAAATTGTGAATGGAGCAGACAAGAAGAAATTATAAAGCAGCCAATGTCATATGAATGGAGCAAAGAGCCCAACAGAAATACTTTGGATTGCTATGGGATAAGAAGCCAGAATTAGAAACAGGTTAAAAGGTATCCTGAGGTAAAAGTTCATTAGTAGCTATGTCATCATCCCACATGGCTGTTTACCATCCTCTGTTTGCTCTGGTGGCTGCTCAGCTTCAGCACCAGGTATTTGGGCTGTGTCTTGCACTTACCATGGTGATGGGCATTGCTGGAAAGAATTCAGTTTCAGAAACAGGACTTTTATTCTGTAACATGGCTGTGGTAATCATGTTTTTTAACAAAGCTGACATTGATTATAAATTAAAATGAAACCAGAATGTCCAGAAATATTACATCTTGAAATAGAACTAACTACTGAATTTGGAAAAAACCAGACACATTGGATTTTCTATTAAAAAGTGGAAAAGAATGGATCAGGGCTGAAGATGTCCTAAAAATATAACAGTGTGTTAGATGGCTTGGTGTGGTTTTTAAAAGAAATTAACTATTATGCATGGAAAGTTGCAAAAAAATTTAGGAATCTTTACCTTAAGAATGTATCACTCTGAAAATGAGTTTCAGTATTTGTAATGCTTAGATGTAAATGTCTGTATGAGTAGTGACCAAATCAAATGCTAACAGAGAAATATTAGTGCAATAATATTTGTTCTGTGTCCTTACCAGCCTTTTTTAGGGTTCATGCACATGCATGGCCAGTGTTAGGGTGGGGAGATCCAGCACAGCCCCCAGCATGTGTCTGACTTTGGAAATGATGGAGGAGCTGGTGCTGAGGCTCTCTGGAGTGCTGGCAGTGGGAGCTCACAGCTCTGCCCACAGTGGCCACAGGCAAATGGCTGGGCCAGTCTTTCCTACACAGAATGGCCAAGTGCTTAATGTGGTAATACTGTAGTTACTGGTTTATTCAGCTGCTTTTATCAGCATTGTGAGTGTTAGCATAGGCATTAACAGCTTTTTATAAAATTGGAAGACTCACTGTTAGCAAGTATTAAGCCAGTAGTTATGGTGTGCCTGAAATTTCCCTGGAAGCCTCTGAGTTGTTGAAAATTGTTATTAATTTTCTGCCTTGTATTCTGCATAGAATTGCAAGGTACTTTAAAAGCATTTTAACCTCTATAAATTAGCCTGATTTCCTTTGAGCTGAAAGGCTTTGAGCTAATTAATCCTCTGAGTAGCTGTTCACAGCACTAAGTTCACAGCTTAGCTGAACTGTTACCTTTATGGCATGAATTAATTCCATGGAAGAGGTCAGCTTTCTCAGAGTGGCAACAGTGGTCCATCTGTGCTGCATCTCCACTGTGAAACTGTTTGTGGTTTTGTTGTATTTTTTTTTTATTATTATATGTGAATGAGCATATATATTTATATATAGGCAAAATGAAAAAATAATAATACAAAATGATCATTTTAATGATCTTCCTGTGGGAAGACTTTACAGCATTATTATTTTTTTGACAAAAACTGTATGTTCCTTCAGTTGAAAAGGATGAGAGAAACCTTAATGACCATGAAGTCTCACTTTTGGTGTAAAGAAGGTACTAGAAAAGATTGATCCTCTTACAGTTAGAATTAGGATAAACACAAGGAAAAAAAAGTCCTATATACAAAATTATTTAGAGTAACTTGCATAAAAGTAAACAAAAGGGACATAAAATGAGATTATATATCCAATTTCAGGAACAAAATTTAGAAGTTACAGATAGAACTCTAAAACCTGAGTCATAGTATTCAGTAAGTTATAAGGAAAACTGTGATAAAAACAGGTTGTATCATGGAGGATATATTTTATATATCTGAGAGGAGATTAGTAAGATCATGAAAGATATCTAAAAATGAGCTTGGAATACTTTGTGCAATTCAGGTAATTTTAGATATTTAGAAAGGACCTTATAGAACAAAGATATATACAAGCAAACAAAGGAATGCCTCAACCCACCCCCTGCAAAAACTCAAGTACATTAAACAACATCTAGCAACTACTATGTGTATATATACATTGAGAAGAAAAGATGAACAGTAGATTCTCCTTGACATGCTGTAAATTTTAAGGCTATATTCAAATATAAAACTAGACATACTTTCTCTGAAATGATTATTTCTTCCCAGCAGGAAATAAATTTGGGCATGAAATACCTTTTCTCTTATAAGAAATATTCCTGTGAGAGAGCATTTTTTGTATGGTTTGTAATGTTGGAGATCTTAGCTTCTACCATGAGTTAAATTTCTACAGAAAACAGGAGAGTGCCAAAAAACTCATATTAATAAGTGATGACTAAACTATTTTTAGCTCTTTTAAATATTTGTGCTCAATGTAGGAGAAGAGATCTGGTTTTCAAGGATAAATCCAGTAAGTATTTCTGTTAGCTGAATATAGACTGAACTCTCTAAAGTCTTACATACAGATTCAGTACCTGTCTTAAGAGATCTGCAACTTGAAAAGCTGTCCAGTTCTCAAACTCCTCTTGAGATGGCAGTTTTGTGGTCATGCTTCTATCCGGGGAGAAAGACTTGATCTGCATGAGCAATACTGAACTCTTGCTTTACTGTTTTTTACTGATGTAGAAATCCCAGGAGGAAGTCCTTTTTGCAACTTTTTTCCTGTTTGCTCACTTAAAGTGAACGCCTGTAAAGGGTGATTTAGGAAGTACCCGTGTTCTTGTGTGAGTGACTCCAGTATAAGGAAACTGCTTGTTATATCAACATATGCACATACCTGTCATTACTGAAAAAGTGTCTCATCTGCTGTCCTTAAAATTTCCCTGCATGTATTTTTACTGTTAGAGTGACTGACAGGTCTGTTGTTGCCAGTGAATACCTTCATGCTGTTTTCTGACTTGCCAGAACACTCAATCTAGCAAAACTCAACTCCCAGAGTTTCAGAAATGAGATTGAAGCTCTTGCATCTTAAATTTGGCCTGCTCAGAAAAACTTTGGAGGTGCTTGGCTAGCATATTATGAAAAAATTATGTTGGATTTCACAGTGCTTTGCAGTGTTCAATGTTTCATAATGTTGGCTGTGAGTTTTTCCAATGGGGCACCATCTCCCTGGATAGCAGGAGGCAGCAATACTATTTCCACTGTGTGCAGAACCAGGAGGGAGGGGTGCATGTATCCCTTAGGAAATTTTGCTTGCCTCATTTGGGTGCAGGAGTGATTTTGTCAGTTGTAGAATCTTCATGTACTGTGAAGGTGGGAAGCAGCTGGGTAGGAGATGTGTGAGTTACAGGTTTAATGGCTGCTTACAGGAAACAACAAAATAACAGATGGCATCAGGTGTGAAACATGAATAATGTGAATTGTGGATATTTATGTGGTACAGGCTGTTTGCTTACCGAGTAGGTGTAAGCAGTCCTAGTTCAGAACATGCCAAAGGCAAATTAAAAACAGTGCTTTAAGAATTTTGCAGTTCAGTGCGTGCTGACAGCTGTACCTGCTCCTCTTCCTCTCGCTGCCCATCAGGCCGGGAGCATTTTATGAAGTACTGAGGTGCAAAGAACCGCTCCTGCTGCCAGCTGTCCTCTGCTGTCACCTTCCTGCACTGCCTGGTGGCTGCAGGGTGAGCTGCAGCCCTGCCCTGCCCCACCTCTCTGTTCCCCCTTCTCCCACCCGCTTCCTCTCTGCTCTCCCTCAACACTAAACTGTGGCTAGTTATTCTGTGTTGACATTGCCTTAATTGCTGTTCTAGGCTCTTAAGACAGTGCTCTTAAAAGGGCAGCGTTGGTGCAGTCTGCCTCTCTCCACTGAATGAGGCAGAGCTGTTTGGGAAGGTTGTGCTCAGTTTTGTGCTCCCAAAGGGGCTATAGCATAGGTGGTTCAACCAAAGGGATTGTAAGACTTGCAAGACATATTTTCCCATTTGTGTTTTAGTCAGATAAAACATAATGATCAGAGGGGGAAAAAAACCCCCCAAAAACCCGATAAGACCAGGGACATGGAATCATCTGGAATCCTGCATCTCATCTCATGATACTGATGCTGCCCTTGGCTCAGTTGATGCTGTAGTTTTCTGTCCTTAAGTGAGTGTGACAGAAATGGAGAATATTGCCATGCATTTCCACTTACTTTCCATTACCCTCAGGGGGGATTATTCCAAGAATTGTTGCCTGGAGAACCCCAAATTTGATTACTGATTCTATTTAGTACCCTCATACCTCTGATTCCTCTGTGTAATGTATCACCTACCCTGGTGTGATAAACCCAAATGTGCACTTGAAGACATGCTGGCTGTGAGGGCTGTAGGTGGGGGGAGTTCTGAGCAGAATACTGCTTCCAGAGCTCCCCAGATAAAGACAGGCCACAGAAATGGTTTCTTTCCAAACTTTCAGGTGCTTACATAAAATTTTGAAGCAGGTTGTAGATACTTTAATGTGAAACAGCACTGGCCTAGGGCAGGTCAGGCTTGCTTGCTACTTGAAAATTCCCTGGAGCCTCGTGATCTGTTGTGAACCCTGGCAGGCTTAAAAATGTATTTGGGTACATGTGCAGAGACTAATCTGCTTTTTAAAAAACTTGTGTCTTATTAGAGACATTAACACTTTAAATCTGTCCTGTTTACAAATTCACTCCTCCAAAAAAGGTAGAAATCTGATTCTATATATTAAGAAATCTCATTTTTTGGAGGCCTAATTAGAAAGGACATCTAGTACTTGAGAGCTACCAAATTCCAGAGGAATCTAAATGTGTGCATTTTATACACCAGGTATTTTGTCCTCTAAATAAAAATTAATTCCCATATAGAACCTCTATATCAAGCAGAGTTAACACATCTTTACGCATATTGGCAAAAGTTTATTTCCTAGAATCTGAAATGTGCTAGCAACATAACAAGTTTTTGCAGGCTACAGCTCCTTGGCTTTTTGTAAATTAAGTTCTCAATTTGTGATTTCATAGATACAGTTAAAAAGCAGTATAAAAACAGTTTCCTAGATCATACCACTGGCATTTCTTACTGAGAACTCTCGATATGTTCATGGACATAAGCACTAAATCTGTTAAAAACTTATCTCATAACTTTTGAAGTCAAGTTTGGCTTTGCAAAACCCCGTAGCAGCTGCAAGCAGCTTGTTTTACTGGATGTAACATTGGAATACTGCCCCGGGAAAATATACTTGAGCAAAATAGGTCAATGAAAAATTACTGCACAGAAAATATGAACTGTTGTCCCTGTTGGTTTTTTCCCATTTTATACAAAAATAATGAAAGTAACATGACTTACCATATACTCATTTTCTTTTCTCCCAGGCACACATGTTGGAGTTGATTCCAAGTAAGTTAAAGGAGCAGTTTCTCATGTCTGCTCTTCCTCCTTAAACTGTCCCATATGTATTTTGTTGTTGTTAGTGTGATTGACAGGCATTCATGGTGGGTGGGAGAAAAACATTCTTAAAGCAAAAAGTTAGAATATACTCATAGTCTAAATAAGTCTATTAAGAACATTGGAAAATGAAGTCTTGCTTACAGCTATCTGTCTAGAAGTTTGATAAAAGTCTTGCTAATTAGTTTTGCCTTTTTTCTCCTTTTCATTTAACAGGAAATAAAAATAGCAACAGAATCAACAGAAATCACAGAGTCTGAAAGGGACCTGGAGAGATCTTGGCAGGGCTTCAGCAGAGAGGCAGGGTCAAACACAACTAGAGGAAATTGGGTCAGTCTTGGAAATCAGTTTGGTAACCCATTTTTTAAACTGAGTTCTTGGTGATGCATCAGATTCACCATGTCCTTGAGTGAACAGCAGGAAGAAGATCTAGAATAAATTTTTGTGCTCTACTGCTGGAGAGAGCAAAAGGAAATATCTGTTTGTAAAGATAATTGCTGTCTAAGCACCAGATGGGCTTGACTAGGACATCCTGCTGTTTCTGAAGGAGAAAACCCAGATTCATGAGCATTTGTTCATAAGTAATGGTTTGGGAAACTCTTTTTAAGTCTTTTCCCTTTCAGCACACTCTTCAATTTGGCTGTATCTCACTGAAAAATAAGGTGTCTAAACAGGTATACTGTTTTTCCCATGGAAACCACTTCTGGCTCAGTAATATCCTGATAGACTTCGGGAGTATGCAAGTTACACAGCACCCATGTTATTAACAAAATCCTGAATGCATTTAAGACCAGGACAAACTCCTGTGGAATTCTACTTGAAATGCTGTTGGAGTGTGGAGGTGATTCACAGGATCTGTTCTCAATGGGAGTCAGATAATCTCTTACAGCAAACAGTGCTTTAATCACATTTCTCTGGTTTGTATATGATTATTTTTATGTGGGACCTCATTAAAAGCATCAGTGATTATATGGGCTTTGTGCCCCTTATCTAGGTAGCTCTCATAATGAGGAAGGAAATGAAACTGGTTTGACACAGTTTGTTCCTGAAAAGTCAGTTTTTACTGCAGAAACAATTTGTTTAAATGTTGAGGCCCAACATTTGCATTGTATAGTTGTGAGAATTGAAGTTGGGCTGACTGTTCTCTAGTTTGCTCTCCTCCTTCCCCTATGATGTTCAAGGGGAGACATTTGCCCTATAGATACAGGAGGCATGAAAATGCAGTTCCAGTCTTGAGTTTCCTTTGTGACTGATGTAGATTGTTTTTTATGATTTTGATTAGTCCATTAAGGAGTTTTTCAGAGGCCAAAGAGAGCTGCATCTGCCTAAGAACTTCATGGATCTTTGTCAGTCTCCTTATTTTCTGTCAGTGTTTTCCTCCATCCTTGTTTCTGTGATAGCATTCAGTGCTGTAGCAGGGACAATCACAGGACATAATAGATCTATGTTTGTCCAAAAGTCATGAAAATCTCCATGTGATGAAATGGGCATGTGTGTTTTTTCCATATCTGTTGGTCTAGTTTGGAATGTGTCATTTCTTGAGATCACAAAAGACTGAGAGCCAAAGAAGCCTCAAATGGAAAAAATATTAAAACGAATCCCAGACCCCCCAAAACTTGCTGAGAATGGTTAGTACCATTGCTACACCAAGGCTGTACACTGGTTTGAAACCTATCATCTTTAGATCTCTTCCACTATATGTAGTTTGCTGCATAAATATGCCCTTTTTTCCTTTATTTCAGTCATTCTTCAATCCGTTTCTGGGACATGTAGTTTCAACTGAATTTTAATTATTGCTGAATGCTGGGGGATTTTGTTTGCATGTTTTGTCACAGAGGCTGGATTCATGACATAAACCCCATTGTCTCAAGGACAATTGTTCTTTGTGTTATCACTTAACCTTCTGAAATCTTTTGATATGGCTTTTCATTGTTAGTTTGACCTTCTCTTTGGATCTAGCAATAGATTCAGCTGATATTCTAGAGAGCTTTGCCACAAAGAACCATGCATTAAAAATGTAGTTATTCTCATAGGTATTTGTTTGTAGCCTGGATTTTGCACCTAGTTTTCTTTATCTTTTCAAAAATCCATGTTTTTAACTAGTACAATAAAACATAACAGTAATAAAACCACAACCTGCTACAAAAGTGACATTGTTCATTAGAAATTCTCTTTGATTTTTTTTGAAGGTTGGAATTGATGCTGTAGTGCTTGGTTGTGATATCCTTTGCAAGTACGCAGTATTCTTCACTGTTTAACTGAGACACTGTTTTGATTATTATTCTTTTGAACACGTTGGTACAACTTGCTGTCTGTTCCTCTGGATTCCTATGCTGCCTTGTATAGTTTGCACTTAGACTTTATATAGTTTCTTTTAAAGACCTTTCCTTTGAAATTCATCTGTGTTGACTCTTCTGATGAAATATGGAAAAATGTGTATGAACAGCTTTCCATCTGACAATGTTTTTATGCACTAAAACCTACTGAGTAAATTTAAAAACAGAAAATTAGTATTATTTCAGTGTCTTGCCTTATTTAAATAAAATTTCTAGGCAACTTAAATTTGAAATGCTTTGGGTGGTGCTTGTTTTAGTTTTTTTTTAATATTCTCTGATGGATTTTGTTATAATGAATTCTTCAACCACTATTGATTTTTTTGAGGCTTGAGCATTGATGTATGTAGAAAGTATTTTTCCATGCCCATGACTCTTGCTATGAAATAAATGGAAAAAAGTCAAAGTAATACTTCAGTTCTCAGTGGGCATCACTGCATGATATTTTACAGTGGAAGATCTCAGCAAAGTTGACCCTGTTGGTGCAGGTGTATTGTATAGCACAGTGCAGGGTATGTTATGGTACTGCATTTTAGTGTGTCTGTGATTCTGGCATGCAGGTTTCCTTCAAAAACTTTACCAGGTGAATTCTCAAAGGTCAGAACTTCAGTTCTCCTCGTTATTTAGAACAACTGAGATAAAACTAGACAGGATAAATAACTGGATGGGGCGAACAGGACACTGCAAATCCAGGACCTTCCTTGTAGAACAGAAGGAAGATGTTATAGAGAAGAGGGGGAGTCTGAGAACAGAATCTGCAATATAGAGTTGTTTGGGCAAGGTATTTATTGCTTATTGTCACAAAGACAGCATGTGGAAGGAAGGAAGGAAAGGGGCAAGAAGTGATTGTTTTGGGAGAACCAAGGGGTCAGGGAAGCCTGCTGTTCACTGTTCAGGAGGGACAGGGTGGAGCATCTGTGTCAGCTGGCCAGCATCCAGATATTGTTTGGACCAAAAATAAGCAGACCTCCTCTCCACTTCCAATAAGCAGATCCCTGAAAATTAAGTTGGAAAATGAAGTTCTGAGCCCATTTAATAAAGGCAGACAAAAAGAGGAATTCCAAAGAGAAATGGAAGTTTTAAGATAGATTGAGAAATAGATAGAAGATAGAGAAGTTGAAGAGAGTGACAAAGGAAGAGGGTTTTAGAAGTGGAAGGGTGCAAAAAATGAAGAAAAGCAGAAAGGAGACAGGCTGTATAGAAAATGTTTCTCAAGGTTTTTGGATTCATAAATAGGGCTCTTACATGTCTTCTGTCCTTAGCCTGCTGACATAGATAAAATTTAATGAGCAGAGTTTATTTGACAGTCAACAGAGAATATGATAAAATCTCAATAAGAAGGACCTTGAAAGCTGAGACATCTAATTTTTTAAAAATTTTGACCGTATTTGGGGAGTTATCAGAAAGATATTTCAAGAGATACTATGTTTATGTTAATAAATTGTAAATGAAAAAACTATCAAGAAGAAAATGACAAACTACTTTTGAATTTTTCTCATTCGGCTCACAAAACTTAAACTCAGTAATTTCATAACTTTTTATTCTAGATCCTTTTTATTAGCTTGGTTTTGTCGATGATTTAGGTAATGGTAATGTTGTTTAACATCTATCACCATGATATTAAGTGAAATTACATCTAGGTAAAATGTTTTCATGATTACAGGAGAATATGAAAGGAACAACCACTCAGTGATGGATTGTTTCATGTACCAAATGTGGAGGAATCCTCTATTGTTATTTGCTGAATAAAGCCAGAGTTTGGTGTGCTCATGTCAATTCTCTTTTAATTTTTCTTGTGAACTTTTGTCAACCTTCCTCCCATACCTTCAGCATCCTCAGTTCCATTTTCTCAGAGATACTCAAGAAAAACCATGAATTTTCTCACAGGTATTTTCTTTGCACAGTGCCAAGGTGCCTGGTGTGAATCAGTGAATATACAAAATTGTTTATTCTGTTTATTCTCTCCTCTTTTGTAGAGCCAGCAGCCATCCTAATCATGTTGGTTTCTTTCCAAGGAAATATGTGTTGCCTGTTGGAAAAATGCTGGGGGGGATTTTGTTGTACCAGGTGGAATTAATGGGAATGAGGGTAGTAGTTGACTGCTGTTTATGTTGGTACCATTAAAGTGTATCTCAAAATTTTTTGCTGTTCCTGGGGAATGTGCTAGGAAATGTTTGCCTCAGTATTCATTCATATTGGAAACTACTGGAGGATACTCCCGTAGCATTTCTCTTCTGTGTTGTAAACATTCCTCTGATAAGCTTTTTAGGGGTGTGCATACGAGGTGTTTGGTATGCATCCATCTGCTGACAGCATTATAAATATTGCATTTCTGACCTTCAGATTTTCTCTTCTGATCTCTGGTTAAATGATATATTTGCTAGTTTGACACTGCTGACATTCTGTCTGTTTGGTGTAGCATTGTTATACCATGATTCCTTGTGATCCCATTGTCATGGGAATGATATATCTCAAGTGATGAATATACTTTGAAGCAATGTGGGGAATAAAAAACACTGGCTAAACTGCACTTGCAAGAAGAATTTTTATTGTAAAATTCCCACTTCAGAGTACAGTATAAATTATTTACCTAATGTTGATGCATTTAACACTGCTGTTTTATCAGATAGTATAAAGGAGGATAAGCTACTATTTGGGTGGATAGTAAGTGTCTTACTTATGGTTTTAATTATGGTTTTTACTTTAGTTTTTCCTTGCACTGCATTGGACAAATCTGCATTTGCCAGACAATAAACTTAACAGTAGTAGAAATAGAAGGTTCCTGTTTTCCCTCAGTGATGAACGTTTTATTTCTCTAGAAATGTTCTCTTCTCTATAACTTGTGAATATTAACTCCACTTATAGAGAAGTGAACCATAAACCATAAGAAGTGAGAAAGAGAATAAATCAACACAGAAATTTGCACTCTAGTAAAATGTTGTTCTTATGCTTGTTTTAAGTTTTTGAACACCTCAGAAGCAGTCCTACCTTAGAATTCCATGCCTGTTCTCAAAAGTTTATTGGAGGTAAGATGTGAATAAAGACTTGGTAATGTTACCTGCATTCCTGATAAATTGAAGTCTGTTTAGATTCAAGTATTTTATGAAAAGTCAGTGGGAGTTTTTTACACATAACCTTCATGTCCTTGTTCTTTTGTTATTAAAATGAAATGAGAACTTTTTAAAAAAAATAGTTGACAATAAATGTCAGGCTGATAAAAACCTCACCACTGACCTTCAAAGCAATGAGATTTGACTGTGATATGGTTATCCACTGAGGCCAGAAGTTACAAATCAGAAGATGCAGTGATGACTTTAATCCTCTGGAACGTACATGTTCTGCATAACATCCCATGCCTCATTTGTCACCTTTTTTCCACTGTCCAGAGCATGATCTATTATTTCTGCTTGCAATTTTGCATCTCTCCATTGCTGACAGACTACAACAGACAATTGAATTCCCTGGCAATTCTCTCCTCTTGGTCAGCTGAGCCCCAGTTCATAATGCTTCATATGCTGTATATGTGATTGGCACGTGTGAGTGCCAAAGCTATGGGAACAAACCCTGCCCCTGATACACCTGTATCAGTACAATGAATTGGAATGGCCCACAATTTGTAACAGATTAGAAATTATTTAATGTCCTAGTAAAATTGCTTTTAACTGTATTCATCTCCTCTCTTTCCTGTTGACTAGGGTGGCTGAGCTTTAGTTGGAATTTCAGGCACAAAAATGATTTTATTGTGTAGAGTTAACATTCTGTCCCAGTGTGTGCTGCAGGCACTCTGATCCAGGGTCCCTGTTGCATCACTGGCATGATGCCATCAGTGTTGCTTCACCAGCCAGTCCAGCTTTTGGATTTCTCCTGGCAGTTTGCAGGGTGCTTACATCTGCTTCAGTCATGTCTTTGTTTCTGGTGTTAAACTCAATAACTATCAAGTAATTTTCAAGTTGCACCTGGAATCATTGACCATTACATAATTTCTTTTTTTTCTGAGGATCTTGCTTACCTATTTTTCTCCATAACTTTATCTATCAAGACTTCAGAGATAATTGCAGATCCAAAAGGAAGCTTGAATTGAGGTATTGAAAGATTTAAGTGTCTTAAGAACTGAGGTTCTGCTCTAGATGGACTGAACTCAGGAACTTCATGATACTATAAATAATTATTTTCATTTTCCTTTCTGTTCTCACAACAGATGAATTACACTCAGCTCTCTTAACTCTTGCTGTTTCTCACAGCATGCAAACCCCTGTGAGTCAACACTTTCTGTAAGGGCAGAACAGCAGGAGAGAAAGGCCAGAAAGAATGCAATATTTTTAGGGAGAGTTTTCTTAGATCAATCTCCTTCAGCTTTTTTATCTGTATCCCAGGAAACCTGAGAGCCCAGATATTTGCTTGTCAAATGAAATAGGCTGAAACAGCTCTCCTGCACAAGTGTGGTTAAGAATCTCTAAGAAGTTGAGGAACATCCTAGGAGGGATGTGGTGACCAACTTTGGCTGTGCCTTTGAAAGTCTGCCTTTCACCCTGCTACAAATCAGACTGAAAAAAAGACCCGGCCCCTCTGTTTGATGTGAGCCAATATATTTATTCTTAAGGATTGCCTTCCTACCTCTTGTTTTTTCCCCTTACTTTCTGTCAATTTCTCTGTTTTTAGATTACAAACTGCCTGTGGGAGTGGGGCATTTCTCCCCTTGAAAGATTAGAAACTCCTCAAAAACCAAGATGATTCTGTTGTGGAAAAGCAGCTTTCTGTGTCTGTTCACCATGTCTGAAAGGCAGAGCTTTCATATTTATGGTGTTTAATTCTCTGACAAAAACATCCTTACCTGTACTGCCTTTAACTAGTAAGAAAATACATTTACAATTAGTTCCTACTATGAACTCCAGTTTCAAAACCTGAAAAATATTTTGTGCAATTGCATATAGAAGAATCCTAGAACATCTGCCTTACAAAGAAGATTTTGTTCAAATACAGTATCAGAAAGAGCAAAGTTGAAATTTAGCATCTTATATTCATATTTCAAATTTTCAGTGCTATTTGATAGCTTCATAACAGTAGAATTTAGGAGAAATGTTGAATAACTTTCTCTCTTTCAAAAGGTATCACCTCCTTTAAGACATAGTTGTAAAATTTTTGCCTAATAGGGGAATATTGGTTTTTGAATTTAATATTATTTGAAAAGCAAAATGAAGTAAATTTCTTGAATGGAGATGACACCACTCTATTTGTTCACAGAGGAGATGCAAATATTACAGGAAACTGTCAGAAGTTATATGGTGTTTCAGTATTGAAGCTTGATTTTTGAGGGGATTTTAGTAGGTTTTTCCCAAGTTCTCTAGTTGATTTTATCCTTTGTATTTTTTGTACACATTGAGTGTTCTAATAAATGTTCTAAACAATTTTTTTTGCATTAACTCCCACAGAATATGCTGCAGAAAATTTTAAATCTGATTATTTTGTTTAGATATCTAAATTGCACATCCATTGCAGATAAAGCCATTTATTTTTATAAACGGAATGAGCAAAGATAAAAGCACTTTCTGAAAGGATGCCTTTTAATGAACTGTTCTATTAGAATGACCCCAGGACCCACTCAGTTAAAGTTCAGGGAGAAGAATTTGAATCAAATGAAGTGCTCTTTATTTCCAGAGAGTATCTTAATCCTTGGTGTGCTTTGCTTAATGTTACAGGATCTTCTGGGGGAATTTAGTGCTTGCTGTTCTTTGAAGTTGCCATCTGAATTCTGAAGACTTTACAAAAGAACAGAGAACTTTAACAGCACAAAGGAGGTGAAATGATGTCACTGTTAATGAATGTTTTTCAGCACATTTTGAGACGATGAATTGGTGTTAAAAAGAAGTAGATAAATGGTAATTATGCATTTTACTGTTTGAATAACATTTCAGATTAAAAATATCAACACACTTTCCCCTCCTCAAGAATGATGAGCACATAGTAAGACAGGGAACATGTACTATCACAAACTGCACAGAGGAATAAACTGTTACAGTCAGTTATAGCAGGTGAGAGACCCTGTGTGTTTTCAGTCAGTAATAGGGTGAAAACAGAAACCAGGAAAGACTTTCTGAATGGTGAAAGGCATTTTAAGTTGAATAGATTTTAATCTAGGGCAGCAGATCTTATATAAGGTTTAACTAGTAAAGCTTTGTTCTAAAAGATTAGCACAATGAAGTTGCAAATCCATTTTGAAATAGACTGCTTGATTTGAAGAATGAGTCGTGAACTTGGAGGTGAAAGTTATTCTCACCAAATATATACAGAGAGTAGGTGCCAGTGGCCACATACACGTACTGTACAGTTTTTCCCACTTCTTCAGGATGTAGTGATTACCATTTTAATTAGATTTCATTTCACTGTTCTACATTTGCTTCTTACAGGATTAACAAATATGATTTCAAATAAGTCACTGCAGTGGAAAATCTCCTAATGACAATGCTTAGATGTATTTACTGTCCAGGGTAAATTCCAGTAAGAACAAAACACTAGTCAGCAAATCCTGGTTTAATCAGTTCTCTTCCTATATATTTATTCTATATATTTATTCTGAAATTCAGTAATGAAGATCAAAAACACTTTCACAGCAAAAGAATGAATGACAGTCCACAGTTGCAAAAATCTGCTATCACAGACTTGCCCTGTGAAATGAAAGTTTCTATGGCTTGTTATACTCTAGACCTGTCTTAACTCTGTTGCTATATATACTGTGCATGTAGGAGGTGGTGGTATTAAGTTAAAAGAAACACAAAGCACTGTAATATCATGTTGTAGCCCATAAGAGGGAGTATTCAACTGCATTGAATCCTTAGAGTTCAGGAGCAGAGATCTAATGCAAGGCAGTTGATCTCCTGTTGACAGTGAAAAGTAATATCATAAAAGAAGAGTTTGGCAGTTCTTTGGACTCAAAATAATTTTCACCCCATGTATGCATAAAATCAAATAGCAAATGTCTTACTGACACAGAACCAGTATAAATAGTTTTCAAAAATGGAGGGTTGATTTTTTTTTTTGTTGCTTGGAATAGTTTCTTCATTTATTTGACTGGATGGCTAATTTATTAAGAGGTAAATTTGGAATATTTATACATATAAAATAGTTTCATTTTCTTTCCCAAATTCGTGCAGGTTCTACCTGTAATTTTACCATAGATAATTGATGTACTTCTTTCATGTTGATGTTGTTTACAAAGGAACCTTTTATTGTTACTGCTGTAACTGAGATAGGAATCTAGCCCACAGTACACATTCATGCAGGAGACATTTGCAGCTGTCAGGGCTGGCAGCTCATTGGCTTGTTTTGAGATCAGTGGATAAAACCCAGTGCAGATTAATGACAAGATACAGGATATTTTATTTTTTTTACAACTGACACTTGGTATCAAGGGGGCTTAATATGACAGTTGACTATTAGTTTATCCTGACAAATTTTGTGTGCCAGGCATCAGAGTAAAGGCATGCTTTGGAAAGAAAATGCTGTTCTTTGCCTTTTATTAGGGAATCTCCATGTTCTTGTTAAATGCTACTTACACAATTTAAGCAAGTCATAATTACCAAAGTTGGACAGAATTCTTAATGTTCCCCTATTTGTCAGCAGTGAATATACTGATTTCAGAATTTTGTGCTGTCCTAGTGTGCAACAGGCTCTCACTGAACTTTCATAAGCAAAATACTGTACTAACTCTAGAAAATAGTTCCAAATTCATTTTTATTGCAACTGGCATATGAAAGGGAGGTAAATGTTAATGTTTTACCTTCTTGTCTGCCAGGGCTGATATTCCTCATGAACATACATCACCTTGTAAATAGAAGCTGTGTTGTGATATCCCAAGTCCCATGACTTTGATACACTATCTGGTGATAGATGTTTGCTGATTATATAACTTCAGGACTTAATGTTTGCTCAGTTCAAAATGAGCTCTTTAGTGAAGACTTTATTTGAAGATGATCTACAGTCATTGACTGTAAGCCTAATGGATTTTCTCTCCACTTTTGGATTGATTAAACAGAGATTTCTGAGTTAGACATTTGGGAGTAAGTGATATTGAACACAGACATTTCATGTATGCTTTTATGCTTTAGTAAGCCAAGTTCAAGAAGTGTGTCAACAGTAATTGGAAACAATACCTTTATTTCTATCAAACTGTCTCTGTAAATGGCCAGAAATACTGAAATCTGTCTTTATGTGCCGGAGATAATAGTTTAATTTTTTGAAAGGATTACTTTTTCTTGAATAAGTTTGTGTTTAGAGGAAACAAGGAATGTGTTCTCACTCTGGAACAGTAGTTACTGCTCCTTTCTCAGGTGAGCTTTTTTTGAGTATTTGACATTCCTTCATTCCCCAGCAAAAACAGTGGTCACAAGAACAGGAATTTTAGCTGAGCTGTTCTTAGCACAGAATTGTCCTCATGTAGCTATCATCCCTTTGCATTGAAGTAATTAATCTAAATTGTTCCCTGAACAAGTCTTTCTCCATTTCAGTTTACTGTTCAAATATTTCTGGATAAAATATTGCTAGATATAACACTGGAATCTGACTTTTAAAGTGATTAATTTCTGTTTTATGGACAGTATTATCCATTTACAACTTTCATATCAATTTATGAGATTAGGTTAGAAGAATTTATATTTAGAACAAATCACACGAAGAATTAAACCTCTATGGATAGAAACAAAGTTCCTGTGGGGGGGTTTAAGGGTCATACGTGCAGTGAGACTGGACTTGTCATGCCTTAAAAAGGCAGGTGTCATATTCAGCCATTATGCAAAATATTATGGTGTAATGTGCTCTCCTGGATGGAATAGCAATAAGCAGTTGGATAGCAGGAAAACGTGCCTCTGGTTAATGTACTCCCTCACTCCCTGAATCCCTCAGGAAAAGTCACTGTCCTGAAGCTCTGTTGATAAATGACTGCTGTCTCCAATAATGTCATACCAACTGAATGATAAATGTTTTCAACTTTGAGCATTTGACCTACCCAACACAGACAAAATGTTTTTAACATTCATAGAAGTGAAAAGTGTATATGTGTGAATGCACCAGTATGCAAGTTAAAAGCACATTTCTTCTGCACCAGTTGTAAAGGGCACCACTCTTCCCTGGATCCTACTGAACACTTCTTTACTTATTTAGGCTTCTGAAAACCTTAGATAAGTCTCTTATTGAAACATGAGTTTTTCCTTGCCATCTATTCAAGTTTCAGTCATACTTGCTGAAGCAGAAATAATCCAGAAGATGGCCTTAAACCAGGAATGAAAATGAAATTATTTCTACTCAGTGTAGAAATCACAGCACTCATCTTTGTCTTATTTTTCACGAAGTCTTCAAATAGATTCGTAAATTCGTAGATGTTAAGGTTGCAAATTACTAACAGTCATTATAGAGTGTGACCTTTTGCATAACAAAAATTGATTGATGTAAAAAAAACCTCCCTGTGACTGAGCTAAAGAATGTACTTCATAAAAATACTCAGTTTTGATAAAGAGTTTCTGCTGTTTGAAAATTTTTCTCCAGTGCATATGCACAGAAATTGATGAAAGTGAATGGATCACATTTGCCATGTATTTCTAGTGAGAGCTTGAATATATCAAGATAGCTGCATATTGCATCATATCAGTCTAAATGCATCTAAGTCTGAGTATATATCATTAGGGCTTGTCCTGATGTGTCAAAATATGGCTATTAAAAACTGAGATCATAGTTAAAGGAATGCCTGCAACGTATTTATAGGGTATATTTTAAATACCCCAAACCATAGTCAACCCCCACCCCAAAAACTGTTCAGTGCTGTTACCAAAGTCTAACAAAAGCCAGAAATCCAACACATAAGATATAAACTGATTGCTCTGGGATTCATTTTGCTTATGCTTATAGAGGACTCAGTGTTTACAGAACTTGGATAAACCAGTAAATGTCACCAGCAGAATAAGGTGACTTTTTTTCTTTTTACTTCTCATTCAAAAATGATATTTTAAAATAAAAATAGCCCTAAATTTAAAAATAAAATAAAAAATTAGGACAGTAAGTATTTTGAAATTGCTTTATGTTGCCTGGCTTCACATCAAGTGAAACACATTTTTCAGCCTAAGCTGAGTATGGGGTTTTTTTGGATAATTGATACCAGGAGTTTCATTTTTTTGGTTGAATGAACACTTTTAATCAGAGAGAAATATTTTGGTTTCATTTTATGGTCAGTGTCCTGCCTTTTCCAATCAAACAATTATTTCTTTCCACAATTGTTCAGCAAATGAACCAAACCCACTTTCTTTACCTGCTCACACCCTTACTCCATGTGCTTCTCCTCATTCAGCATAAAGCAGTTGCCCTCATGAATTCACTAATTTGCCCAAGAACTATACTTAATTAGGATCCTTGTATGATCACTTCACAGGATAAAGAGAAGAGAGGATATTAAATAGAAAAGAGGTGCAAAAGCTTGGCTTAGAGTTCTGCAGAGGGAAATTATTTCTTATATGACCACAAAACCAAACCAGGTGCCTTCTTCTATCAGGTCTGACTTCAGTCTGTTGGACACTGCCAGCCCAAACACAGCTGTTACCTCCCCACACCTAACACCCTCATATGAGTAGGAAGGTTTCTTTACTTGCCCAGGAATTAATTGATTATAAAGCCCTTGGGTAATGTGGATATATGATCCCAGCAATCCTGACCCCTGCTACCCTAACGTTGTACATATGCCTGAAATTGCTGGCCCTTGTAGGACTTTTAGGCCATGGGAGCCTATTGAATTCAATGCTTAGCACTAGTGATCGTGGAGCTCCAAAGATGTATCTTGTTCATTAATGTTCAAAAATGTTTCCTTTTAGCCAAAATCCAAACACAGTTTTCCGATCCTTGCTCACATCTTTACTCAATCAATTTTCTCATTTCTAGGCTTAGTCTAAATGACAGACAAATGAGCTTTGTTTCCTTTGAACCTAGTGATTATCCTAACCTAATTGTTAATATGGATATCCTTTGTCACACAGCTGAAAAAGATTGAAAAGCTGTGATATGAATGGAAGGTGGTTGAGTTTGGAGCTTCTAGTCACTTATGAAAATAAAGAGCCTGAAGAGTGCCAAGTACACTGCTTAAGCTTACATATGTGCCTATTTTGAAATGTGAGGGAGGGGAATAAAATTGACTATTTTTTCAGACATATTCAGCATGAATTAGGGTGCAAAGTGATATATAACTGTTCAGGTGTGGTTTAGCTGTAGTACTGAAACAATCTTAACAAGGTTGAGTGTTTTAATGTACCCATTTAAATAGATGTCAATTAAATGTGGCTTCTTGGGAAATACAGGGATAGGACAGACCTTCAGTCATTGATTGCTGTAAGGAAAAAATAGTCTCAAACTCAACAGGAAAAGAAACCTGAGTGATCACTGTTTTGATGTATTGCCAAAATCTTTCTTGCTTGCTCTGGAGATAAGTGAGGAGGCTCTACAGACTTTCTTGAAAGTAATTCATAAAGTGGCCCTACTATATATGAAAGGCTTTCTCAGCTGGATCTTCTAGCCTCAGTTTGCTCAGGCTTTGCAGGGGCAAGGTTTTTCAAATTTTCCTGGAGTCAGGTGCAGCAGTTGACTTTTTTTGGCTCAGACATTTTGGAGAGATGCTGAGCTGTAAGTTTTGATGTCAAATGTAGAGTACTGTGAGTGATGAGGTAGTAACAAATTGTAACTCCATCAGTTGTGTACTGTGTATCTAGTAGTTTTATTTTACAAGTTTATTTTCCATTCTTTTCCTGATCAATTTACTCAATGAATGTGCTATATTTCTGTGCCAAGCCATGTAACATAGCTTTGAGAAGACATTATGAATGCAAATACATAAAGTGGAACTGATCTGAACAAGTATTGCCAATTGTTACTCCTTTTCTGCTTAGTCCTTTGAAAGGTTTTCTTAATTTCTGCCCCTCTCCTTTACCCTTCTGTGTTGTGCTGCTGCTCGTTTGCCCTGGTTTTTGTGCTGTAACTTGCCTGTGGGTAGTGCAGCTGTGGAGGTGACATGAGGTGATCTGTTGTGGTTTGCTGTGAAGCAGAGGGAGCATGTGTGATGGCTTCCTATCATACCAAAAAGGCTGCTGGGTTTGAGTTTTGTTGTCTCATGATTTTGACCAGTGATCAGTGATGACAGTATGTCTAAATGGTTGCTAAAAGTGAAGAATACTACTTCCTGTAATATTCTCTTCCTTAAATGTGAATTTGAGGGAGAAACATCCACTCTTACAGTCTTATTTAGGTAGTTTCTTTCACTTCCCTTTGCTATTACCCATCAGGAAATATTTATGTTTGGTTCCTTTCCCCATGCTGTTTACAACCAGAGCAGCAATGGCTGTTGAAAAGTTGATCTAAACCTTTTCCCCCCAGCCATCTAAGCTGAGTATATTGCCCACAATTGTGTGCCCTCTCTGTCCCCTGTCACTTGTGTGTCCCCATCCCACCCTCCCTCCTTGTTTTTTAACACTTGTACAATGTGCAGGAAAGGATCAGGAAGACATTTTAACTCACATAACCTGTATACAAGTGAAATAAGGAGCCAGGAAGCCATTGAGTCTGTATGAAAGGAACAGTACACACATATAATTACTTGTGACAAAGAATTTTCTGGATTTACTGAAGTATGAAAATATACATGGATTTTTCCCTTTTCAGGTTGTGCAATATGGCACATTTTGTAATTTATTAGAAGCCTGCACAAGATAATGGAATGATCAGATTTTCTGTGGATACAAACCCACACTATCAGCAAGATATAATTTTATCAATGTTAACAGTATGGTTCAGTGGTTATGACACTTACATGCATAAACACCCCCCCTTACAGTTCTTTAATTAAACTAATGTATACAGTTTCTATATTGTGTCTCATTTTGTTTACATAAAATTTCATTAATCAGAAGAGACATCTTGGATTACATTCCCATACATTAAAAAGCATGACTACATCTTATATCATTATTTTAGTAGTTCAGTAGCATTGAGTTTCTTCCTCCACAGATTCTTGACATGATTTTGATAGACATTCACTCACAGCTGCCACAGCTGCAGTCTGTGTATGTTATGGCTTCCTTTTCTTTGAAGGTTATTATACAATAGCTGTGCATGTTAAGATGTTCAGATGTTCTGTGTGATGGGTCTGTAGAGCACAGACTGTTGGGTAAGGCCATAAGAGAGAAAAAGCACTATTTTCCTCAGTGTCTCATGGAAGTTGCTTGGTGGTTTGGCCTATATATATATATATACAGGATGTTATTTCCAAATTCTCCTGTTTTACTCATTTGCTTTGGACAGTGAAAGCTTGAGTGGCAGGTTGGTGTGACTTCTCTGGTGTTTGACTCAAGCTGGCAGAAGAGCACCCAGAGTATCAGGAAATGAGCTGACTGTTTTTTGGAAACATGAATGTACTTAACTTGTCCATGCAGGGATATCTCTTCTGAGACAACCCTGGGTGGTGGTGAGCGGCTGTTTTCTCACTGCCCGTGCTTGGAAGAAGGGATCAGAGAGCCTTTGGGTTGCAGTTTGAAGATGTTTATTTTAGAAGTCTTATCTCTAGGTTCAGTCACACCAGAGTGGTGTTCACAAGCAGCTGGAAAAGTGATTTCTTCCCACCCACAGACAGCACCTGGGTTTTTATATTCTAAACTACGTTAACATTGTTTTCCTCTAAAATCCAATAACTAAAATCCAGGTCACACAGTGAAATCACACCTTTACCCAATCTTAAAAAACCATCACCCTTAGCAAAGAGGAAAAAAGGGACAGGAAAGTGTGACTTCATCACGTTGATCTGCCTCCATCTTTGCCCCATACTACCTATACAGAAAAATCTAAAACTACTATTTTCACACCCAGTGATATAATAAAAAACACACCAATCAAAACCTCGTGTCATCCAAATTGTCAGACAGCTTTGGCAGCCTTTTCCAAGGTGTCAGATCAAAGCCACTGCTGTCTCTCACACAGGCTGTGGGGGACCAACCCCCCTGTCCTGGCTGCTGCCCGTCCAGGAGACCCAGATGAATACTCTGGTCTCCCACAGTCCAGATATTATTTCTTGGCTATATAATAATTTTGGAATCTACTGGTACCTGCTGTCCATAGCCACAGCACAGTCTCAGAATTTAGGCCTTTCTGTCCTCTAACTTGTCCTGATTTTACATATTTGTAAAATAACACGGATGCACAAACGAATTTAACCCGTATTTTGTTTTTCATGTTTGTGTGGATGACATTTTGAATTCTAGTGCATTGTAAACTTCATAATGATCTGCCAACACCAAAAGAAAACTATGATATTGAATTGTGTCCTTAATAACATCACAAAGTGCAAAGTGACTAAATATAGTGTGTATTTTTACTAAATTTTTGAGTTAATTGTAACACGGCAGCATTTTCAAATATGTTTGCCTGCTTTATATCCTTCCTGCTGTCATGCTTTATAACACACAATAATAATTAGTTTAGCACTAGCAGAAAAGCAGAAGGATATAGGAAACCTTACAGGAAGAAAGACATTGAAGTTTTCTGGTGAAATTCTTTATTGTGGTGTGTTTTTTTGATTTGTCACTTAAATATTGAATTTCCAGCTTGATTAACAGTTATGTGATGGTATGTTGAGTCTGACTTTTTATGTAGATGAAAATTAACTTCCATTTCTTAAAACTGAATCCTCTGTGCAGCAGAGAGTACAGGAAAGATAAAGCTCACCTCAGTTAGGTGCAATTGTACTTATGTGTCTTTGAAAAGTATGAAAATGTGTCAAAGCTTGTGATGGAATTTTCAAATAAGCAGGTGTGCATCATAAAATAATGGCATGAGACTTGCACCTATCATTTAAAGAGTCAGAAAGATGACTCAAAGGCTGCCTTTTCAAAAATGTTCAGCAGACAGTGTTCTTTTAATAAAGAGCACATTCACTGCTAAGTACACATGCAGTGCTGCACTGGGGCAAGGTTTCCAGGGGCTATTGCAACTTTGCATTGACTCAGTAATACTGAGTTTTCTGCAAGATGAAACAATGGAAGCAAACCTTGAGATAGCCTGGAAAAAGAATTGCTCATGGCTTGGAGAAGTAATTTTTTATGCAGTTGGAAATAAATTAACCTTCACTGTAGTTAAGGGTAGAGCCATCAAATCCACACTGCAAAGTAAAAACCATGTAAGTATTTTGTGATACTCCAGACAGCTGCCAAATTATTAGGTGAAGTCAGTAAAAAATGGAAAGTGTGCTTTTTGTGCAAACTATGTCAAGAGCTGTTTTGTGTTAAAAAAAAATCCTGCTGCCTGATGCTAAAATTTTCTGCTATGAATTAATTACCCAGCTAGGTTACTTCTGCTGTAATTAGTTCCGCATTAGTGGAATGCTGCACCTCAATAAATTACAAAGGTGAGAATTCTGCTCCGTTCCACTCTGCTTTTCAGCCTCCTTCAGTTCATATTTCTAGGATAAAGAAAAAAGGCTTCTAATTGATTTTTCCTTCACCTGCGAAATTCACAGCACATCACTTGGATGAACATCTGTTTTGTTTTCTCTCTGTAGATACCACAGAGATATGTCTAATCCTCATCAGCAATTCCTTCAGCTTCTCTGCTGCTGGCTCTGAGTTTTTCCTGCAGCTTGTTTCAGTGGAGTGTGCAGAAAGAGCTCTGTCAGGACTCACTGTGCTGTTAGGTGTTACCTGTTGCTTTTGCTCAATGGCCAAAAACTGAGATAAATTTTATCTTGGTTTAATTTGCATAAACTGTCAAGAAGAGGAAATTTTGTATAATATTATTCATAAGTTTTTCTTCCCTTTGCAACAACATTATCTCTGGTATTTATTCTTACTTTCTTCTCTCTTTTATATTACGTGGTCAGATTATCTCCAGAGCTTGATGGTTATGGGGGACTTTCCTGTACTACCCAAAATTGAACATCTATTTGAAAGATTTCTGTGATTCATGGCAATAGCCTTTTCCCAGTTTTCATTATTTTGGCTTAGGTACATCTATCTTTATTAAATGCATCATGCTTTTAAAATTAAAGTCTTAAATGCTTTACTATCTGTAGAAGGCATAAATCTCACACATATGGCTGTATGCTCTGTAATGTGTGTAGGTCTGGAAACGCTGCAGTGTCACTGCATGGTGCATCAATCCTACCACCTAGAAACTATTATAACAAAAATTAGAAGAAGATAAATGAACAATTTAGATGTTTTATTTGCAGTGTCCTACTAGAGGAGCAGAAGAGGACATAAATATTCTTTGTAGATAAAGAATGAGAAGAATTGTTGTTATAAAAGCATTATCATTTTATTATAAATTAACAGTGTTTATTTCTAGTCTTATATGGTTATATAAGAAGTTTCTGAAATGTCCACAGAAAAAATTTTTGAGTCATTGTTGAGATAAATAATATTTACAGCTGCCTAAATCTAGACTGTGCAACCCCATTTGTGTAGCTCCTCATCTCTGGAAGATTGCTTGGTATTTCTTAGTTAAAGGAAATGTCTTTAATACCAGCAGTGAGATAAATGGGGCCAGCTAAATAAATGCAACTCAAAATCCAGGCAGATTTACCTTTGTAAACTATGCTTGGAAGTGATGTATAACTGTCAAAGGAGCTGTCTGGCCATGTATATTGATGGGATTATGCAGATATGTCTCTGCTTGTTGCTAAAGGTTCACAATGCTCTCATGAGACTAAAGTATAAAGAAAACCATTGATGTACCAGCACAAAAATCAAAGGATAGTCGAATAACAATCACAACAAGGAGAAGCAACTACCATGTGCAGAGTTACTAAAGAGAACAATTGTCAACCTTGTTACTGAACAGAGAGACTGAAGGATGAGTGAAAAAAAAGTTTCCAGGGAATATAGGAATATTGATGTGAGTAGGAAACAGCTCCTGCTAGGATTTCTCACCAATTACTTTTTCTCTATGCTGTAAGAGAGAATCCTATTGCTCTATTTAATTATTCAGAACTGTAATATTGCTCTTCCCTAGTTTCTTCAGAAAGGGCTTGGAAAAAACCCCACCTTTCTAGAATACCTGTGCATGCAGTAAATTAAATAAGCTGTTAGCTCTTGGTATGATTTGAGTGATGTTGTCAAATAAATTCTGTTTATTCAGATTTTCATTTTTAATTAGATAGCAAAAAAAAAAAAAAGGTTAACCAGCTCTTTTGACCATATATATCAGAAATATTGTACATGTGATGGCAACAGCTACAAAATTTTGTCAACTCTAAGTCTGCTTTATATGCCAAGTAGTATCATACAGCCAGGCAAGCACACTCAAAGCATACCATCATTTAATAAGTTTTTTGAGATTCTTGGTCATATGGCTTCTAATGGAGTTTATCATCTTTGATGGGAATAATTCAAGCACCTATACCTCAGAACTGCCCTCTAAAAATATTCTAGTGGTTCAAAGAATAAAAATAGTACAGAATCACTTAGGCTGGAAAATACCTTGGACGCTGATTCCCACCTTTGACTGAACACCAGCTTGTGAACCAGACATGACACCAAGTGCCTCATCCAATCTTTCCTTAAACACCTCCAGGGATGGTGACTCCACCACCTCCCTGTGAACTCATTCCTGTCTATGCCTAATCACCCTTTCTGTGAAGAAATTCCTCCTAATGTCTAACCTGAATCTTCCCAGCTGCAGCTTGAGACTATAAAAAGGGATGTGGGAGAATTAATTTTAAAAGCAGGAAAAACACCTGCTGTATGATTTTTATGCACTGAGAGATTGGTAGAAAAGGTATGAATGACAAAGGAAATGCTTAGCAGGCAAGACAGCCAGAATTCAAATTGGAAGAATGGTAATGGGAATATCTAGGGAAAAAAAAAAAAGTGGGAAGCATCTAAAAATCTCCATGAATTAGTTACTTTGAAAATATTGAATTACTGAAGAAAAATTACTAAATGAAAAAGCTAAGGAAAATTATTCATTAGGAAACAATATTGCATGAGGTGCTGTTAAGACTATGTGAAATAAGAAAGCATCCAATCACTTCTCTGATTTTTATTGTTCTTTGAGAGATGCTGTCTCTGAAGGTTAGCAGATTGTAGCTATGTATTAAAAGCAAATTTCACAATTCCCCTCATGAAAGCTACATGAATGAACAAGTACTATTTTATGAAATATTTACAATGCAGCTCACATGACAGCAGGGCACTGAAAGACTGGCAGTAATCAAGAACGTGCAGTGAAAGCTTGTGTGAATACTGAAATTCAGAGGATCTGTACTTTGCAGCACTTTTCCTCTCTAAGAACCTCCCTTTGAAGTTGATCAGTACTCTGTGCCTCAGAGGAGTTTGGGATGCTGTTGCTGGCACCCACATCACAAGTGATGAAAAATGTTTACTTAAATGGCCATCAGTATTTGTGTCGAATTCTTAATCTTTGCCTTTGATAGTGTGCAAAAGTGATCCATAGCAAGAACATAAAAGTTTGTTCAGATTTCCCTCAAGGAATGTGAAATACTCAGAATTCCATGGGACTGTAATGAGATGGAAAATTTCTGCAAGTTTCTGTGGTTTTAGGCCACGAGTCATATGTGGTGTCATGACTCAGATAACAGGATACTTTTCCTTTGTCACAAATAAGAGGCATTCTTTTTCTCTGTTGTATTTGCTTGCTCTCTAATGCATGTTCTACTTTCTGTGGTACTGTCAAAAATATTATGATATAATATTGTAGGAGAGTAAGTAATTCACTTATCTGGGATATGGAAATCCTGTAAATTTTAGAAGGTACATTTAATAAAATTGCATCATTGGCAGAGAATTTTTCATATTATACTGTGTTTATTAGAGAAAATCTCTTTGCATTAGGTTCAAAGCCAGAAATTGATTTCCAAAGGAGCTGAGTGCCTAGGTTGCTTAGATATTTTGAAAATCCCACTAGGTCTCTGTTTGCAGCTTTTTGGCATCTAAATACCCTCGAAAATCTGGTTTAAGAGTTATAACAGTAACATAAAGGAATAATAACTTGTTATTCATGCCAGAAGGATTTTACTGGCACTGAGCATATTGATGTTACACTGGGGAAAATGGTATTTACATGTTTCGGAGCACTGAATTAATTATAACATAAAATAAAACTTTGTTTAACATATGTAAAGAATCTGTTCTCCAATACATTATTCCGTGTAGGGATTAAGATAAAGTGTTTTACCAAGCCTAGGAAACCTATAAACAGGGAAGTGACCAGTGTTCAATGGTTGATTAGTAGTCTGGAAAAAAGACATGGAACAACCAAAACAGCTTGCTCAGCCTTTAATGCCAGATCCATTCCTAATTTTTTTTTTTTTTACTTCCTTGCTGCTCTTCTTTTGCTTAAGCCTCCTATAGTCAGCTTGTCCATTTTCAGTTGCTATGAAAATATCTCATGTAATTTCAAAATAACCTTGAAATTATTTATTTTGATAATTTTAATGTTATAAATCCAAAAGAGGAATAGATATTTTGGCTTCTGGGTTGTCCCTAGGCAAGGGAAGAAATGAATCCAGTCTAATCTATATACCACACTATGTATATATTTTTTTCATGGCCTCAGGAAGACCCCAGAGCTGAAAGCTCTATATTAATTTTTGATGGTTAGTTTCTATTCTGATGAAAAGTATTTCTTTATATCTGCATTAATACAGTCAAAGCAGGAAGAGCTATAGGGCTCAGAAAATGTCAGCAATACGTTTATAATTTAATTTTAAACTCAGGGCCATAATTGCAGGAAACAGGTTTTGACTCATTTTCCTTAAACTCAGCTTGTATATCCATCTATGATAAAATAACTGAAAATATAATTGATAGATCTGACTTAGGGATTTTTCCACCTTGCTTCCCCTCCTGATCGTGAGCAATGAGAACAGTAACATAAAACATTTCTGATGTGTTGTGAAGGACTGGTAAAATCCAAATTCTCTGCTATGTTAAAAATTAAAATCCAGCTTGACATGGGAATAGGGATATTTACCACTGAATTAGATTTGTACTGAAGTAGCTGCAGATGCTGTAAACCTGGTTCTTTGTGCTCACCTTGCTCTAATGGAAATTCTGGGAGGTACAGAACTAGATCCAACATGACACTGGCAAAAATTTTGGTGTAGTTCTGCAAGGAGTAGTACCCCCTCCTCTAGATGAGGAATGTAAATGGCCTCCATAATCTCCTCTGTAGCTGTTTGGGTGCTTAAAAGCAAAAAGGTGGAATTGAGCCATCCAATCAGCTGAAGACCTGGTTGAAACTTTGAGATGATTTGGCTGATCAATATTATGTGGCTAGTCTTTGTAGGCTGTTTTAAGGAATGAAATAATTTTTGCACCTGTCTGGAGTATTTCTGTTGAAGATGTCCCAGCTGGTAGAGACTGAGTTATGTTTCTGCTTGTGTAGCACCTGCTTTTGATTTCAGAGGGGAAACAAGGAAATTACTTCAATGGGTGGTGACATTAAATACAGCTGTTGCCTGGCAAGAAAGCACTTTACCTCTATTTTACCCAAGTGTAAGCACTTCTACCTTGCACCATGGATAGGTTCAAAGCTCCAGCTGTAATCTCCCAGAGGAAGAGACAGAAAGGGTTACATTCCCCAAAACTTTCCTGCAGTTATGAAATAAAGTTCAGTAACTTTGTCATCTTTATTATGCAGAGGAAGATGGGGATGACCAGAAGGATGTTTTTGATGGAACTGGGAAGAAGAAAAGGTTTCAGAGTAGAAAGTGAGCTAAGGTAGGAAAATGTTTATGTTTTGAAATAACATGTAGTAATGCTGTTTGAAGCATTCTAATTCAACAAATATAGTCATGCAAGTGACTGCCATTGAAGCATTTGCCAATGTTTTTGGTGGCTATGCTTGGCTCTTTCCATTATAAATAAATTTGATGAGTTCAGTGGGTGTTCCTAGTATGTAGTTTATTTCTATTGCCTTCTGGACAGAAAGCAGGGAAACACAAAACTTAGCAAAATTTCTAATTTTTCACTTTTAAAATGTGCATTTCTAATTTATCTTAAATCTACTAATTATCATGTGTCTGCATATAAATTGTGTCTTTAGCTCATCTGAATCAGTTATTGTTTATTTCCCCTTTGAAGTCAGGTTAAGATTAATCTGAATTTAATGGCCAATTTCAAAAATGAAAAGAAGTTAAATATGTAGGAATGGAAACTGTGATGGGTTGAGGGGAGCATTTGTCTTCATCACTGCTGGTATTACAGTATTTAACATTTTTACTCTGATGGCTTATGCTTTGGTGCAGTCTGGAAGAGCACTGGAGAAAAATCTTAGGAGTAAAATACCACAGATGTGTCATTTGAGAGTGAAAACATACTCCAGATTCAGATTTGTCTGGTTTCAGTGAACCAACTCATTCTGAAGGAAGCCTTCCTCCAAACTGCTTTTTTACATAAGTGCTGGTTATGTCATTATCCAGTTTTCCAAAAGCTTCATCATTATACAGGTTCTCTGAAAAGCTGGAGGAAAGCCAAGTATTGATCATTTCTCTGGATCTGTACAAAGAGAGTGCACAACTGGGTCCTCCCTATAAAAGCTTATTTCCATGGATTTTTTTTCAATCCCATCAACTTTGAAAGTCTGAGGAAGAAGGGAGGGTGGGATAATTTGTAAAGCAAGATTCAAGCAGGTATTGAACAGAAGTAGGCAATTAGCATCTGATACAGAACTAATTGAATTCCTGGGGAAAAAAGAAAATGCAGAGTGCTGTTCTGGATCCTACATTAATAATCTGTAGAGGACTGTATAAAAGCTTTATCTGGGCTGCATTGGCACACAGGTATTTATTGCCAGTATTTCAGACTTTCTGTAAGTTGTATGAGGCAGGTGTTATGTTTAGTTTCAGCTTAGCTGCTACTGGGTAAAACAAAACTATTTAACTGTTGGTTTTTGCTTTTGAAAGTGCCAGAGGAAATGCTAAATTTGTTATGTTCTGTGCCAAGACAATAGCACAGCTGTACAGGTACGAGAGGAAACTGGAACACAGCAGCTAAACTGCTGCTGTGAGCATAGTTATGGCAAAGTTCCCAGCTCTGCAGCTTGGTGCAAATACATAACATATGAATATTTTATACAAAGTGAAATAAACCACAGGAAGCAGAAGTTCTATGCCTCTAACTGTTTTTTTTTTTAAACTCAAGTATAAAGATGTGACAGTTTAATTAAAGTGGGACCTAGCAGGGTTAAATAATAATAAACTCAACAGTATTTCATGGAGATTCACTTAATCTGTGTTTGTAGTGTTTTAGAAAAAAATAAATTGGGATTTATTCTTTTTCAATGGACTGTACTCTACAAGTTCCACTGTATGGAGAGAAAAACATTGTGCTATAGCATGACACACATTTCTGAAGCTCAGTCCTTTCAGTACCTTTCTTAAAGTTCCGAAATACAGTATGTTTATAGCATTGGAGTTATTTAATAACAGTTTTCTGTGGAGTGATTCCAGTATTTGTCATTGATTTTATGAGTTAATGAAATTGGTGATAACTCATTTGAATAAGGATCACAGTGATAGGCCAAGGGATTTTCTTGGTTTTCTGGAAGGTAATTTGCTTTGAAGGGTTGTGCAGTCTGCCTTTAGCAGCACACATCATGTTTTGAAGTCCATGCTAACCAGCAAGCTCCACCAGTGGTGTCCTCTCTGCTTCCACAGGCTGATGGCTCAACCTCTCCAGTGTTACAGTGATGTTGCAGAGCAATCTGTCAGGTCCATTGGAAATTTTGTACATGCAGAAGGCTGTCACCATTGTGGGCTAGCAGAAAGTCACACAGAGTTTCAAATGGGTGTGGCTGCCATCAATACAATTTATGTTCCAACTCTAGCTTTTCTTCTGTAAAAATAGTGTCAAATAATGACACTGCCTGTCTGTGCCTTTCACGCATGGAGTTTAGGAATCTGTTACCTGATAGAATATATTTTCTAGATACTTCAGTCCCACAAAGTGATGGAAATGAAGAATTTTCTCCTTTCTCTCTTGTTTTTTGTGTGTGTGACAGCCCCTTTGTGGGATGTGTAGGGAGCAGGAACACTTGGAATAATTCAAAATTTCCTACCAAGTTTGTATTTTTCTAAACTTGTTAAGAAACATCAGCAGGCCAGATAGAAACTTAAAGATCATCCTAAATATGCACCTTATCTTTTCTTGAAACGTAGCTTTGTCCCTGTCCCTTATTTTCCTGTGCTGGTTACAGAAGTGTGTCCTTTTAATCAGGTGATCCTTTCCAATGTTGTTAAGTACAACTGAAATTTACAGTAATAAATTTGTTCTATTGTATTTTTAGGCAATGTACACCACATGTTGTACTGATTAATAATTCAAGCTGTAAATTTTGTTTTCACAAAACCATCAGTTTTGTTATACTGGCTTAGCAGCAAGGAAATGGTGTTTAAATGGAGCACATGGTTCATAAGATTTAGTTTGTGAACATTTGGCAATGCCATACGTAATGAACGGCTTCATATAAGTACAGAAAACTTAAGTACCCAGAAAGCTGTAAAGCTCTAAATTATTATAAAAAATAATTATTCTTAACTGACTGTTTAATGTTGCAAAGCTTTCACTCATTGATGAGGAATATTGGGAAGAGGCTGTCAGGTGTTATCAAGCAGCCTTTTAATTCTGGTACTGCTTGTGTAAGCTAAATATTTTCAGTACTGCAAAGAATGTGTATTAGGTTGGTGTCTATGGAAGGTAAATGATCCTTCAAGAAAGAAAATACTGCACTTGCAGGAGCTGTCAGACTTTAGTCTTTCCTCAAGGCAGAGTCAGTGACCAGAATAAATATATGGTGATATGAAAACTGAAGTGCTTCCCACATCCTAATGTACAATATACACTACAATTTTCAGGAAGGGGGTGGTAAGTAAATACGGAAATAACAGCTCTGTATCTGTGTACAGTTGGATTCAGTGGAAAAAATAAAATAAAACTTTTTTTTGTGTATTTCTTGACAGTGATTCTGTCACTCATATTGTGGCTGAGAACAACTCTTACCTGGAGGTGCTGGACTGGCTGAAAGGACAGGCTGTGGGTGATAGCTCTAGGTTTGAACTACTGGACATCTCCTGGTTTACAGCCTGCATGGAAGCTGGAAGACCAGTAGATTCAGAAATGAAGTATCGTCTCACGGTAAGACAGATCCTGTAGTGTGAATACAGGGATATTCAAAATAAATGGCTGTGATTTCATTTATTTTTTAACCTAAAATGTATATAATTGTGTTGTGTTATTTTTTTTGAATTTTAATTTTTTTCTGTGAAAGTTATATGAGTTATAATTCACACAGTTTAATAGATTAAAAACACCTTCCGTGCCTTCTTTATGACATGGTAATGCTGAGTTACTGTGTCATCACGGGTTACAGACTGGTAATACAGAATCACAGAATGGTTTGGGCTGGAGGGGACCTTAGAGATCATCCAGCTTCCACTGCCCTGCCATGGGCAGGGATACCTTCCACTAAATCAGGTTGCTCAAAGTCCTATTCAACCTGGCCTTGAACACTTCCAGGGATGGGGCAGCCACAGTTTCTCTGGACAACCTGTTCCAGTGCCTCAACACCCTCATAGAAAAGAATTTCTTCTGTAAATTTAATTGAAATTTCCCCTCTGCCAGTGCAAAGCCATTATATCCTTCCTATCACTGTGCCCTTGTGATAAGTCTCTCTTCAGCTCCTTGTAGCCCCTTTAATTCCTGTTAGGCTGCTGTTAGATCTTCCTGGAGCCTTAAGAGGCTGGACAGCCCCAGCTACTCTTCAATATCCATCAATGCTCAAATACATCAATATAATGGTAAATATCCCAGAGAGAACAGTGCATATCAATGGGAGTACTTGGCCTCCTCAAAGCAATTCAAAAATATTACAACTTTTGCTCTTGCAGGGTGACCAGCTAACAGCTGGGCCCTTGAAGGACTTGTGAAGAGAAGATTGATGTAATCTGTGGACATGCATTTACAGACTTGGCACCATCCAGTAAAACTGTGCTAAGAGAAAAAGTTTGATTATATTCTATTATCTCTCAATGGAGGCTGTAAGTCAGAGGATATTGTAAATGGCAGGCTGATTATCTGATGCATGGTGTTTGACCTTGAAGCAATGGAAGGTGATATTTTCCTCTGATCTATATCTGACAGATTATCTGCTAATTTCTCAGATAGGAGCATAGTGAGAAGCAGTAGTACTCAATATCTTGGCACAGACTGTGAGTGATGGGGGGTTTGGTGGGGATGCCAGGCATGCTGTGCCTAGCTTGTGCCACTGAGCCATGAAATAGGCCCAGCACTGCAGCTGGATGAAGCTGTTCCCTCGTTCTGCACCGCCCGAGCCTCGCGGTGATGGGTTTCATGTGCTTGGGAAAAGAAATTAATTCAAATGTCAAGAGAAGTACAAGTCTGATCTAAAGCTCTCTGAAGTGAAGTGAGGGGTTCCTGCTGATTCCTGAGGGTCTGGATTAGGCTCTGTGTGAACTGTGACCACACTGGGACCACGGCAGGATGTGCAGCATGTGCCCTCCTCTGAGGCACAGAATGCCTGAATATTTAACAGCAGCATTGTGCTGTTTGCTGCTTCTTCATTTTGGCATTTAGATTATGAAGGATGATTCATAAATACCATCCTTTCCCAAGGAAAACTGTAGCTCCTGTTTATTTTTTTCAGTCATATTGCATTTTCATTACCAGAAAATATTTTCCAAGTTTTTATATATAAGAATTACTGTTTAATAACAGTTTGGGCTGGGGGGAGGGGGGAGCGGATACAGCAGATGGAGCTGTCGCTCTCACACTCAGCACGATTCCATGACAGAATGTGTGTTTATATTTGAAATCATTCCAAGGATATATTTTTGCAATAAATTTATAACATTTTTCAGTGAATCTGCTGGAGGGAGAATAGACCAAAGACATTAATACAAAAAGAAAAAAAGGAAGCTTTGTAACTACTGCTTTATTTTATCTTACAGGCCATAAAAATATAAATACAGGGAATGCAAAGAAGTTCTCTAAACAAGTAATGCATCAAAACCATGAACAAAATCCTGTGAACCTTCCTGAGAGTTTCACATCAGCATTAAAAGTAAAATTGCCTTTTAGGTACATTCTTAATTTCAGCAGTGTGAGGAGACCTATAGACTCAGAATGTATATTTTCTTTTTTTTTTCTTACCAAAGCAAGAAATGCCTTTGTCTTTCTCCAAAATTCCTCCAAAATTTTTAAGTCAATGAGAAAGCAACTGCCTTAGTTTTATATAAAACTTCTTTTGGAATATTGGTGGAGCATAAACTTCTGAAAAAGGTATCAGTGTTGTCAGGAGATCATCATTATGCTTTGAGAGTGGCTCTGCAAGTAAAAGCTTCTGTTTTTATTGAAACATAAAGATTTCATGCTAATAAACGTAGAGTACAATAAGCTATAGAGCTATACTGTTATTTTTAAAGCTTATAGTTAAGACCAACCCTAATTATATAGTTGCTCCAAAGTAATAAACATTTTGTAAAGCAAACAAGGAGAAAACAAGAATTCTAGGAGTATAGCAATTTAAAAATAATTTTATTGTTGCAGTGTCACCATGCTAATTCCTTTTTCTGCCTTGAGAAATGAGGAAAGATTGAAGTAAAGGTTAATTTTCTTTTTAAGTACTAGACCGAACTCATACATAATGTAATTTAATTGGAATTTCACTGAAGACAAATTTAGTTCGTTATGTCAGACTTGTAAAATGTGAAATGAAAGTGAATTAACAAACCTTGAACTCAAGCTATATCATGAAGGTTTTGGCGTAAAAGGAATGGATTGAAGTGGGAGAATGTTTTGGGTGAAATCTTGTCCCCGCGTAGTTTTGTGGTCAAATTCCCATTAGTGTCAATAGCAGTAAGATTTCATCTTCCACATCCTTCAGTAGCCTATTTGGAAGGTTATTCTTCATTCAGGACATTTGTTTTACTGTATTAGTAAAATGAAATGCCCTTCTCCATGCAAAACAAGGGGAATAAAGTCAGAGTTACAGACCATTAGCTAACATCCTAATTGCAGTTGTCATTAAAGTACATCTTACTGTAGTAGTGAATGATCCAAGAGATGCTCTGATGTTAGTGATTTATAGAGAATAAAAGGTTGGTTGATCAGATTTAAGATGGACAGAATTATTATTGATACATTCAGTCACAGTTGACTTTTAGGGTTAGTAGGCATCATTTAGTTTAATAAGCTTTGGAAATATGGTAACTGAATATCCGCTTTAAAAGCGAAGCAAAATATTCCTGTGGCAAAGGTCAGCCCTTGTCCAGAGACACCTTTCCTACCACAAGCAGATGGGTATCCTTGAGAGTAGCAGGACATGGACAGTAGGTACAAAAGGGCATCCTCAAGTGCTGGAAAGTACTGATGTCTCCTGGGTTATGGAAGAGAAAGAGGCAGAGGAGAGGCTTTCAGAGGGATAAAAAGAGAGGAAGAGATCTGTAAGGGTTGCTGCACACTCAGCAGCCTTAAGAACTGTGCTGTGACTGCACCTCTTCTTCCTTTTCCTCAGTCAGAACCTAGAAGTTGTTAGCTAATTAGATTTTTGTTTTTCCTAGAATGGAAAAAAGATTTATTTATTTGAAGAAAGGATTTTTCCCCACATTAGGGAAAGAAAGGGTCATCTTTTGATCCTTTGTCTTATCATGTGTCAGGAAAGCATCTCACTCTGTTTAGTTGTGAAAGAGAGAGGCTGTAAGTAATGGAAGAAATCCTTCATACTGACAGTCTGAGTTTCTCAGGAAATAAAAATGAAACTTATCAACTGTCTGCCTTCTCTTCATAAAATGCTGGATATCAGAGGACTTTATTATTTGGTCAGTGCTGCCTGGGCTTTACAGAGCTGCTGGCTGCTCGTCTCTGTACACCTCATTCACTGCTGCTTCATTTTCTCCCTGTTTTTTCCCTATTTCATTATATTTCTTGGTGTAAAAAAATAATTTGATAAAAATAAAAAAACAATTTTTTTCCCATAAAGTAGTCCCCCACAAGATTAATTCTGTAACCAAGTCTGTCTGCTTTACAAATTGGTGCTGGTGGGAAAGGCTGTTTTTCCTGCTTATGCCATGTGGAAAATGTCACTGTGAAAGAGTAGCAAGTGACATTCACTGCAGCCTGGATGTGGGGAAGAAACTCTGATTAGCTGTAGTGATTAAGTAGCCCACACATTTGGATATTTTTCCATGGTTGCCCCTGTGCAGTGTAATGCAATTTCATTTTAATGTACAGTTATCTTAAAAAAACCCCAACTTATACTTTTCAATTTTTGTCTTATCTGTAGTTGTTTCTTCCCAGTACAGAAATTATTTTTTGATGTAATAAGTTTCCAGAATTCTTTGTTCTACACTGTAATTGCTATTGATGGAAGTTTAGGTTTGTCCTGTAATCTGTACAAACAATTTTTTTCCCATCTGGTGGTCTCACCAAATAGCAGTATCAGTTCAGCTCATGTTCTGCTGCTCTATACATTCCTGTAGTTCCCATGTAGGCATCATCACATTCCCTGCAAACCAGACTGTAGCAATTATGGTTTGCTGGATATTTTTGCTGTTAATTTCTATCCAAAATTTCTTCTGTTATCTATAATAAAGTCCAGTTAACGAAATGCACAACTCTTACTGATTAAGGAAAATGCTCTAATATCTCTGCTAAGGCAGGAGTAGGATGTTTATATCCTGTCTACCACACTGTGAATTGCGTAGATTTTCTGCATTAATTTTGCCCTCCTCCACAATACCAGCTAATGCTGCATGTAGGGCTCTTGTCCTTTGTGTGTCTGTGTCCTAGTGAAGGTAACAGCTTATTTTATATTCTATTCAGTAACATTCTGCTTGTTCACAGTCTTTGCAGCTAGCACTATCATTTCAAGCAGTATATTAGCACTAATCAATCATAGTTCATATGATTTAAAATCAATTTTAAAATATAATTAATGAATGTGTGCAGAAGTGGATGAGTTGTGTTGTTGTCCTGACTGAAACCCATTTTGGTTATTCCTGAGACTGGTCTTACACATAAAATAGCTTTCTTCTTTTCAGGGTATGTAATGAAAACCCCCATATAATTCACTGTTCCTTCAGTTGTGCAAGCAAATACCTTTTGTGTGTGAGTGAATACTGTTATTTAACTTCTTTGTATCAAATACAAAGGCAATTTAGTATGAAATTATAATTGGGGGTGTGGTTATGAAGACATACACGTGCTTCTAGTTTGCTAGCCTTTTGTTTGTGTGATTGGATACAGGGGCAATAGGGCTCATCATTCCATTATTAGTGTGAAAATTTCTTTTATATATCTTCATGACATTTTTTATTGTTATTGTTGAACCCTTTCCCTGTGGTTTTTGGATAGTGCAATGCAATAGGTTTTTGATACATCTGCCAAAAGTTTTCAAGCAAAAGGACCAAGAGCAAAAGATACAGAGAACTGCTGAAGGTACTTCTTGTTTCTGAAGTAGTTCAGATTTGGCACATTAAAGAAAGTAAAGGAATTGAAGGACTGGATATATAAAGCAGCAGAAAACAAGAGTGAGATTGCTTTTTTCTAGGTGCTTCCTAGTCAGGACATTGCCATGTTGAGGACTTGTGCTCAGGACTCTCTTTTACCAAGGGGAATTTGAATCTGAATCCTTGGCATCTGCCTCCTTTTCCTTGCTTTGGTGACTGTAAAAATGATGTCTGGATTGGATCAGCATCCATGGGAATTGGCTGAGGAGAAACCACATCACCAGTTGGCTGTTGGGTGAAAAAAGGATGGTGATTACTGTTCTGTAGCTGTTTATAAATGTTTCCTTCACTCTAAAATTACTCCAAAATCGAACATTTAGCTTAATGAATTAAATCCAAAAGAAAAAGTTTTCTATCATTTTACCTTCAAGAGGGGAGAAAACTCTATTTCAAATTCATACAAAATTTTTTCCTTCACTACTGAATTTAACTAGACTGTGAAAAAGTCAGTTGAACATTTTTCTTTGGTCTAATATCCCTAATCTTGAATTGAATAATCTGGTGTTTTCTGTGAAAACTCAGTGTTTTGGAGCTTATCTGCTCTTAAAGCTTAGTAGTTTTTCAAACTTACTGCAATAGTAAGAGTAGTAGAGACACTCCTCATTTAGAGAGACTTTTATTTTTTTAAAATGGCAGTGCCATTAAAAACTGCCTGCAAGAATTTACTGCAGAAAGTAAAAAATCCCAGTAATCACCAGAGAAACTCTACTGTCAGTCTAGCCAATGTGAAATCAACTGTTTTTCATAGTAGGATGACAGGAGCATTATTTTTTTCTTTCCTGCTCTTCAAAGGTTTGTATTTGGGCTCATGAAATACGAAATATACTTTTTTGTATTTTTAATCTATTTGCCATGTGTGAGACTAATTCTTCTTTTTTTTACCCTTGTTAGGAGCAATGTCAGTCTCCTCCTCTGAACACACCTGAATTGGAAATGCCAGCATTTATTGCAACAAAAGTATCTCAGTATTCATGCCAGAGGAAGACAACTTTAAATAACTACAATAAGAAATTCACGGTAATATTTATTCTATCCATAGAATAAAAACTAGTATAATTAGAATAATTATTATAATACTTGTCTCAGTATTTTCTGTGGCACCCTCAGCAAATTCATGAGTAAACAGGCAGCATAATAACAATTAAAAAAGTTATAAATCTGCCATACTTAAATTAAAATTGAGTGCAAGCTTAATTGCATCCTCTAAGTACTGCTGAAAGCTTAACACAGTGGATCTTTAAATACATTAATAGTTTGTAAACACATGAATTTTTAAAACAAATGACAGAATAACATTCCAAAAATGTCTTTTAGCCTTTCATCATGGTCTTATTTGGCAAGCTGGAAGTACTTCCAGGTTAAGTTTGGTTTCGGTGAGTCCAAGGTTCTTCACAGTTGCTGTGCTGCCTTTGGCTTGCCCAAGTGCTCTTCAGAGTATGGTTCTAAACTTCAGATTTTCACAGCTGAGCAGTTATGGAAACAGACTGCACGTTAATTACTTTAACATCACAAAACCCCCTTTGAATAATCTAGTTAAATAGAAAACTTGGTGGCTGTCATAAGTCCTAGTTAATGCTCATAAAATTGCACATTTTAGAGGGTATGAAGGGTCTGAGTCCTCTGGTCTAAATTCCTCTGGAGTTATTGTGCTTAATGGCTCCTCCTGGCTGGCTCTAAATACTCAGTGACCACTATTCAAAAGGAAACATTTCTCAGACACTCTAATGTATTGCAGTCTAAATATATCTGGCATGGTTACATGCAAATGTTTCAACTATAACATCAAACACCTCCTCATTTTTCTAAAGCTTTATTATTTATTCTATTATTATTTACAATTTTTATGGTTCTACTTTGTGTGTTCCTATAAATACATGCAAATATTTCAAGAAAATCTTATTTGTAAGATCCATAGAAAAAGAATGACAAGAGATACCAGTTATTTGTGAATATAAATCCTTTACAAGGTAAATACTAAAACTTCTGGGAACTGAGAACTAAAGATAAACCTAAAAGCAACTAAAACATGTCTTGATCTGGGAATGCAGTTAAAAATTAAACAACCTAAAATTTGGCTTGTAGTTATGCTTTGAAGTAATCAGCAATTACATCAAATATATGTTACTCTTTGTGGTAGTCAAGTAGGTTAAACTGTTTGCTTATTTACAAAAAAGTCCCTTTTTGAGCAACGTGATGGGAATTGAGTTTTGACCCTGTTTTGAGCCTGAGGTTTGACTAGAGACCTCCTGAGGTCCTTTCCAACAATCCCAAAACTGCTTCTTTTGAAATGGCTCTATTTCCCCACCTCCTGCTAGAAAAACAAGGCTGTGGTTGTAACCATTTAACCTCCTGAAAGCAGCATTTCTTTTTCACTTTTATAAATATCAAATACAAGCTGCTGTAGGGGAAAATGTCAGACCAAACACAGTGTGACTGAAACATTATATAAAATACTAAACTTCTTGGAGAAATAGAAAGTAAGTGTCTTAGTTCTACACTTCCTGAAAACAGCAGAATGTGGGACCTGGCTCTTTGATGAATTTTCTATATAATAATATTTTGCCAGACATTCTAAAGGTAAAAAATTAGAAGGAATGTGATGGATAATGGCAAAGTAAAATGGTTGGTCCCAGAAGGCACAGAGTTGTTGATTTAATTGTCATTAGCATTTAGACCACATTCACTGAGCAGTTTCTGTTATACCTGTGTTTCACAGAGGCAGGCCCTAAATTACTTCCAGGTTTATCAATGTCTTTACTAGGAAGTACAGCTTGTACTTGATTAGTGAATTTAGCTGAACACATTAGAATTGGGGCAGTTTGATGATGGGAGTACTGAGATTCCCTTCTGTTACTAAATATATCAAACATTTCTGAGTCTGGGTGGACACTGGGTTTAGTGGTGACAAATGTGCCAGTTTTTCATCTTCAACATATTTTGAGAGTAACTTCTCTGAGTTCATGCTTTGTTTTGTTTCTGGAGGGGGAACTGGGGAAGTTAATATTGCATGGGTCTGTCTAGAGCCAGCATCTCAACAGTTGTAATGGAACTCCTTAGGGCTCCTGCTCTCATTCCTCACAGCCAAAGCTGGCAATGACAGCTGAAGGGTTGGGTGTTTACAGTCTGCCAGAACTGGCCCGTTCCTTGGAGAACTGCCAGTTAGTCTGCCTAATGCCACAGGAGTCTGATTTTTAGATTTGCTGTTGTTTTGTTGGCCTTGTATTAATCCTGTAATTCACATTCTCCAATAAAAGTGTTCCAACTGATTTTCAGTGCAAGCACTTAGCAAATGTACTGAGGCATTGGTATAATTCACTTGTGCATGCTGTGGGCAGCCAACCATTAAATGACAGATTTTCCCTGGGTCAATATCATGCAGCCTGAAAATTGGGTCCAAACCATCTTGAGTTATGTGTTGATGGTAGCATTTTATAACAACCTTATTTTGTGAGTTAGGCTTGTTCCCTTTCTTACAGATTTTCTCTTTTCTTTGGTTGGCTTGTTTTCTGATCACACCCATACCAGGGGTACAAAGCTATTATTTGCTAATGCATCCTTCAATGAACTCTTGGATTCTTCCTTTTATGGACTTTTTCCTGATATGTTGTGTCCAGTTCCCCTTTCAAATAAGCAGTGGTTGTGTTTGAGAAAGTGTAGTAATTACATTGGAACAGACATTAATAGGCAGCAGTGTGGGTACAGAAGGATTTGTATGTCCTGGTTTCTTGGGAGAGGCACTTTTGGGGATCTGATTTCTGAAGAAATTCTGATAATTAGTGATCCTTTTTAATCTTGAGTCCTGTTCTGCCTACATTTAATCATGGAAGACTACTTATTAAAAACAAATAGCAGAGATATTTGATGAGAGCTCATGAGGAATAATACTAGGTGCAATTTCTCTGTTCAAAGGTCTCATGCTCCCTGTCTGTTGTAATAGCCAGAAAATAACTTGCAGAAAGTTACAACAAACCAGTTTTACACGTGGAAGAAGCTACAGAAAGGTTGACAAAAATTGCAGATGCCAAAGTTTCGTTATCGTGTTCAAATGGGGAAAATCCCAGTCAAATAATTGATGAGCTGTTGTGTGGTAAGGCCTGTTGTGTGAAGAGTACACTAAGAATGTCAGATGCTAAGGAGTAGGCAGTGGAACCATATTTCAGTTCATGGAGCAGAAATGCTTCAGGCTCAGTCTTTGTGCAGGCTTTGGGTCCCAGTGCTCTGTATCCTGTGTCCCAGGGCTGTGCAGGCTGAGAGCCCCTGCCTCAGGCTTGGCTGGCCTGGCTGGTGCAGGAATGCACCTCAGCACATCACCCTGCTCACAGATGAGCTGTGGCTGCTCAGATGGGTAAGGCTGCAAAACAAAAGAGCAGGTCCTTGGAGTAGAGTCTGTACCTTAGCAAGTTTCCTTTATGTTTGCCTTAAATATTAATGTTATTATGGAATATAATATCACAGTATTGTTCTTTGGCTTATTTGGCATTATCTTTTCTCTCCCACTGAAAATATACACTTAGAGGCTGCATTGTGTTTTCTTGTGTTAAAATAAAAGGAGTCATTCTGCTGTGCCTGGGAGGGGTTGTTGGATTTGAATACCAATATCAGACTGCAATAAAATTCCAAAAGACATTATTCTGTGAGGAAAATACAATTTAATTCTTACAGAAGAAACTAATTAAGTCAGAGGCAAATGGTTCTGTGATTCTGAAGCTTATTGCTAATACTACTGAATGTTACTTTGCTTTGGTTGTTACTCATGGTAATGAGAATGTGGATGTTTAGCACAGGAAAGCTGCCTGGTTTCCTTTCCACTATATTAGAGAAAAATAAGAAAGAAGTATTTCTTTCTTCTTTTATATCTACAGAAAAATGTTACAGTTATGCCTGTGGCTCAAGCAGTTATTATTATTATTATTATGTAATTTTAAAACATACCTCAGAAGATCCTCAATTTTATTTTTATAATGAACTTGGGAGCTGTGCAGTAGAAAACCACTAACTGAATGGATATTCTTAATAACATGGAGTGTCCCACTGACATAGCTTGCTTCAGTGAAAAATTTCCAGACTGTATCTCTGAATTATGATGTGAGTGTGTGCAAAGTATAACCTATTCAAATTTAATTAATTGTTCAAAGGAGCAAATATGTATTCAGATTTTTAAGATAAATGGGAAGGTGCTTCCTAAAATACAGAGTATAAATACATCTTTACTTTTAAGCTGTTTAAATTTGTATGATACATCAAGTGTATGTTGCTTTCTTTTACCATATTAATATGTGTAATATACATTTTGTATTTTATATTTCTTATTACACAGAGTGTCTATTATGTAGGCCACTGTTACATGATTAACACTCTAACTGCATTTCTGTGCTGTGTCAGCAGACCTTTTTCCACATTTGTATTGTTTTCTTTTACATTATGTGGAATAATACAAAAACTTCTTATTAATTCCACTGTGTTTCAAGAAATGAACTTGTTATTGTTCGTTAATGAGGAGCAACTGGAACTAACATTTATTTCTAGCAGCAGTGTTTATGCAGGGACCCTGAGATCATGTATATTATGCTCTTATTGCTACTTTCTCACCTCCTTTGTTTTCCTAGCTGATGTAAAATAACATGAAAAAAATCTTTGGATCTGAGAAATTGTTGGGCTTTTCAGTCCAGATACAAAACCAAAAAAAATCAGATGGAAGAAAAAGTGGTAATTTCATTTATGTGGAAGTCACTTTAGTCAATATTGTGGGTTGGCCTAAATTGCTTAATTCTTTTTGAAATATGCACCTGGAAGTATTTATTGTCTCTCTCAGCCTATACACAAAGGCCATTCTCATGTCAGATATGTCTTCCTACCAAAACACAAAATTGAGATTTACAGTGGTGATAGAGAGAGGGGAATTATTTGAATGAAATCTAAATTCTAAAACTTTGGTCAGTTTTGAGTTGTCATCAAACACTGATGATGCTGATGTGAAGCAGGACTGGTCCTTTAGATTTGCAACATACTAAATAAACAAGTAGAAAAGAGTGATTGAGAGGGAAAACAATTTAACTCAAATTGCTGCTCTGAGTATAACAGTTTTTCAAATACATACCATGTAAGATTTTTGGGTTTTTTAAAATCACAGTTTGCTATTTATCTCTTTGGCATGTTGAACTTAGTTGCCCAACAGTGTGTTAGTATGTTTTTAATTTGTGCTGCAGTAGTGTTTGCAGAGTCAGGTAAGATAGGGCCTTTTTTCTGAGAGATGCTGTACAAGCACACTGTGAAAGCTTTCAGGCCCTGGAGTGTTCACAGTCCTTATAGAGAGTGGAGGATGCCACGAGAAACAATTGTAGGGAGGTGTGAAGCAGCTTCCCAAGCTCTCACAGCAAACTTGTGAGTGTAGGCATGGCAGTAAGACAAGTGCCCTCCATGAAGCTGTAATAAGTTCTTTACAAAAGAGATTAGATTTAAAATATGTTTTTTGGTGTAGTATTTGTGATTTCTGTTCTAGCAGAGTCTGAAACTGAGTTTATTAAAGACTGTTCTGCAAGTAGCAATGGACCTTGTTGTTGAAATGAGCAGGATGGTGTGAAACAGCCCATGGGACCATTAATTTGTTTTGCTTTTCTGCATTGCTTGTACTCTGATAATCATGCTGAATGTTACTGGGTCAGCTGTTCAGCAGACAGAAACTACCCCGGTCTTACTGATTATTATTTTTTTCTGAGGATCATTCTTATATATTAGGTGAGAATCTTGCACTTTTTGCTGGTTTCATATGAGTGATTTTTAGCATTTATAGTATTTTAGTCTGCATTTTTTGCATATGTAAGGTGATTACTGGTAGCTTTGAGTTGTTAATGATATTTTATCTTATTAGATATTAAATACCAGACATTAAATGAGATTCAGGATTCTTCTCTGTATCTGTCACCTTTCTCATTAACACAATTCAGCAAAATCTTGGTGTTCTTTTGGATTTGACCCACTGGAATCTGGAAGTGCATTTAAACCCCAAATTTTTCTGTAGTTCAAGTCTCACCCACAAACATTCCACAATTTCAGAGATGGAAGTAAAATTTTCAAAAAGTGAAGAACTGAAATGTAGTCCAGCTCTGTTCCACATTTAATTAGAGCAGACCCTGCCAAATACTCTGAAGATAATGAAATTCCCATGTGCTGGAAATGTCTGGAAATTTAGTTTCCTTTTAAACTGGTACTTTTTAAACAGATAATCTGAATATTGATCTGATTGATAAAGTGAAGGTGAGGTGCTTCATGTAAGAAATAAAATAACTTAGAATAAATTATCAGTAACTTTCCTTTTTATATCATCATAAGTAGACTTAATCAGAGACCCATTAGATTGTTGATTTTCTTAAATAATATTAGAGTTTTATATGCTTTGTCCTCTAGAATATTATTCAATATGAACTATACTATTTAATAGACAGCAAGTCCAGTTGCTGGGTTTTTTGAAATAAATGTTTTATCAAAAAGAATGTTAAAAGTAGTTTTACATTAAAAGCCAGATCTGTAATTAGTTGTAGCATTTGCAGGCAATGTGGTTTTTTTGCACAGAGAATAATGAATATTCCATGCTCTTTAATTGTTTATTTTAAACAGTTTAATGAGCTTCACAGAGGCAGGAAAACACTGAAAAATGTAAACTAGAATCATAAAAATGCTTTGATTATATTTTCTCACTGACTATCAACAGCCTCTGAGTAAAATGCTTCATATGATTGTATTTTTGAATAGTGATGGTGACACAGCTTTTCTGAGAGCTGCCCTCCTGCCAGTGGGAAGGGACTGACACCTCTCTGCAGCAGGGTTGGTGCTGGTCTATGCAGACACAATTATCACAATGGCTGATTATTCAGTGTAGAACACTCACCAGATGTGCATGTGAGAAGTTGCCTTTTGGGAGCAAGAAAAAGAATCCCAGGACTTTCTGAGCTCTAATCAAGAAGCTGGCTTTGCCAGTCTCTGCCATGTTAACATGTGCTGCTGAGCAGCTGCTTTTGGGAACCACTTTTCTGGCTATGTTTATCAGTATGGATTATTTAAACAGGAATGTAGCAATTATATCTTTTTAGCTCTGCCACTGATTAATGCTTTTAGTATTAACTGGTGTAAGAAATTTCTTGCCAAGCACTGCTTTCTTGAGTATTTATGTGTACAAATTATAAAGAAAGAAAAATAAATCAAAAGTAATCTTTATTTTGTGAGTTGAACTGGAAATTTTTGGAGCTGATAAAGAATAAAAAGTGTCAGAACTTGGGAGAACATCCAGAAAACCCCACAGAAGAGAAAACATCTGACTCCTGTTATCCCAGTTGTAAAATATATTTCCCCATTCGCTTTGCAGTGCTTCTTTCTTTTCTTCCAGATACAAACTGGGATGAATCCATGTTGCTTGTGACCTCAAACTGGTAGTTTCACCTTTTTCTGCATTAGTTCTCTTTCTAAATGGAAACTATAATGTGCCTGTCTCTTGCCAAATAATCTGTAATTACATGCAGCATAATCTGTCAACTAAATAAAGATCTTAAATGTGAAAAAAAAAAGGCAGTTGAATAAATCCAACAATTAGCTACTGCAAGAGATTTAGAGGCAGATGTTAGGAAGCTGAGGCTTGTGCATTATTTTTCTAATAAATAGGGGTTTTTTTGTTTGTTTGTTTTTTTTTGTGTGGATGTGTCATGGTTTTTTCTTTCTTCCCCAAAGGAGCAGTCTCTCTCCTCTTTTCGATTCCTTAGACCCAAGGGCTTGTTGAATGTAAATGATAGTTGAATTTTCCAGATCAGGCAGTTGCTAAGGACAGGCAGCTGCCCTTCTCATGAAAATGGAATTTCACAGCCCTTACTAATGAGAGTAGCTGGTAAATAAATATGCAGCTAAGAGAAGGATTCTTAGGGAGACTAAGGAGTGAAGTTACACTGGTGCTATAGAATAAAGCAAACTGTAGCAAGCCCTATTTTTATACACTTTAACATATTAGTGCAGGAAAAAGAAAAGGGAAATGAAGTGGTTTTGTTCAGCTATAGTACCTATTTCCTTCTAAGGAAATACTGTCAGAACATTTAAGATCTAATAATTTTGTTTCATTAAGAGGAATGTTTCGCAAATTGTTAGGCCAAGCAAAGACAATGTTTTATTGAAGATTTAGAGTAAAACCTTCACTTTTTGTTTTGATGATACTGTAATGTTTGTTATACAAACAATACACCATGTCAGATGGTCTGTTGTTATAGAACTGACCCAAGGATGAAACGTAATATGTAAACAATTTACATTCATTGTGAAAGATATGTTTAATTTTAAAGACTTGTTCTATTTTGGTGATCTAAATGATGGTAGCTCAAGTAAAACCTCATTGTTGTTGTTGAAGTGAGGCTGCATTCATTCAATGCAGGGTGATAGAGGCTGTTTTCTATTCCATAGATGTAATAAAGAGCTGACTTGACTGGATTTTCTGGCATGTCAGTTAGTGAGCTTGTGACAGATTCACCTGCAGATATTACACATGCAGCATTTAGGATGTACAAGACCTCCTGGTTTTTACTGGCCTTTGTCTTCCAATATAAAGCACGCGAAGGAAAATCTAAAATTAATTTTCTTTAAACTATATAAACTATATATTCATTAAGAATGAAATGAAATTTGAGCTGAACAATGAGGGCAGGAAAAAGATAATCTTTTTCCTTCTTTTCACTGCAGTCATTGCTCTGGTAAGCCATTTGTTGTCTCTTGATTTTACTGATATCTATTCCAAAAACATTTCTGAGCAGGAACTTGGCCTACGGCTCTGGGAAGTGGAAATTGCAGGCAGATACACACTGGCAGACTGTTCTGTGGGCTCTTGGTAAATATTCTGAACAGTGAAAGTCTCTTCTAGTAATGGTCCACTCTTAAGCATTTCTGAAGATCTCAATTTTGCATTCTTGAAATTTTTTGAATTTTGTGCAAGATTTCGCTCAGAACTTGTTTTTCCAGCTGCTAATCAGCCAAAAACCTTCATAAATTCTTAGGTTAGTCACAAAATTATTTTGCAACGTTAGTTCTCTCTCAAAAGCTAATGTTCTATATTGGCAAACAGCAACAAAATTCCTCTACACTACTGTGTGGTCTGTTCCCTGCATTTCATTTCTAAAATTTGCTGCTATTGATATCTATATATATTTAATAATTTCTGGGAGGGAAGAAGACCTCACATGGATTGTTTAAAAAAACCCAACTACATGGACATTCTTTGGGTATTTTTGAGTGTAATGTTAAATAAACCAAACCATGCATGGCTAAAGAACCATAAAGACAATGTGTTTCTATTTGCAAGGCTATACATCTGAAAAATGAGGAAAATGAGAGTTTGTTTCCTAAATTACCAAGTAGAAGCATGGCTACATGTTCAAAAAGATGAAGGTGGTTTCCAATATTGCCACAGATTCCTATTTGCTTGTGTCTGAAAATACAGATGTTACCTGCTGATCTGATGGATTACTTATGGTTGGGCTTAATTCTAAAAATTATGGCTCTACTTGACGCTGATTTGTAAGATCTGCACAGAATACAGAAGGAAAATCTCACAAAAGGTTTTCAAGCTTGGCTCTGCTACGGATGAAAATATTTTAAGTTTTTATTAAACTTGAAATTTTTTTTTTCTCTACCTTGCCCTGTCCCAGGATGCCTTTGAGGTAATGGCTGAAAATTACGAGTTCAAAGAAAATGAAATACTCTGCCTGGAATTTTTAAGGGCAGCTTCTTTGCTGAAATCTCTTCCATTTTCAGTAACCAGAATGAAAGATATACAAGGGTTGCCCTGTGTGGGAGACCAAGCCAGAGATATCATTGAGGTAATGTACTTCTGAATTATCTGCCAATTGATTCTTTTTCAGATCAACATTTACAGGTCATGGAGAGGAGCTCTGGTATCTGTGGTACACAACCTTCTGCATTTCCTGTGATAACAATGTGTTATCCCTGTTTCTAAGAATGGAATGATTTTTGGAAACCTTTTGTTGTAACGCAAGGCTCTGTCATGGACCCCCCCCACTCTTAGGAATGAGGGTAACAAGTGAATAAATAGAAGGGAATAAATAAAGCAATATCAGCTTTGCATGTAATTTCTAAGGGCTCACTCTGCTTTGGCTGCAACAGGTTAACTGTTAATAGTTTTGTTCATGTGACTTCTGCCCTTGGCAACATCACTTTACTCACCTGAATGCTTTATTAGAAATACTATTTTTTGTGGAAGTGGTAAATATTTTAGTACTTTAATGTTAAATCTTACCTTGCTACGTTACAGCAAGCTATATATAGTTATAGCAGAGCCTTTTATCCAGGTGATGGATGAACTCTACATTCTTACTGCAACTTGGAGTATTCCTGCATTTTTCTTTAGTTCTTAGTCTTGTCAGGACCCACATCTCTGAGTGGGTTTTCCAGCAGGAGCTGATCAGGGGTCTCAGCTGTCTGAGGGGTCACTGCTGAGTGTTGTGCTTTGCTCTGGCTCCTCGTTTACCCCATCCCACCAGTTCAGAATGCAGCCTCTGAAGTGCTTTTAGTGCCTTCTATTGTGGGGGCTGTGATCCCACAGAAAACAGGATGGCTTGTTAGGATTTTATTGGTGGCTTTCTTTGTTAGTTTTATTTCTAATTTTTATCAGAAACACTAAGACAGTTGTACACTCCAGAAAAAATGTATTTGTTCTTATAATGGTCTTATTTTTGAGAGTAGGAGACTCAATCAAATAATGAAATCTAATTTTCAGGACAAGCCACTGATAGCTTATGATAAATAACTGCTTTCTGGCTGAGAATTTATGAGTAAATAAGTACTGTGCAATATATTCCATGGTCCGAGTTTCTACTTCATCCTTGAGTAAATTTATGAGTAAGTAAGTACTGTGAAATGTATTCTGTGGTTCCAGTTTCTCCTTCATCCTTCAGTAATTTTCTGTCTTTAAAAGGGTTGCAGAATTTGATCCTAAGGGAATAAAACAATATGCTTGCTAGGGGTTCTCTTTATTGACTGACAGAGATTGATAAAACTTCATTTAAGATTATTTCACTAAATCTTATAATTGTGGTAAGATCGTATGATTGATTTTTAAATTAATTTTTTATAAGCAATATTTTTCTTTCTTTAGGAGATTATTGAAGAAGGAGAGAGTTCTAGAGTTAAAGAAGTGTTAAATGATGAACGATACAAGGCATTTAAGGTAAATCCTTTGAGTTTTGTTGCTGTTGTTTAAAATTTCCCTCCCTTTTGTAGAACTTGGACAAAGCCATCAATTTTATTATAAAGGGACAACCATGTAAGATGAACAAATGTTTTTTTCGATTTCATCTGCATTTTTGATCTCTATAAATACCCTCTGTCTACAGAAAAATTAAAACGGAGTAAGACAAATGGGACTGTTTAATTCTCCCTGGCATCACTCACTTTTACTTCAGCCATCCTGAGGCTCTTCCATTCTCTTTGAGCTACACAGACCTACAATGGAGGTGTGGAAGGGCGTTCAGAGACAGTTGTTGATGCCATCTCTTGCAATATTCAAAAAGAGGTGTAGATTCACGTGTATATCAGGATTCAAGAAACAGACTTGATTATTAATGCATGATTGCATTACAGCATGATTGAGGAACAGCTATTAAATCTTACACTTCAGGGTTTATGAAAATCTCTTGGAGATTAAAATAAAACCCATCAGGAGACAAATTATCTCAAATACACTTTATGCCTTGTTTCACATGCAGAATTACAACAAACTTACTTAGGTGACTCTCTTCTTAGCTGAGCATATGTCTCAACATTTTGTCTAAATTAGTTGTAACTGTTTTTTTATGGGATTCTAAGAAGAATCTCATATTAGTGAATTCTGAGATTTTACTGTTTAGCATAGTCCTGGTGCCTGCTGCTTCACTTATCGTGGCTTGAAAGATCAGTGTTGGCCTCAGGACTGTGGTTATCAAATGACTGAGTTAAATTATAGTCAATGTTTTAGATGTAGGGACATGAATGGACAGGGTCAGTTTGCCTCCTTTCAGAAGTGGGGGCTGCAGAGAGTGAGTTCATGTAACTTGTTTTACCAGCTGAAAAGAAGCAGTGCCCGCCCCCACAACTGAAGAAATGGGCTCTGTTACTTGTGCTACACTGCTGGCAGCATCTGTAGCTTCTATAAAATGCTAAATAACAATGAATCTTAGTATGGAAAGAAAAAACCCCCACTTTGGGTTTTTTTCCCTAAAAATGTGGGTGCGTAGAATCCTTTTTCTTTAGTTCTTTGTCTCAGTGTTAATTAAGCCTCCTAGAATAATTTGAACCCAGTAATAGACCCTTTTGAAAATATTTCAGCACTAGCAGAAACATTAGAAGATAACAATCTAAGTATTTAAAAAATCATATCCTTTTAGAAGTACCCATGAGTCAGACAAAGAGTATGTAATTTCACCCATTATAAACAAGGTGTAGGGCAATTCCTATTTAAAATTATCCACTATTTTAATTTTTCTCTTTTAAAATTTTAATTATTTCAAAGGAATTAATATATTCACAAAAACACAAAATAAAGCTTGCATGCTTGGAATTCAGAGGTTGGAGATTCAATGGAAAAGAGCAGTTATTTATGACTTACACAGCTACTCATTGAATTCCATGAAAGTACAAAGAAAGCGTGGAGAGCTACAATATTGACAAACTGAGCATAAAGGACGTGCTTTTAGGCAAGCATGAAAGTTTTCCCTCTTGCTTTCATATCAGTGTTCATCTGAGATATCGATCCATCGAATAATGCTTACAACTGTGACATTTTTGCTTTACATCCTTTCATGGGTAGTAAGTTAGTGAGCAGCATTACTTTGTAATAGGTGGACTATGACCACACAAAAGATTTCTGGTGGACTGGTAGATTTTGGGGTGTTTTTGGTAGGCTTTTTGTGATTTGGTTATTTTGGTTTTTCTTGGGAGCTGGTAGTGCATATTGCACAAAGCTGTAATGTCAGTCCAATTATGAAGATAATCTTGTGACATCTCTTATTTTAACAGGTCAGTGTCAGGGAATCGAGCTACCTAATGTTGCTGTTTGCCTTTCTGTTAAGAAATAGAGTAAAAATAAAGATTACTATGCTTATTTCAAACCCAAGTTAAAAGTGTACATTTTAGTAAATTACGTAAAGATGCTGGGAATACTATATTTTTGTTTAGATTTCATGTTAACAAGAACTGTCCATGTGTAAAACCAGGTCTCTGTTCAATGTAGTCATGCAAAGGGAAGCTGAATTTGATTAACTCTGCCTATTGCTTTCCTCGTGAGACCTTGTTGTTACCTACCTACTATTAATTCACTGCTTCTTTGGGAAACAACATTGAAATGTTTTTCCACTGACCTTAGCAATTTACTTCAGTCTTTGGAGTGGGAGTGAAGACTTCTGAGAAGTGGTACAGGATGGGCTTGAGAACTGTGGAAGAGGCAAAAGCTGACAAGACCCTGAAACTGTCAAAAATGCAGAAAGCAGGTAAGATGAAAGTGCCATAGAAACTTGTATTGCAGTGCACTAAGAACTTGATGACAGAGTCACAGGGGAAGACAAAGCTCATTTATACATCTGTTCTCTTGCTGCAGTCTTGTGAATGCTGAGTTATTAGGTGAAAATATTTGGACCAGCTGAGCTCCTAATTAAAAATGGTGTCATTATAAACATAGGAATATGCATATTTTTAAATTGCTTGCACAGACACCAAATTAAATCTCTCATACACAAAACTGTTAATGGTTCATTACTGCACAGGTTGTGAAAAAATTACAAAATTGGGAAAGTCCAGAACTACTTTTCAGAGGAGATCTGTCTTCCTCAAGGCAGCCCTACTTTACTGATAAATCTAGACTTGTAATACTGTAAACCTAGCACATCTTAGCTTTAAAGTGTTAAACATGGTCACATGAATAACATTGCTTCCCTACAGATTTTGTGTGCATGCACTGCTTCCCTAAATAAATGAACTAATTTAAGCAAAGAAATTAGTTACATTAAGGAAAACATATTCTATAATATGACATTAAAATATTGTAAATTTATTTTTACATTAAATTTGTGTGCTTTACATCACCTCAGAATCCCTTGGATCAGCTTTTTTGTATTCGTGCTCCTTTGTCCCTTTTTCTTTTATGTGCCAAATTCAAATGTGTAGCAAGCTGCCATACTGGGTTCTCTTGTAAGCTCTATGATCAGAAATAAGGTAGCTGAGATATTTCACACTCTTCTGAGCTCTGGACTTGTGTAGAACACCATTATTTTGGGAAGACTGCCTTTTGAAACAGTAGATCCAAAAATGTCATTGGTGGGTGCTGGTAGGAAAGTCAGAGTAATTTATAAATATTCAGGTCCTAAGAAAGTACAGTAATTATTGTGACTACTGTGTTGACAAATTATAATGACAAATTATAATGAGAAAAATGTATATAAACTCTAAGGACAACGAGGAGGGAAGAAGGAGGCCTGTGATCCCTTGTACTCACACCACCTGTGATTTGGGCCTTGAATAATGGTGTGTAGATTTAAATATTTCTGTGGAGTGATCAGCACTTTTCCCCTTTGATTTCCAGGGTTTCTCTACTATGAGGACCTTGTTAGCTGTGTGTCTAAGGCAGAAGCAGATGCAGTAAGCTTCATTGTCAAGAATACTGTGTGTACGTTTCTACCAGATGCTTTAGTTACCATCACTGGTGGTTTCAGGAGGTGAGTGGAAAAAAATGAGGTCACTTGGCTGTTTTATGCAGGTGCATAAAAAAAAGATGTTTTTGTCTTGGAAAGATCAGAGTAGCTTTGTGGGAAAGTATCAGAGTTTTTTATGTTCAAAACCTCAAGTGTCATCATTCTGTGAGTCTTTGTTTAAGAGATGTGAGATGTCTCTAAGAGAGTCTCTGTTTAAGGGAGTCTGTGTTTGAGAGACTCTCCTCACTGATTCAACTCACTCAGAGACCTTGTGTTATTGGTACCTTGGGTGTAACTAACACATGTCCAGACGGATCAGAGCCTTGCAGGGTATTTACTGAGAAGTTTCCATTTCTTCTAATATAATGTATTTGTGAGCTTTTTTGGTAGAATAGTTTGCAAAGTTTCAATCTCACAAATCAAACATAAACCTTTTGTTTTGCTTATTATTGCAGGCAGATATGATAGTTAGCTACTCTCTTTTTTATTATGAATAAGCTTTTGTAGCTCTAAATAGGTGTATCAAAGCAGAAGAGAAATTATTTAACTATATATTGATGCCTATTAGTAGGTAATTCTGTATGCTAATTACATGCCTTTAAATGTACAGGACTATATTAAACTATAAGTTTCAATATGTCACTCCTAAATGATATTTTACCAGCCCATGGAAAATAAATGCTGCAGTGCAGGATTTGCAGATAGCTTGATGGATTGAGATACCTCTTTCAGGACCTATATTTTAATTGCTGAGTTGCAATAGGGTTGACTACATCTGTTCATTTTTGCCCATCTCCTGTAGTGGCAGTGCTCTTCAGCAAGAAGTTTGTGTAAGCTAAGAAGTTCACAGCTTTCAATTACTAATTAATTTTTTGTTCCTTTCAGCATTATATAAATATTTTATTAAAATGGACAAATTCTGTCATTTAAACAATTCCCTCATACTAAAACTTGGACACTGCCAGCATAGGGGGAAAAACAGCTCATGATTGCTCTGGATGAGATACTGATTCCCCAGGATCCAGATCTGTCTTACTTTGTATTCATAACTTGGAAAAAATGAACAGTTGATTGTTTTCCTCCAGATTTTTGATTGGAGAGTTGAAAGTCATGAGTCTCATAAATCTTCCTACGCAGGAGAACTGGATGAATTACAAAGAGCAGGACTTCCAGAGAGACCTACAGCTGTGTAGATTCAATAGAGATGAAATATGGAAGTAGAGATGAAAGTTACATTCTTTTTCCCAAATCTATTAGGTGCACACATGGGTGGACATATTTGTTTTATTAGATATTTTGCTTTAAATTCCTGAAATGTCAAGAAATCAGATGATGTAGAAATTCTTTTAATCAGAATTAAGAAGCATAGTATAAAGGTAAAGTAAGTAAAAGGTTTTGCTCTGTTTTATTTTAAATCCCAGCAAACTTGTTAATGGACTTTTCTGGGGATTGATTAATCTTCCACCTCTAGTCTTTTGTATGGCTTCTTTTTCTAGACTTGTAAAAATTAAAAGAATCATGGTGCCAACCCTTCATATCTTTCTAATTTGAAATAATTCAGGAGCAAAAATTAATAAATTAGTGAAGTCTATCTCTCCTTGCTTTCCTACAGGAACACTTGGCTAACTGCCTGTAAAACATTCCTTGAGTTTCAGAGATTATAGTTTCAATTGAGATGTTGGGAGGGTTTTTCTTTCAACCTTTTTCCAATACTTACCTGGGTCATTGTGAAACAGAAATTGCAACACTGAAATACATGGAAATACAGAAATAGAGCAACTTTAGTTATAAAATAAATCACATCTATCTGGTGTGGAATGTATGGCATTGTCTGTTCAGGGAAGCTGTCAGGGAGGGTGACTGCAGAGAAGGAAGAGTCAAAGATGCTGATGGTGCAATATAAATCATGCCATGGACAATGTTATTAGAAAGCCTGAATTTTCCATGCAAAGTCTATTTGAATTGGCATAGTATTATTATAAGAAAGGCTCAGCCTTTCTTATTTTGAGATTTAAGTTAATAGGACAAATTCTGAGGTGGGGAATAGCACCTCATAAGTTACTAAAGCCACTGGAGGGTGAAGTTTCCCTTCCTCCATTCCCTTCCTTTCCTCATCTTCCCAGAGTCCATGGGAAGAAGAAACCCCTTATTTTAATAAGCAACATCCCTGATTAATAATGCACTTCTCCTAGCTATATCTAAGGCAGGAGTGTAGTTTAGGCTAATGTGTGTTATCACCTTTAAATGAGTTAAACAGTGGACCCGACAACTTTTTTTTCATGGATATTAAAAGAGCAATTTTTTTCCATGAAGAGAATTAAGATTTCTGTAGTAATGGCATTGTCTTGTTTTGTGTATATCGCTGCATGTTTCAGAAAATTTTATTCTTGTTAGCAGTATATTAATGCCTTTAATTGTAATATTAGCATTGTTGTAGGGTCATTGACATTAATGACAAGTAGAAAAATAACTTCACACTAAGTTTCATGGCAGTGTAACTGGAGAGGTTTTCCTGTTTTTCCTGTAGTTCCCTATTAGTGTATGGCTTCAAATGTTGCCATGCACTGGAGCATTATCATGATATTCTGTAAGATCCTGGGTTTTAACTAACTTGTTTTAGCTGCTGATCCCTGGTTATGCCCCAAGATGTGATCTAAATTGAGGGTATCATAAGAGGAAAAATGCTTGGAGGAAGCACTATGTTCCATATGTAGTTTATGGTTTCAGTCTCTTTACTGGTTTTTCATATCTCAGTACATATACCCACAATATCCAAATTTGGCTGGAGAAGTTCAGAAAAGGATCTGGAATAAGAATTACTTACAGTAATAAGAATATTTAGTATATATGTATAAGAACTGCATTTTCAGAATGGTTTTCTGTGTGCTCTGTCCATATGATTCACAAATTATTTACAAGTGAGGGTTCAGTTATATTGTGTTGCATGTAACCACAGTTGTGGTTAGCTCTGCAACAGTAGAATTGTATCACTGTGATGTGAGGACATGGTTATTATATCATCAATAGGCACTTATTTTTTTAAAAAATTATTTAGACATCCTCTTAGTACTATGATTTTACTTCTCACTTTCTCAGATATTTACTTAGACACACTTTTGTTGGCTTCTTCTACCTTAGCCTTTAGAGAAAGTGAAGTAGACTGAGGAGATGCTTTGTTTTAGGTAATATTTCATATTGCAGTTCTTAAGAAGCTGTTCAATGTCTTGGGATTGCATCATGAAGAATAACTAGTGTATCTTGTCTTTTTTTTTTTTATCTTTGTGAGAGGTTAATTTTTCCATGCTGTATCAGTCTTCAGGGAAGTTTTGTCCCAGTCTCTCTTATTGTTAATTCTGTCCTAACATGGACCTGAATGTAGATCACTATCTCCTTGCTTGAATTTTATATTATCTATTAGAAATGAGGATTTGATACTCTGTAACATTTGTAGATAAGAATTATTAATAGAAAAGCAATGAAGAGAGCAAAGGACAGGGTGACTGTGTTTGTCAGGCACCACTGCCCTACTTTTGGATATTACAATGCAAAAAATTCTTTCCTGTGTGCAGTGACATTTCCTGCAAGGCAAAGGAATGCATAAAGTAATGACATGGGACAGGATTCTGGTCTTTCCAGCTCTGTACCAAGAAAATAATTCAAAGATTTCTCTCCTTTCAATCTTGGAGATAAGTTGAAATAGCTGAGACAAAGAAACACTTTGAGAGATTATTTTACAGGTTCATGCAGTGATAAATAACCAAGGTTATTGTGGCACCTTCGTTTCAGAAATAAGACTTCAATATGGCCTGTGGAATCACATTTATCTAACTGTGTTGGCAGATGCTCATAAAGGAGAGACTGTGAGATTGAGTGTCTGAAGAATATTACACTTTCCAAGCTTTGGAATACACACAAGACTGTGGTTTATTTAATCGAGTTTGTCGCTTGGTTTGTGGCTGGACCTCTTGATAAATCATAGAACATCTGATCACAAGTTCTGATTCTGATAAAAAGCTCTGTTTGACCTTTTGATATTGGATATTCCTAGTAAGAGTATTCTTTTGGAGGCTGTAAATGTTCTGCAATGAGGTTAGAATATCTGACATAACATCAATTTTTTTTTTTAGGTTCTCAGAGTAAATGAATTTGCGGTCCTATTATACAAATTATTTTCTTTCTCCTCAGATCTAGGATTAAAATAGTGCTGAACTTACTTGCTAAAGTAATAGAATCAATTGTGCAAAAGATTCTTGCATTACGTTTTTGGGCAAACTCTTAAGCAGAGATTGCTTATTCTACTGACAATTTCTTGTTACAGTGTACCTTTGCATTTACACTGTTCTTAGGTAGAGTTATTTCCATACTTTTTTTTTTTCACTCTGAAACACAAACTGTGGTAAGGGAAGATACAAACTATCGAGATACTCAAGTCCAAACACTGTAATTCCTGTTCACTTTTTTCTATTGCTGTTAAAAGAAGTAAATTTTTTTATATGCTGGTATTTAATTTTTTTCCAGGGAGAAATCTGCTATGAAGGAGTTGCGAGGCGAGCTGCTTGCTGAACATTTCAGCTGCTATGGTAGTCTGCACACACTCTAATTTAAGCAGATACTGGATTAATCTAACAATTATTCCAGCAACAGACTGGAGAGACTGCTTGGCTATCATTCACAAGCACAGCCTTTTCTCTGATGAACTGTAGCCTACCTTGGGCAAGAGTTTTAACCTGGAGATGTCCTAATCTGATCTGGCTGGTTTTAAAGCTTAGTAAAACAGCTTTGCCTTCACAAGCTCCCTAAGATTAGAAATGTTTGAACTTGAGGTATTGATATGCTGCAAGTAAAAATATTCGCTGGCAGGAGTTAGAAGCACTGCAACAGTGAAAGAACAGGGATCATCACAAGTTTCTGCTTTTAATTTTCTGTAATCCATTAAAAATTAAGTTAGGAAAGGAGAAGATCAAATTAATGACTAGCCAAGTCAATTTAAAAGATAATCTAAGTAATTCAGATACTTCCTTTTGTCATTAGAGCTTTGATTATTTTCTCAGTCATTTCCTCTATTATTAGTCACAATGAATCATGAAGTAGAAACTGATGAATAAGATATTTGGGAGTCACAGACAAAAAGAACTTTGTAAGAACCCATGAAAGTCAATAAAATTGAGTAGGCAGCAGGGCATGTATTTGAAAGTCTTTCAAAAACTTGTTGGTTCACATTTTTTTACATGCCTCATAGTACTTGACCCTTTCCTACTTTCACAGACTTTTTACCTCGTTTGAAGGATGCTGTTTAGCCATGTACCTGTCTTATCTCTAAAACAAGTTCAAAAGGTGGGTCCATCATGGAGCTGGAAATGGAGGTGGCTGATTTCTGCAAGGCCAGAAGTTTTACACTCTGTGTGCAGAGCCAGAAAACTCCCTGCTCTGGAATGCATTTGTAAGAGCCTTTGCAGTGCCCAGCATTTTCTGTTTCCTGTCAAGTCAAATGGTGACTGTTAGTAAGTGAGCCAGAGCAATACAAATAATGTTATCAAGCAAGATATGAAATCTCAGGTTGTATTATTTTGGGACTGTTAAACAAAGTATCTTGTATTGGTGTTTTCTTTTTTCTTAAACTTAATTGGAAAAAATGAGACTGAAAACCAAAACTAGGTGTTTCTATTTCCTTGTCAGGCAGTCAGTAAGAAATTTTAGTTACGATACATGGTCAGATTTGTTACCATTTTAATCAGACAAAATTTTCATTTCAAACTGATGGAAGTTTTTAAAGTTACTGCATTGATGGATGCTTTGTGCTGTTGACAATATTTGTCACTACATCACATGAGGAATATTGGAGTGGCATTTTCAAACTGCAGAGGCAAACTTGTGGTGACAAAGCAGCATATTGCAGGTACACCACTACTGGAAGTAGGACCAGGGATTATCTATTTCTTTCCAAATCTTCATGTCATGTTCTTTTGATCTCCAAATGAATTGAATGTTAAATGAAAAACAAAGTGAGCAATTACTAGAACAGAAGACAGTTTATATCTGAAGGAAGAACAGAATGACAGCTGATAATGATATTTGAACAGTTTTTCTCTTTTTGCTTTTTTTCTCTGATTTGCCCTGTAAGGTCACTTTCAATCATTTTTACCATGTAAGGGTCAGCCATTTGTCACTTCTAGGTTTCTAAATTATATAGAAATATTTTTAGAATGCTTGCCACTGCATAAACCCAAAATGTTAATAGCTTCACTAAGTCAAATTAAATTTTAATGGCCATGGTTTAATTTTTCTTTCAGCCCATTCACATCCTTTAAGCAGCATTAAATGTGATTCAGTTGTCTTCTAATATCACAGCTGACCTGAATAGCCTTTTCAATTAGACTTTTAGATGAAGCAGATCAGATACATTCTAAATAAACAAAGATCTCTTTTTATTGGTTAAATGCTGATATTCACAGCTCATTTAATCCATTTATAGAGATGCAATGTCAAAAGAAGAACCTATTTTTTGTGCAATGCTAGTGATAATGTGCAGAGATGAGACAAAAAATTCACATCTTTGTTTTGTCAGTGAATGGAAATTAAGGAAGAGGAACTCAAAAAGATCTATTTAAGACTTTAAGAAAGATGCATGACTGAGAAGTGCTGAAAATTATTTGACAAGAAGTCACACATTAAAAGCATTTAATGAAATGGTATGAAGATTAGTCAGTTAACAATGCACATTCCCCTCAGAAATTTATTCTGACATCTCATGAATAATCTAATACCTAAACAGTAGATGTCCAATGTTTTTTAAGTTAGTTCATTCTGTACTAATGTAAATTGTTTTAATCCAATATTTTCATGGATTTAGTGTTTACAACATAGTATGCCTTTTGCTTACACAAGAAGTAATAGAAATTGTTAGAAATCTACCATAGTTTGTTCAAAAGCATTTTTGATGTTCCCATAATTCTGTTTGATGTTTGTTCTCATCTTTGGATGACAGTGTGTCAAAACCTTCACTGTGTAACAGAGACAACTCACTGTGATAAAGCCTTCCCTGTGTAGGAGGGAAGGGAAAGGGGCTTCTGGGTTTCCTGCTCAGTGTGGGATAGACCCAAAGCCATCTGGGGCGTCTGAGATGTGGAGAGCTGGGCTGAGTGATCTGGGCTGTGCATGAATCCTCTCCAGGGGCTTTGCTTAGAGAAATGCAAGAGAATGGTGTTGTCATTAGCTGGAGTAGATTCCAGCACAGAGCTCAGTTTTGCCATTTTGGGTCCTTGTGAGAGTGTCAGGTTATAACTAGCAGCTAACTTGCTTTCTCCTGATGTGAAGTCCCAGCTCTGAAACAAGTAGCAGTCCCTCCTGACGGCTGCCTCATTAGAGCCACCTAAGTGGAAAGGAGCAGTGACAGCTGTCAGTATGAATTACAGTACTCCCAGCTCCAAGCTGCAGTGGCTTCTGCAGTACCACTCCTTAAGATAATATGCCATTAGAATTCCAAAAATGTAAAAACAGATTTTGCATTATTTACATGATTTTCTGGATGAATTTTGCCAAAGTGAATGTTTTGAGAATTGATAGAAGGGGTATGATACAATTATTTATAGCCCTACTATATCAATGAAATGTACTTAGCAATGCATATTCTACTAATCATTCCCATTTTAAAAGGTTAGCAATAAAAATTGTTGTGGTTTTTATTATGCTAGGTTAACTGAAAAGTATTCATTCATCATTTTAGAACAATTAGCATATGCAGTGGTGGTTACTGTTTGCATTATGGAAATTAAAGATGTAAATTACTAAGTTCTGGTATAACTTATCTTAAAAACACTCCTCTGGTGTTTTGGAAGGGGAAAACGCTTTGCCCTTCCTCGAACACAATTTTTCCAATATACAAGTATGTGATTTTCAGTGAGCACAAAACATATTAAATAAATTCAGAAAAGGTCTTCTGCACAGGACATGGGCACTGGTGCTGAGACAGTCTGAATAGGACACCATGTCATTAAAAAAAGTCTGACTGTCCCAGGTATTATTATAACACATAATCTGGGGCTGAGGGAGGCAGGTTGTATGATACAGAGCATGTACTAAAGTTGATTTATCAGTATAATTTAATAAGCAGGAAAACCTGCTTCTTGCATTAGGGTTGAACTGTTGCTCTTTGAATGTTCTGGTAGTTTGGGAATAGATTAGTATGACATGTCACGGGGGAATAAAAGCTCTTATGGTTAAAAAGAAAGCTGTACAAATAATTGGTACATTAACATGTTCAGAGATGTATTCACAGACTGAAAGAGCTTCATTTCCAAACTCTGTAGAAAGAAGAACAAGCAATTCTTGGTGATAAAAACTCATGCAGGATCAACCATGGTAGCTGTAGAACTGTTCTGTACCAGAGTTGGATGTGCTGCAATGAATTTGAAGTGCATTAGACAGGGCTCAAGCAGTTTGCCAGACTTGTTCTTTCTCATGCTACTGATACCTAGGGAATGTGATAAAGGGAGAATGTGAATAAGTAATTTGCACTAAGTTTTGTATTTTCTGATATGCTTCATTATGCATTACAAAGTCTAAATTCTGTGAGGATTTGATTAATTCTTTTTGGAATTTTATCTTACTGGCTTTTCCAGTGATGTTTGGTTTGTTTTTTGTTGGTTTTGGTTCTTTCTTTTTAGTTCTATGGGATAGGAGAACTTGTGTATTGCTGTTTGGGAAGAGGTATTGCAGGCCCAAACATATCAATGGTGTTGTAGAACAGCTCTCTGCCCAGAAACTAAATTAGTGAATGAAGTGAATCATACATTTATGTTTAGGGTTACTTGTAACATGTCTACGAAAATATTAATGAGTATTTGTTTTCTGTGAAAATTTTCAATTCTCAATGAAGAACTGTGCAGAAACGTAATTTTCCTAGTTGGGGCTATAATTGAATTTTAATTTTTTTTCTTTTTTTAGCAAAATGGATTTTCTAGTCAGAATTTCTCTTTTGTGATTAGTCTCACCTATAGAAATTTCATACTGATGTGGTGTTATTTCATCTAAACACAAGGGTGTATGCATCTGGAAGAGGTAGTCAGAGGCACAGAAGCCTCTGTGAAGCACCACAATGACTTTGCAAGATCACTGAAATATTTTGATTACTGTTTTAGACAGCAAGTGGAATTGACAACTTGTATTAAACATTTCTGTCTCATTTATCTTCAACTATACACCTAAATCCTTTTGCTTTTTCTCATTTTCTTGACCAGCTCTACTAAATCCTCATTGTGAATAATAGATTGAGTGATTAGAGAGAGAATAAGCAATCAGCTGTAATTACCACTCAGAATTTGTAGCAAAAGCAAATGTTTCAAGTTGTTAGTGAGGGTTTTTAAAAAATGTTTGCATTTTTTGCATTTGACATGGATATTAGGGGGAGGCATCATATTTTTAAGGACTGCTCTGAAGAGTCACAATAATTGGAGAGTCTCTTATAGACATTTGACATGAATTCAGCTAATACCATTTCTAAAATGCTCAGCCAGTGAATTTAAATGGATCAATTTTAATACTTAGGTCAAGAAGTATGTTCAAGTATAATATTTAAAATAAGCTACTTGAAAAGTATTTTCCATATATGGATGAGCCCTAAGTATCTTACAAGTTATCTCACAAATAAATAGCTGCAAATTAAAATATATTCATGATACTACATGAAACTGGTAAGTAAAAAAATCTAAAAGTTGTAGAGCATTATGTACAAGGAGGATTATTAAGATAGTGGAGTATACCCAGGGAAAGATGAAGTAGCAAGATTAAAAAAAGACAAAGGAGATTTCAGATAAACTAGTAAGATAAAAGGGAAACATAAAGCACAAGAGGTCAAATCAAAGCTATACAAGGCTTTGATGAGATGGAGGTGCCCAGTTTGATAGATAGCTCTTTTTCTTACGTGTTATCTATATAATAGTTTCATTGGAGTTCACCTGCTAAGAGGAGGATGTCTTAGGAAATCAAGGCCACTCAAGGTGGGAATGGAATGAAAAGGCACGGAACAATTGTCTTTGTAACACTAAGAAACATGCAGGAGAAAGTGACATTCTTTCTAAAGGAAAATCAAATCAGAACTCTGCATAAAAGTTAATTGAAACAAAACTCTGGCAGCAGTCTTAGACTAAGTTCCCAGCAGTACAGTCAACTGCAAGGTAGCATTAATAGGTCAAAGATAGGGCTTGGCTGTGATTAAGACGCTTAATTAATGTGCTATGACAGAATAGCACTAATAATGCTCAGCCAACTTTCTGTTAGACACGTTTGGTGCACCAGGCAGCAAGTGTCTATTTCTTGTTTTGTTTCAGACAATGGTACTTAAGCATCTCTTACCCATGAACTGCAGTGCCTGTGCCTAGGTGATTCAGAACAGAAATAGGAACGATTTAATACATTTTGTCTTGTGTGCAGTCTTTCTTGGATGTGTGTTGTTTTCTCTGAGAAGTTTCTCGCCTCAATGTTTTTGAGTATAATTCTTACTATTAGTAAGCTTTACTCACAAGTGTCTCAGGGCATCTGTGTCAGAGATGAAGTTGTTCTGAAATTTTTGCATTCTCTTAGTGAACAGTTACTGTGACAAACAATAGTGTTCTGTGCTTCACCATGTGCTAAAGAGGTTTTGTGGGCTCAGATGCCAGGTGATTCAGAGACTGCAGGATCAAATGCCTGTTCAAGAGATCAGAAATCAGTTTTAATTACACTACATGTTGTACTTTGTAATTTTTTCCATGGTTTTATACCCAGGAACCTGGCTTGAAAACAGAACATTTATAGCAGGGTTTACTTATTGCTGATAGATTCTTTAGCAGCAGTCAAAGTTTATTGTAGACTGGCTAGTTGCTGTAAAGATGGTTGACAGCACAAGTTAAGAATGATTTTTTCCTGTCAGATAATCATGAGAAAGTTGCAGACATCGGTGACCTTGCAGCTAGGGGATACAATTTGCAGATCCCTGTGAGCAAGAGTAGCCACAACATTTTAATTAAGCGTGACTCGATCTTGCTAGTGGTGTGGTGACATGATAACAAGGAGGTAGCTTCTGGTTAATTTTTTTTTCTGTTATAATATGAGTCAGACAGGATATTTTCTACATAACAAGGAAAAGACTTAAAAGGTTTACAATAAATGATGGATGAAAGGCATGAATTAAAAGATATAGTCAGAAATAGTCCTTTTACTTGCTTCCAGTTTGGAAGTGGTGGAATATATTATGGATTGTTGCTGTACTGTGGGAGAGGTGGATGGAAATGTTTCAGGCAATCTTTTTGAAGAATGGAAAATCAGCATTAAATAGCAGCAAAACCTGATATGATAGACTTTGTTACAATCATCTGCTCTAATATCTGCTCTTTCATACCTCTAGGGGGTATCTTGGAGAGCAAAAACCCAAACCCATTAAAGCCTTGTTAGACATATGAACTCATGCTAGTTCATTAAGTAATAACCTTACTTGCTTTATCTTGTGCTAGTCATCAAGGATGGCAGAATATTTTATCTTGGCATATCTTCCACCTAGACACAGGTCTAGTGGATAAACACAAGAAACACACCTGATTATTTGGTCCTATTGCAGTGATTAATGTCCAGTTGCACCTAAATTGTTTACCTTAGTGATCATATCCTCATTGGATATGCTATCCAGTGGGGATGTTATATATTGGATATAATATCCTTATTTCATTACTGTTTATGAAATGTCATGATGTTGTTATAGTATTCATTTGTATCACTACAATAAATGGTACTACACCCACACTTAGCCAATGTAGATTTTACCTTGACCATTCTTATAAATGAAATCTGAACAATCCATCCTTCTATTCTCACTGAAAGGTCATTGATTTCAGTTGAATCATGACAAAATCACTTTCAATTGATTGTTTGAGAAATTGAACTGGCAAGAAATGGTGACCCAGGAAATGCATCTTCACATTTCACCTGAATATTAAAATATGTACCTCTATTGAAGAGACCCTTGAAATGTCTCATTACCCGAGGTCACAAAACAGTGCAGGTTGAAAAAGTCAGGATTGTTTTCAGAAAGAAGTCAGAACCAGAATACAAGAATGTGACATGACTGGTTCTTTGAAAGACTTTGAAAATATATGGCTAGAGCTTTACAATACCTCGATCAGGAAGAAGGGCACAGAGAGAACTCTAAGAAGTTACATTCTCAGAGTTATTCCTTGCCATGATTTGGGAAGTTGGTTAGTAATAATCAGAGAAGTTTTCAATCTAGAATTAAATCGACTAAGTCAACCTCACAAGCTCCTTAGCTGATGGAGAATCACATCTTGAAACAGAGCAAGGGAATTTTGTAAAAGAGAGTAACGATTTCACAATGGAGGAATTTACTCAAACTAGAAGTTAGGTTTAATGACAGGCTTGTCCACACTTTAAATGGCTTTTCTGATATGCCTATACTTGTAGAATATATTGGCAGCCTTTCTCTGTGCAGATGCAGTGTTTGATGGTACAGTTTAAATGATTTTCTCAAATGGAATAACCTATTTTGGCCCAAAGGGTGTAACTATATCAGCTTCAGGGAACTGATGGCAGTGTACATTCACACCACACAGCTATCTTGGCAAACCACTGATGTAAACCAAATAGAAAAGTTTTTAATTTCAGTTTCTTTCTCTGCAAAAGTCTAGTGCTCTAAATATATCCCATAAATTAGGGGTAAAGTCCTCTTCCCTTAGATGAAATTAGTAGATTACACAATCCAAATTAGGTATTGAAAGGGAATAATCTCATTTTCTCTGCATTATGCTTTTGTAAAATTCCCTACCTACCTTACTTGCAGTAGGGGTAACTACTACTGCAAGGGCAGTTATTGAAAATCTCTATGTCAGCTCAATCCTGGAAAAATTTCACAGTTCACTCTAAAAATTTAAATGAGTGAACAATTTTCTTAAATCTAACCAGATTGTACATGTGTTTGAAGTTTAAACTGTGCATATTTTTTTCAGAAGTACTTGAGTAAAATTTGGTAGATTCCTTTGACTCAAACTCACCATGCTGCAGCTGTCTGCTGGCAACTACACAAATGTTTAAATTATATTATATCCCCTTTGATGGAATAGATTGATAAAATACCTTAAAGAAACAACAAATAAAGTACAATTACACATATTGCTCCAAAATGCTGGAATTCAAAATTTGGCTTCTCATGTCTTTGTCACTAACCCAAATGCTTGAACAATTACCTGCACTCCTTGGCCATTACACCATCAGTTCAAACAGAAGTGTTAATTCTACTGCATTTTAGAATTTCTGAGAGATGTCTTATTTCTGGTTGTCTTCTCCCACCATTCCCCCCCACC
>VWYE01001730.1:179289-499391 GCA_013398995.1 Alaudala cheleensis
CCCCACTTTGGATGCAAGTAATCTATTTCTCAGTTCAAGGAATTTTAATAGAAAAACTGTCATGTTTATATAACTTCCAGTACAGCTGAGCAGGAAGCAAATAGAAACCTTTATTTTCATGGTAGGTTGATTCTACGGATTGTCCCATCACTGCCAAGTAAGTGAAACCCAGACTGAACATTTAATATCATTCAGGCATTCTGAAAATGCACGTTTCCTTCCTTGCATGGACATTCATATTGTCTTTTAAATTGTCTAAAGGGAATGTTTTGATTTTTAGAAATGCCAAAGTAGACACGCATGAAAAAGAACTTTTTGAGGAGAGTTTCTGTGACAAAGGGATATGTTAGAGGAATAAGCCTTTTGAAACACACAGGAGAATTAGGCAGAGAGAATTCAAATGGATGGGGTTTGAATTCATGTTTTCGATCCACTGCCAGAAAGCTGCAGGACAGCAAAAATTGTTTCTATAAAGCTGATTGTTAATTTTGTTAAAGTATCAGTATAGAAAAATAATTTTACCTTCTTTAAAATAAAACACTGTATCTTAACTATAAGCTTATATATATTTATGAGATTCTGAGTAAGTAAAATAGAAATATAATTCTGAACCAAACAATTTTGTCTTGAACAACAAAAAAAAAAATCTAAACTAGTAAATGGAAACTGCCTTAGTTGCAAAATAATTATTTTACTGTTTGCAAAAAAAAAGGTGTGACAAGTAGTATAATGAAAGCATTTTTAAAATATACACCTTTCATAATTAATAATGCAGACTTCTGTTTACTTATTTCAGTAAATAATTTGAATGCAGCTGACCTTTCTGTTTTTTCTGCTGCATTATTAATGATGTTGAAGAGCTCTCTAGGTTATTGTTCTAGCAATGTATCTCTCACTTAGCTGAGGTTTTGGTTTGCAACTAATGCTTTTTTAATTGTGGCACCTGAGTGGCTTATGCACCAGTTGAGATGGAAGAAAAAACTGGAAAGTTTTCTGACTTTTAAATGTGGAATGTCAATGCATTGCAAGCATTCCATCCTACCTTTATGTATTGGGAGTACATTTATAATCTATAGCCAGCTCTGGCCAAATCTCTTCTCTGGCAGAACACCAGCAGAACCTGGACAATGCACCTGCATTGGTCTTGAAACAAAGTGATAGTTATACAGAATGGCTAATGCAGATCTGGAAGGGTCCATTGCTCTCTCAGTTTGTGGGAGTCTGTCCTGGAAAGTGCCAGTCACCAATCGCCTCCAAAGACAGAAGTCCTAAAAACCTTAACCTTCTCTCTCATCCTTTCATATGAATTTATTTTTGGATAGAGGTAATTTTCTTTGCCTTCCTTTCATATTGGTTGTTAATGTTGTTGTTTTGTTGTTAGGGTTTATTCGGTTTTTGTTGTTTTGTTTGGGTTTTTTGGGTTTTTTCCCTAAAGTACATCATACTCTCTGATAATTCACCAAAATATCTAGCATTAGAGAACACTGATCTCTTAGTTGTATTCTTCAAAATTGGAGGTAGTTGAATTTCCTTGTGTCCCAGTTTGAGTAATTCTAAAGTTGTCTTCAAGGATTTTAATTAGGCCAAGAGAAACTAGGTACTTCAGGATGTCTGAGCAGGTCTAGTCTGAGATGCCTCCTCTTATAAATAATAAAAATTTATCTTCTCTCCAGTCAAGTCTGATTTCTTGGTGCTTACTACATATTGGAATATGTTCTTTTTTTCCCTGCAGGTTTCAGAATAATTTAAATCTGTAAAATGACTAGTAACTAAGGATGCTGTACCACTGTTTCACAGGCTGTTACTTAAGTGTGAGAAAGCTTGTTTCTATAGAATGTGCTGACAGAGGAATTCACATATGCAAAACTAGCTGGATGTTTTAAGACTAAATTCATCTGCATACCTCACATTTTAGCTGAATATATGAGATCCCAAATCTGCATCAATATTTACTGGACTTTATGTCTTTTTCAAACAGTGTTGAAGTGATTTTGTTTTGTCATTGATTGGCACTGGGCAAAATCTATTTATGCAGGAAGTTTCTATGATGTCATTTGAATTGCTTGATTGAAATTAAGTGTAATTTAAAGGATTTGCCAAGACAGCAAAAGCAAAACTTCAGCAATGTATGTCATGACTTTAAATAAAACTGTGTTAGTTTGGTATGGTACATTTCATAAGCTTTACAGCTTGAAATTACATGGACAGCTTCCAGGTACAGTTGTGCTATTTATATGAAATTGAGACAGCATTTGCAGTGATTCAAAGTATAAGCAGAGTTTTGTTTTGCTTGGTGGACTAGTGAATTTACTCCAAATAGAGGATTCAGAGAGGCTAAAGCTGTTAGCAACAAAAAGTCATCTTGTGTGCAAGCCAAAAGTGATAAATATTCAGCATCAGGGTATAATTGATGACAGCCATATTCAGGCATCCATGTCGTGGAAGGAAGACAAATATGTTCTTCCCATAGAGGAAGAACTTCTTACTTGTGTGAGGGACTGTGCACTGGAACAGATTGTCCAGAGAGGCTGTGGAGGCTCCCTTACAGGAGATATTGAAGAACCATCTGGATGCAATCCTGTGCAAAGTGCTCTGTGGTGACCCTGCTCCAGCAGGAACAGGTGACCCATGGGAGTCCCTTCCAACCTGACCCATTCTGTGAAAGCCAGAGGACAAGAGCACCATCCAGGCTGTGCAAATGTAACAATCCCTAGAGACAGCCATACCTTCTAAATAGCAAGTAGGTGACTAAATTCTTCCATTGGCCATTATCCTTTTTTTTTGGTCTTAGAATCCAGACTGGTGGAAAACCACCTTTATGAACTATTTTAATAGTGTACTGTAAATTTGGTTGAAATGCAATTCTGTAACTATTTTTCATAGAAATTGCTTTTCTGTTTTTAACAAATCTGAAGTTAAGGTTGGAGAGAAGTAGTTTTAGCATGTGAATAACAGGTGGTCCTCTTCAAGATAATGCATACAAAAATAGGTGAATAACTTTGTTTTTAATATTTTTGCTCGTGATCAATTTTTTTTTTATCAGCTCTTCAAATTTTGAGTTCCATTCATATTTTCATATTGTTCCATGACTATGGTTTTCTTAGATACTCATGTATAAGAGAATCCTTACACAGTCTTATTTCAAATTAAATATGCCTTAAAATAACCACTTGGCTAAAGGTGCATAGAAGGCAATCTATAAACACACCATTCACTATTCATTGTTTTCACAGGGCAGGTTTTTGCATAGAATCTGTCTAACACATTAAATAAATAATTTAAATGCAAATAATCTAAGAGAAATTTCTAAATTCAGTGAATAGCTCTAAGTTTAGATACACTGGCCATTTAAGTTCCTCAGTTGAATAACTGTTTTTTGGTCTTTTCCTTTTATTGCATTAAATTAAATATGTGTCAAAGCAAAAATTATCATCACAAAACGAAGAGGAGTACCTGAGTGTCTTGTACTCTGAGAAGTGTCTGAGTTTCTTTTGGGTAATAAAAGATACAGTCAAGCATAGCATGACATACTTTGGTCTTTCAAAGTGCATTTAATGAGACAAGGTGAGTGCCATGCATTGCTACCTTTTTTTGAGGCAGTGTAGTCACTGGGGGTGAAATTATGTTTCAAGTAAATTTAAGTTCTATTGCACAGGTTTTTGACTGGTTCTCTTCACTTCAGTGATTTTTACCCTCAGTACAAAACTTGTAGAAATAACCAGTCCCTTCTGTGGTCCCTTCTGCTGCAGCACGTAATCCTCCTTTCTCTTGATTGGATACAAGAAGATCTTTTGAGTAATTCATTCTCTGCATTGTTAGGTCTTTCTCTAAAAGATTTCTTGAACAGAAGCTACTGATACACAATAGCAGTGATATCCTGCTGAATACATAAGAAACCAAAAATGCTGGTTTCGTGCATCCTGTATTGAAGCTCTGTTCCCCTGTGCTGTCTAGTAAGGTTTCTGATCCTAAAGGGAAAGGATTTTTCCCAGTGCTGCTTCATTGCAGAGTTGGATTATCTTCAAAAATAAAATAAATACATTCCACAGCCATGGAAACTGGGTTCTGCCTCCAGTGAATTAGAATTACTGTTACACTGGGCAAGAAAAGTAGCATTTTAATGAAGTGTCCACCCTCAAGCACTTTTTCCAGAGAAGATACCTGTGAATCTTTGCCAAATACTTACATGGTTCAGCTGGGTTTATGTTGAATTACTTGGCTGGGTGAAGAAGCTGCTATCTGCTACCTTTGGCAATTCAAACCTTTGTAGAAGCCTGATTTATGGCTCCCCAGGGGAACAGTTCTCTGTTTTCACTACGTTTTTATTTCAGAGACAGTATAACCTAAATAATTCTATTCTTAAATTAGTGGGAAAAGTAACTCTGCAGACAAAGCTATGACAGCAATTTTTTTACCCACAAATTCCCTCAAAATGAATTAGGGTAATTCTCATAACTGCATGGTATCTTTTCAGTTAAATATATCATTATTTCAGTTTTAATTTTAATTGTCTTTGCTAGTGGCAGAATTTATTTCAGTTGATTTAATTAGATTATTGCTATTTTAGACATTATTCAGCATCCTATTATATCATCTTACAGATATTAACTATACCCCAGAAGAGCACTGTAATGTACAATCAGGGAAGAATTAGCCCTCAAGGGCCAGGAATTCCAGAATTTCATTTGATAGAGAATAAAGACTCTCAGTCAGTTTGGATTTAGAATTCTGGAAATATTCAGCTTAAAGTTTTTGTCAGCTGGTGCAAACTGCAAGGTGGAAAACTGAAAGGCTGGGTCTTGAACTCAGAGTCCAAATATAAAATGTTAGCACAAGTATCTTCCCACACTGGCACTTTTCATCTCCACAGGTGTTTTTTTGTACTTTACCACCTAAGTAGCATTAGAAAGAAACGAGAATTAATTTTGACACTGACTGGGAACCACTAGTGTCAAACTGCCTTCATAGGCAATTAGCATCCAATTCAAATAACAACCAGGAGAGTAGAAATTAGCTGAAGAAGCCCAACCCACAGCTATCTTCTACAGAGCCCTGATCAGATCTTGGTTTATTGTTTTCCTCATTACTTCAGGCATGTTATTTTATTTCTGAAAAACAGGTTCTGACTGTATTGGCATTCACTGAATCAGGGGTACAACAGATGACTTCCATAGATACTTGCAGTGATAAGATGGGGAGGAATCTTCTTGTTGTTTTTTAATAACCCTGCTCAAAATTGTCATCTAGTACTTGCTATTAGTTTTTGAATAAAATAACCTGGTAATCTCTACAGCTTTGTCTTCCTATTTACTCCCCTGTCCTGCACTGGAAGGCTTTCCTGAGTTTTAATTCTGGAATCAGACTAATCTATGATTCTTAAAACTCCAAATTTGGGGAAGCATAATATAGGTTCATGCGATAAATAGTATAGATGAGCCTTCTGTCTAATTTGATGAATTATAAAATGGCATCTTGCTTTAGGCATCCTCATTGATCTTACGTCTTTGTCATGTTTGAGGTGGAAACCAAGCACTGAGAGAACAAATGAAGCTGGTGCTTGAGTTTGGCATGTTTGAGAGCCCGTGGTTTATTCTGACTGAATGTTCCCTCTTCCCCTCTCCCTCAGCTGACAAAATAGTCACTGCACAATGAGAGTCAGGCTTGCCAACACGTACATTTTGTATTCTGCTGTCTCTGCTTTCTCTGTGTCAGTGTTTTTGGATTGTTAACTTTGGTTGAGCTGCTTTTGCACTTCAGTGAGCATTTATTTTCTTGCTACCTACTCTATATGTATGTGAACCACCATGGCATTGACACTGTTGAATCTAAATGTTGTTTTGGAAATGTGGAGCTGACCTGAATATTAAGGAAAAACTCCTGAGCTAAAGCTGGTAGTGATTTGAAGAACAGCTTATGTGTGGTGTACAGGGCTTAGCTGGTCATTTATGCTAGCAATGGGCTGGGGCAGTATTATGCTGCTGCTTAGGCTGTTAACACTCTCTACAGTCAGAATTTGTCAGATTATGTAATTGAGAGTTTCTGAGGAAATAACTTCAAATAAATGTTACAGCATTTTATTGTAATTTGGATGACACTTACTGTCACAAACAAAATAACTTTCTAACTTCTTTTAACTGTTACCCAGTTCCTGTTGCAAATGAAACAACCACGTTGCAAACATAATAATTTCTGCCATTTAACAAACTCCTTCAGCATGAAATCAGTGTTTCAGAAACCCTTGCACAGATCTGACTGCTCATTTCCTGTCAGTGTACTAATTGCTTAAGTAGCAAAGGTTAATGTCCTTCAGAGTCAATAAAGCCACTTACTCTGGGTCCAGATTTCAGATCTGAAAAAAGGTCAGGGGAAAAAATGTACTGGAATAATAAACTTGTGATTAAATTCTGAATTCAGTAAATTCTCTTTAGGCAAAATATTCAGGGAATTGTCCTTATTGGTCTGCTTTGTAGACCACTGCTTTTCTATTTTATTAAAACTCTAGTAATTTATATCTGAAGCTGGGATGCTGTGTAACAAGGTTTTGAAAATCTGCAGTGTCAGAGCCAAGAATTATTCTGTAACTATTTTGCAATTGGTAGAATTCTTCTTCTGTCAAACAGCCAGGATTTTACTTTCTATGTAATAATTGTAGCACTGTCACATTCCAGTACTTCAAGCTTAAAGTATTTTTTTTTTCTTTATAAGGGGTTTATATAAAGAAAATATGTAGTTCTTCATAGTTTGACTGACAGTAACTCAGAATTATTTTAATATCTGGCTGTAAGAAATTGTCTACCCCTGTTCGATGTCTCAGCCAAGACTGCTTAATAAGCAAATCCACAGGCATGCAGACTACCTGGGATTTGGAATATAAATGTGTGCTTCTTTTCCTGAGAGGCACATGTTGGTTGGAGGTAGATTGTAGAAGCAACTTAATCAGGACTGCAGTTATTAGACAGAATTCCTGTTCCACTTCTATTTGGTCAAACTCAACTGATGTCAAACAATGATTCTACCCTGTTATTACAGTAGGAGTTACATGAGATCACCACAGGGGATACCTCCCCAGGGTAAAAATATGGCTTTGGTATCAGAACAGACAGAAAGAAATGTTTGCACTATGTGTACATATGTGTGCATGTTCCATTAGAGCTGTCATTGCATGTTTTACTGTGCATGCACACTAAGGCCACTAGGGTTCCCCTCATGTATTTTCTGGTACTTATACATTATTTGTTTGCTGTTTCTAAATTAAGTTATTCTGCTACTTATTCAAGTGTTCACTTCTCAAACAAAGGATCATTGTGCTATATCACAGTATTTTCATTTCTTCAGCCATGTGTAACCATCTGCAACATTTCATTCCTTTTCCATTGCCACACAATCATCACTTCAGCAATTGCATTTGTTCTTCTTAGATGTTTATTCATATTACTCATCTATATTCCAGAAAATCTTCAAATGTCCTCACATATTTTCAAATCACTTGGAGATATCTGTCTAGAAGCTGTCCTCCCTCCATTTCCCAAAAGAAGAATGCAGAGAAGATGACGCTTAATTTAACGTAAAATGAATTCCCATTTTTCTTTCAACAAATAAAGGACTTGACATTATGTTTTATCAACTTCCAGCATCTTAGCTAGGATCCAGCTTGCTATATAAATGAATTTCAGCTGCACTGCTTTTAATCTGAGCTCTCTGGAAGGAAGGGAGAGTTAAATCCTCTGGTATTCTGTGCATTCTCTCCACATGCAGTCTGAGGCCCACTCCACATAGGTCTGGTCTCAGATAGTGATTCTCCCAGCTTTCTTTATCAAAACACAACTATACAATAAAATGCTCAGGAAAGAGATAAGTAAAAAAATCTTTCCAGTTTTATGGTGAATATTGTCTATATTCCTGATAGCAGTTCCTGTGGACTGATTGTTTTCTACTGTATTTCCTGATAGCAATCACTCTGCATAACATATGCATAACATATTGCAAATTGTTGGGGGTTTTTTATTCAGTGTATAGACTGCAAATGTCATGGCTAAAATATAGATTAGCATCTGAATATTATCATAAATATACTGTTTTAGTAAATACAATCCAGTTTCATCAAACAGATTAGCTTTGAACATTAGCCAGCACCCAGTATTTGAGCGTTCATGTCTTCCTCCACAATTATTATATTTCCACAATTTTGATGGAAGAATAGAAAGTTCAGTCACATGGAAAGAAGCTTGAAATGCCTCTGCCAATCTGTTTCTGTTCACCATTATTTGCACCCACTTCACTGTTCTGTATTTTTTGCCATTAAATGAATGTATGATTTGAAGATTTATAATTATATGCAATTAATTTGCTGAATTCCAGAAACCATATGAAATTTATGCTTCTTAGGATTTTTATAGTTGATCAGACATTGGAAATAAGCACCTGTTAGTTGTCAGTCTACCAGGTTCTTAACTATATATGCTTGAGTTCATGCAAATGATTAATGTTTTTGATTGTCTTTGGCAGTGACCTCGTGTAAAGTTCAGAATGCTTGTGCAAACTCTGAAGGATTTAACACACATGGGAATTCGTTCAACACTTAATTTTATCATGCCAACAAGAATTTTCTCTGATTAAGGAATAGATAGTATTTACTTAGTAAATGTAGTCATGGCTATGCTATGACTGTTACAACAGAAAAAAAATTCCTGAAATCAAACAAAAACTCCCCAAAACAACAACAACCCCCCCAAAAAATCACTTGGAAATCTTCCATCTGTGTTTTTTGAGATAGAAATACCAGTTGCCCAGCTTGTCTCCAGTCCAGGTTCTGGCATTGCTGAACCAGTGGGATACAGTAATCTCAGTTGGTCTTTCAGAGCAGCTGTTGAAAATCTTTTTCTTCTGAATATTAAGTGATGTTTTTCACAAAGAGTGTGTTGAAGTGCCCTTCCAAAGATGGTTTTGAGAAGATGGTTTTGAGAATCAATTGAATTACACTGTATGGCAGCTGTGGAGAAACAGTATTTTAGACTGCTCTGGAAAGCATGGTACTAAATTGTTTTCCTGGTCCAAAATTCCTAGTTGTCTTTCCATTTTTATTCCAAAGTCTGGCAAATTGTTTGTTATTTAGCTGGGTTGTATTTATCTGAGGTAAATCACATAACTGGAGAACTGTGTTCACACAGAAGTGAAGTAAGAGATTGAGAAGGATTTGCAAAAACTATTATAATCCCACTCTGAATGAAGTGGGAATCTCTGAAAACCAGAAAATATACTGTCTAGGGTTTTTAAGTCAGAAGTAATTTTTCTCATCCAATAGTGAAGTTTTGTGAATAGTAGGGAAGTGTAAGTCCATCTTTCCTCAGCTAAAATAATTTTATCAGAATCATGATTGATGTGACTTAGCCATTATGTACTATTCCAGTATCTCAAAATATTCTGCACACATACAACTATTAAATGTCTAATCAGGTAGGTGTTGCCATTGTAGATTAAGACAATATGATTGTCCTTTGCCATACATTCATATCTTTAAGTTTTAGTCATAATGATGGTTGTATTTCATGGCTTGGAATCTAACAACAGCAAGAAAAATAATTCCAGCAACCTTAAAGGTAGTTAATTGACTGCTAAGAAACATTTACCAGCTTTATACAAGTTTAGTCAGCCAAGAATTGAACACAGTTAATTAAGAGTGCACTGTCTTTTATTGTCTTCAGGCTTGAATAAATTATTAGAACAAAAGGTAAGCTGCAATTTCCATTCTTTAAAGTGCTGGTTTTCTTATAGCTCCAGCCCAGCAAAGATTTTGGTTTAAATTTGAAGAGAAGAAAATGATGTGAGTCGATCTGAATAGGAAATCCAAAACTTGAATATTTTCCTGTTTGAAACTTCAAAAACCTGAACTCCCCAGCTCTGTTCATGATTACTTTGCTCCTGGGGTACATCCATGCTCCTGATTCACCAGAGCTTCAGCAACTCCAGCTATAAGCAAATAATTTTCCAGATCCTGCTTATGCCCAGGTAGAATGTAGAAACTAGATATATTATCACTGCCATCTCATAGCAGGTCTGGAAAATAGACAAGTTCTGTGCAATTCTCATACATGTTAAGAGGGTGTGTATTATTTTTGCTAAAATGTCGTTGCAGCTCTTTTTATTTTAAAAGAAGTACCCACATTTTATATACAGTCTTTTTCGTTAGAGTATCTAAACTGTGGTGTGCCAGAATCAAATCCCTGCATCTCCCATCATTCATTGGTGTGCTAAAAACACAAGCTCAGGTGGGTTTATGCCACCCTGAGATATTAAATGGGAGATTTGTAGATCCAGAGGGGTGCAATGCAGCATACTGACTAGGATGCCTTTCTAGTGAGAAAAACTCTTAAGACCATGCTCCCTATACCAAGCTCTGGCTCTGTGTTTTGTATTTAACAGCCAGTGAATGACAAATAACTTGGCCCTTTATGTAACTTTATGAGTGCCCGTGATTGTATGTTTGTATCTATGCACACACAAATACACATGTATATGTGAAAAACCCTACTCTGCTGAAATTATTGGCCACCTTCAGCTTCAATAGAATGATGATATAAATCCAGGTATTCCTTGCTGCACCTTTTGGCATGATTTATAGCTTATGAGCAATGCATGTTATACATCTTTTTAATTTACTACGTTGTTTTTCTATTTCTATTCTAAGGAAAATAATACATTTTTCTAGGCTGAAATACATTGTTTGGTAGTGGCAATTAGACTAAATGTCCCAGTAGCAGCATGACAATTTCAGTCAGAAATGTATCCATTGTGAATTAGTCAAAAAGGAGCTGAAATTTAACTCTGACAATAATTAATATTGTGTGCTAATATGAGATTTCAAATCTCTAATTTCACAAAAAAAAAAAAAAAAAAGCCCCTGAGAACATTTCAATAAATACTCTCTGTCTTGGGAAATAGAGGACCAATGAAGCACCTTGGATATACTGTGATTGATTGATGCAGGATTTTGTACATGTTAACCTAAAACATGTACATGTTGAGGAAGCATTTGGAATCAGCTCCCAATTCCATCAGCTTCCAATTTCTTCCTTTGATTTCTTTAAAAAATAATTTAACGCGAATATTCTTCTGCCATTCTGCATCTCTAAGATAGGAACAGTAAATTCCTTCCCTTTGAAAAAATATTTTGAGACATGTTAGTAAAAAGTGCTATGTAAGAGCTTTGCATTATTATTGTAATTTTAGAGATAATGAATGGCATCCTACAAAATAACTCAGTGTTACATGGAATACTAAATGTTTTCTAACTTCTTGAGTTTGAATTGCTGTTCAGTTTCTAAGCCTCGCCTGATGCTTTGTTTGAAACCTCTTTTGAAATAATTTCCACCTGTTTAAGCAATTTTGACTTTGCTGCAGACACAGCACAATAGTTGCATTATAGTGAGTTAGACTGCTTGTCAAATGCAAACCCCAGACTTTCATCTCCTTACAACTTTGTGCTAATGCTGTTCAACTACGCATCAGTTAGATGCCTTCCTGTCACACAAATGGCAGTTGACAAGTCTGCCTATCAGTTCTGCTCCTACAAATTTCCAAGTTTAAAAAACCAGGTTCAGTTTTAGGCATTATTTTAAGAGAATAAATTATTTATTGAAAAAAAAAAAAACAAAACCCAGATGATTTTTTTGGGTCACACAGTTTTGTTTTCATTGTTTTAACAGCAGTTTACAAGTTCTCTGAATACTTGACACAGTGTTGACTGAAACTTTCCTGAGCTATAACATCACGCACCCTTGTGAACATCAGCAAGAGCAGACGTTTCCCATAAACACATGAAAAACATTTGGAAATGTGCTACACATAAGTGTCACTACTCCAGATTTTGGGTGCTTACTCCAGCTCCATAAAGGAGATTGCAGAAATATCTCCTCATTTCTTCTGGGGCTGGACTGATTGCACTCAGTAAATGTGTATGCAGCTCCTGTTGTAGTGCTGAGACCAAAATTAAAACCTTGTACTGGTTCTGCAATACTCAGATGAATTGCACTGTGGGATAAATTTTCATGTGTTCTCAAGCATTTTATAATTCTGAAGGGAAACATTCCAGTAAAATGCTTTTGCCTGTTTTCCAATGATAGTCTTAATCAGATTTAGACTTTAACACCTTTGGAAAGTAGATGAAAGGCAAGCTGAATGCTTAGATTTAAAGAGAAAAACAAGAGGGTATGACATAATTATTCATTAAGACCATTTGCAATTAAATTTTGTGCACATGGATTTAATGATGAAATCCTTAGTGCATGTAATGAACAAGCTTTAGCCACATTAAGGATGAACTGTCCTCAAAAAAAAATCTATCTTGATCTCTGTAAAAAGCATTGTAATATTTAAAAGAAATGCAAAATAGTCAAAGGATTTACATCTGCTGTTAAAAGAAACAATAAAAATGTTCATAATCACAGTATTGTACATTAAAATGTCCATCAAAACCAAAGAAGAATATTTAAATCTGTGGTAGTTTGACTGGCAAGTTTATCTGATGTTACTGCACTGGATTAATAATATGTAACATGGTATTTTGATTATCCTTTTTTTTTTTTAAATCCAAAGGTGACTGAAATCTTCCTTTCTGGGACGTAAGGGGAAGAAAGAGAGATTTAATATCTGCAAATGGATCTGTAGTATCTAGTTGAAAAACAGAGACATAGATCAAAAAGCTGTAATTAGTATTTTATAAAGAACACTAATAGGCCCCATAATAAAAGGAAAATACTCCATTTTGGTCACGTTTTAAGCAACATTGCGATCGCTTTCTTCTGCAAGCGTTTTTATAATGCAGCAAAAATACTCCCTTTGAAAACAGAGCAAAATTCAACAGGAACTTTTTTAATGCACTTGTTATTTATTTCTTGTAGGGGTAAGACTATTGGACATGACATAGATTTTTTGATCACCAATCCAGGACCAAGAGAAGATGATGAACTTCTACATAAAGTTATTGACGTATGGAAAAAGCAGGTATGAACTAAAGAGCACTTTGCCAAAAGAGACCTATTCCACTGAATTAAGCCTATATACCTCTTACAGAATCTCACACTCCTTTTTACAGTTGACTGCAACATTTGGGAGCAGGATATGGCTCTATTTGGTTGCTAACCCTGATGATCTAGGTGCATCCTCTAGCTCCAAATGCTGAAATTGAAGGTTATAGCAGAAGTGCACACACATTCTGTAATATCCTACCCTAAGAATATGCAGCTAGTCAGAGGTGAGAAATCAAGCTAGGTAGAGTTTTGAGTATCAGAGAAAATAGTTCTTATATTTGAAAAAACTGTCTCTTTGTTTAAATTCTCCTTGAGGTGGGAATAGGTTTTCCCAGGGGAAGCTGCTCCAGGGAGACCCAGCTTTAAGTGTAGTGGGTGTGGGTGACCTCATGGTGTGAGGTGAGCAAATCTGAAATCTTAGGCACCAAAGCTCTGAAATTCCAGCTTCCTTTCAGCCCATTAATTAGCAATCTTCCCAGCTTCCATTGAAATACTGAAAAATTGACATGGTTTTCCATGTTGTCTGTGTTTGGAAAAATGCACACATCTTCAAGGTCCCTTCCAACCAAATCTGCTAGACAATTTTGTCATTTCAGAGAGGAATTGCTCATCTAAGGGTGGATTTTTGGTTGTTTCGTTGTGTTTGGGTTCTGTTTGTTTATTTTTCTATTCAGCTCTTCAGTTTCCAGCAGCTTTCAAGTTGGAAGTGTCTTGGTTATAACAGGTGCAGATAGCTAAAGCATTCCTGGGTCAGAAAAATATAGCATGTTGGGATAAATAAACTTTTGTTTTCCTTCTACTTTTCTAGCCAGCTGAGATATTTTTCATTATTTACTACCTGCACTGTTCAAAGAAATGGAGTACATTTGAACTAGTAAAAGGCCAGCACCCTGAGGTGAATCATCAAGTGCCTCACTGCTAAATCAATTTCAGGCAGCAGAGAATGCTTTTGAACTGATTCTTGAGCTGAGTACTTTAATTAACATATAATGGGTTAACACATGAAAGATTCAAAACATTCAACTACACAAAAGCTTGTGTGACTGAATGAAGATCTGTTCCAAGAGGTCAAAATCTTTTAGCTGGCTTTAATGGAAGAGCCTCAAACTTGTTTTTTTCCTGGTAAAATGCATCATTTGCTGAATTCCTCTTCCAGTTGACTTTTGGTCTTTGAAGTGTTAACAGACTATTATTAATTTTTCAGTTTTTCTTATTTCTCTGTGGAAGCTGTATGTGTTGGAGTAGATTGATAGCAGGTACTATTTAGACTTCTCAAAAGCAATGAAGCCATGGCAATCAATGAGTGCTGAGGAAATACTCTATTTTTAAAATGCTATTATTAATGTATAGGTCCTTTCATGGTTATTATATTCCCTTTACTATGAGAAAAGTTGCTTTTCTTCTTGGAAAGTGTCTTTTTCCCTTCTTATGCACACTTGAATCTCTAGGAAACCATGTATGGGTCCTCTCAAAATCAAGTTTATTATAATGGAGCAGAAGCAAAAAATAAGAACAGACCAAGGCTAGAGCCTGCCCTGAGTGCAGCCTTTCATTCCTTCTTTTCCACTTACATTACTGAGAAAAAATGGCTGCGATCTGACAAGTCTGACAAGTACTGAAGTTTTTTCAGTTCACTTTGAGCTGCTTTCATTAAAAGAAATTGAGAGGAAAGAAATTGAAAATGAATTGTTCTTACAGATTTTCTTTTTAAGGTGGCTATTTGGCAGAAAGGAGTACAGGCAGAGTATGGGAGGTCAAGGGTGGCCAGGAGTTTGATAAAAAGATTAGGATTCCTCTAGAAATCCCAGCATGAAGAACATGTCAGAAGCACAATGGCCATAGAAACCAAACCCAAAAGAAGCTGGGCATAGTTTAAAGCTATGGAAAATGATTTCCTGTGTTCTGTTTGTCCTCCTCCAGATTTTTCATAGTTTATACTGCTAGTTATACTACCTCTCTACTGTGGCATTTGTAATATACAGGTTTTTACTGGCACCACTGAAAAACAAGCTGCCAGCAAAATCAAAATGCAAAAAAGAAAGAGAGGATTTATACACCTCTTGTCTTTTTATTATCTTTGATTTCTAAGGGAGATGGGAGGAAAGAAAAAAACCCTAAATAAATCACTTTTTTACTTTTGCAGTAGTCTGCTTCACAGCTTGGCACTTCTGTGCTACAGCTTCTAAGCCCAAATTAATCAATGTACATCACGGAGGTCAGGATGCTGACTTCCTTTTGGCAGCTCTGGGTGAAGGATTCCACAATGTTTAACTTCTAAATTATGGACCACAGCTTTAAATAGTTTAAAGAGCCTTTTTCTTACCTGAAAAGTTTAGTGTTACAAGATCCTTCCATTGAAAGCTGCTGAAAATGAAGTGGCTAAATCAGTACCATCATGCTCTTTGATGCAGCTTCAACAGGCTGAGGAACAGAGAACACAAAGTCTTCAAAGCAGAGTGGCAAAATGGAAAAGCTGTGATGCAGTACACAGGTTATGGTCTTAATGGTTCCAAAAAGCCTCATAAAGAAAGTAAGAAATTACTTTAGAGCTTGAAAGTCTGTGGGCAAACAGGCTGAGCCATCTGTGTTGATGTAGCTTCATTCACATACTGTGAGAAAATGCTTTCATTTTTTTCTGAAAACCTTTATAGCTATATTTAGCACTGTTCCTGTTATATCCATGCTTTCAACAATGGAAGAGATACTGTTACTACAGGCACTCCTGCACTCTTCAGTTTTTCCCTTTGTGTTCTCCTAAGTATAATGTTGCATTTTTCTTTTGGCTTTAGCAAAATGAGTAATGGAGACACCTGCCTGTGCTTACCTATTTTAATATATTACTGGTCTGATTTAAACTCTAATATTCACCCTTGATGAGGGGATCAGGAAGGGGAAGGCTTGATGTCCCATTAAAAAGGATGGTGGGGAGCAACTAATATTCCTTCTTTTGCTGGAAACAGATTTTTGGAAACAGGGTTTACAGGAAAGCCACACATTCATTATTAAGTTACAGCTGGATTTTGCCAGCAAGATAAGACACAGAAATTATTAAGAAGCCAGAGGAAAGAACCTCTTGCTTCAGATGAAAGAGTGCATAAGGATGCAGAGATCCTTACTGAACACGTATTGTCTCAGCTTTCTTTGCAATGCATGATGGAGTTTTTGTTTCATTCTGACTCAGATGAGGAAATTCTTACCTAAGATAGGCTATTGCAAGGTGGTTAGAGCCCTGAACATGAGAGATCTTGGCTTCAATTTCTTTAGAGAGAGTATCGGGCTGAATCTGATTTTCCTGCTTGTGAGGTTATTGTATAAAGTAGGCAGAAGTGTTCCATTTCCTGCTGTGTTCTAAGTGAAGATCCAGGCAATAGTGGCATTTCTTCAGATGTGTGATCTTTCTGGGGTGTACTGTGCAGCTGTAGGTGGGTGAGTAGGTACATGTAAGTCCCTGTCTGTCTGTCTGTCTGTCTCTTGCTCAGCAGTGCAAATGCTCATGGCATGGAGAGGAAAACACCTTCATTCATGGATTCCAGCACTGATCTGTCCATTGCTGTCAAAGCCAGGCTGCGCCAGACATGCTCAGAAATAGATCATCCAACACACAGGGAACTTCAAGATGGGAAAGGGGCCGAGGCAGCAGCATGATTATGCAGCAGCTGCCGAGTTTTGCGTTGCTGATCAAACCTTTGATACCATTTTCTAATTACTTCTTATTCTAAAAGGCCTGACTTCTCCCAGGCATCAGTTCTTTTAGCTCTTTGACTTTATAGAATTCCATCTGTCTCATCTAGGTTGAGATTTTTCCATATTAACATGCTACGTCCTATTTTGGATTAGATATAGGAATTTGACTGAAAAAAAAATCCAGTTTCACTTTATTCAACTGTCTCAGAAGGAAATTTAGAGCAACAACATATACATTTCAGAAGAACATATTGGATTACATTTTCAAATGACATAAAATGATCCTACTTAGCTTTAACAGAATTAATCCAGCTTCCAACAATTATGACTAATGACAGCATGTAACACTAAATATAGAATAGGATTCCATTTAATTAAAAATGTCTGAGAATGCTAGTGACCATATTTGATTGATTTTTCAGTGATTAATATTTTTCTAAAAAGTCATACTTTTCCTCAGTTAGAACATGGATTTACTCCAATATCAATGCTATTGATGTGCCAGCACTCAGCATATTTAAGTGAAAGTGTGCAGTCATTCTAAAAATGGAGAATTGTTGAGGGTCCTAACATAACTGTCCTAAAAAATGCATTTAGTTTTGATGGTGTTGTAAATTTGAGAAATTAAAAAGCCCACACTTTAAAACTTGATTTTGTAAACAAGACCTACAGCACTTTATGGTGTATGGATCAATCTGAAATGTGCAAAGAACTGCAGATTCCCTGACACAGAGTAATGAGAAGGCTGCAGCTCTGCAGCTAGCAATGGCCAGAGCCACACACAGTCTTCATAGCTGACTGCCCCTTCAGGCAATGCTTTTTCCAAATGTCCCTAAGTGCCATTTCACCTTTACTTTATGGGGCGATGGTGATGTCCACTGTCTAATTATACCATGTTAATTGGAAACACTATCCCAATACATATGACCTAGGCTTTGGCTCTTATTTAATGGTGATACCCTGACTTCTGGTATATAATATGTACTGTCCCAAATCTCCAAGAGCAAAAGGAGCAATGAAGCAAAAGATGAGAAAGTACTGCTAAGTAGCTAACAGATTTTTATAGAAAATAGGAAGAATATTGGTGAATAATCAAAGTGTGAAGTCATCAATTAATGGTCAATGATTAATTATATTAAAATTACTTTCATTAGCACTAAAAGCAACAAAATTAATCTGAAGGGAGGATATTTTCATCAAAAAAGGGCAGGAAAACAAGTAGTTATGCATTAACATTCAACAGCTGTTTTGAGTCTGTATTCGGAAAGAGCAGGTTTCAGTGCCTCGTGACTTTGGGGTAAAATTAAGAAAAAATTGCTGTTTTTAAAGATAGATTTTGCAGAGCACCTGCTAAATTTAAGCATTTTCAAATCAGCAGACTTGGAAGCTAGTAACCCAAGGGAAAAAGCTACGCAAAGAGTTTTCTCATATCAATTTATAGTAAATCTTCATAATCAGGAAAAATTCCAAACAAGTAAAAGAATGCCAATTTAAATAAAATAATTATCATTAAAAAGGCTGTCTCATTGACCAATAGAAAACTCTGTAACTGATTTCCACTAAAATAATGGGATTGTTAATTTGGAACTATCATCAACAAAAAGCTGGAGGCGAAAAATATAATAATATATCAGTGTCTCTTTGTGAAAATCATATCTTGTTAAGTGTTTTTGTTATGCTTTCTTTTTGGGACAGAATTATAGCTCTGAGCGATAAAAGTAGTTTTATAACTGTAAAGTATTCTCTGAAGCATTTAAGATATTGTCATATAAAGTTACCAGACCTGCACTAAATAGAATGTTTTTTAATGCTGAGGTATTCTTCCAAAAATCAGTTCATTGTTACCTGGACATTAAGGAGTCTTATCTGGAGACCTTTTGTCCTGGTTTGGCCCAGAACAGAGGGAAGGGACGTGGCCAGACTCTGATGTTATTCAATACCACTTTCTGTCACTGCAGGGATGGAGGAAAGGGACTTTCTCTCTTCCTATTAGAAGGATGCTCCTTCCAGTAGGAGGAAGTGTGGTAGTTGAAATGGTCTGGTATTTTACATGAAATTTTTTCTTTGTCTTATATCTTTTGTTATTAATATTGCTGCTGTTTGTTTTCTTACCTCATTGCTGTTTCCAGGCAATTGTTCTTATCTCAGCCCATGAGCTTTGCCTTTTGTGTTTTCATTCGGGGAGTGGGAAGGGGGAAGCAAGAGGAATGGTTTTAGCTGGGCTACTAAATGGGAGATTACCATTCCTAAACTACAGCACCACTGTAGTTAACAATTGACAGCCATCAAATAAAACCACTTCTAGATGTTCTCAGTTCAACATGGCAATTTAAAAAAGCCCATAGTCCAGAGGAAGGAGAATGTGTAAATATTTGAGTGATTTCAAAGCAGAAACAAAAAAGGGATCCAAGGACCTAAAGAAATGGGCATTCTCTCTGAGCAAAAGACATGAACAGGGATCTTCCATCTCTCTGGAGCCTCCAGACCTTGTCATTAGGAAATCTCATGCAACAGATACAGTCCAAATGGAATCTTCCCCTTTGGAATCTGTCCACAAGACTGTGCACTGGACTAATCATTTTTTTCTAGATGTCTGCCACATGGAAACTCATCAGTCCTTACTGAGAAAGTTGTCATGAACTGGAAAAAGGCTTAGGAGAAAAGGAGGGAGGGGAAGAATTGCAAATACTATCTCTTTGGTGCAGGGCAGAACCTCACTTGTCAGATATCTGCCAGTGCAGATTTCCCTCAAATACTTTTCCAAAATCTGAAGCTGTTTCATGTATCTCCTTAGCCCAGATTTGGCCTGGCACAGTTCCTTGTTTACTGAAATGACATTGCACACAAGTTTTAAGACAACTGTCTAAAAACTCTGGAACGGCAGTAAAACCAGTTCAGCAATTCCATGTGAACAATATCTTCTCTTTAGGGCTTACTTCTTTATTGTGATATCATTGAATCAACATTTGTAAAGGAACAGCTGCCAAGCAGAAAAGTTGATGCCATGGATCATTTTCAGAAGTGTTTTGCAATTTTAAAATTACATCAGCCAAGAGCAGACAACAGCACTTGCAACACATCAGAAAAATTGGAAATGGCAGAAGTCAAAGACTGGAAGGCAATCCGTGTGGATCTGGTCATCACCCCCTTTGAGCAATATCCATATGCTCTGTTGGGCTGGACAGGCTCCAGGGTAAGTAGCCAAGACAGTTTATGTTTTCTTAGCATTGCAAACATGTTTTTGTTGTTGCAGGACTATTCAGAGTTCATGGATTAAAAAAAAATATTCCTGATATTCACACATCACATTTTATGCTGTCATCCACCCCTGATCATGGGCTGGAGCTGATGAATTCATCACTTACATTTGTGGATGTAGGAGAGTTAAGATCCATTTTCCTTGAAGCTCACTGTTCAGGTTTATGAACTGGAGAGTGAGGTTTTTGGTCAGTTGTGTTGTCTTTTTACATCATGATATTGTTAACAAGCAATTTAAATGGTTGCTGAGTAGAGAGGTGACTTGGAAGGTGTCACATAATTTTACAGGAAATTAAACATTCGAGGAAGAGATGTTCTGAATTGGAACTTAATTTGTTTTGTAGGAAATTGAAAACGATTTGACGTCTTTCTTTTTGGATTAGATCAAATGCTTTGGTTCAGTTGCATTTTAATTGACTCTTTTAAATTGTAAAAAACTGGAAAAAAATTAAAATTAGACATTAGTTTTGAACTAGAATAAAATATATTTTGATTTATGTTTTAGTAAGAAAACTTGAAATGGTAGCTACTTTCACAATAGACACTAGTTAGCTAGTACACTATTTTCAAAATAAAAAATTCTACCTAATGCAAACTGAAATTATTAATTTCTCTCCAGACAGAATTATTTTTCAATCTGTTCTACATGCTTGCCTTCTGATGTTCATTTTTTAGGAAGTGTTTACATGGTACAATGGAGAGCTCCTAAGTCTGCTCTGAATTATTTTTCTGATGTGGTGGAAGCAGTACTGGTGCCTTGCCACTCTGTTCTACTCAGGTTAATTGGAAGCAGGATGGTTTAGACCAGGCAAAATGTGGAAACTGATGTGTTCTCCTGCTGAGCTTATGAGTTACTTCAGTCACTTTTTTGAGATAACAAAATGTATTTTTTTGGACTTTGGATGAAGTTCTGCAGACTTTGGCTTCCTTTTTTATTCCAGAAGTGTTTGGCAACCTAAAAGCCCTTCTCTCAAGTCAGTAGATAGGTGTCTACACTAAAGACACACAGTGTGAGGCCCTTTGGATGAGTGGGCAATGACTTCACTTTTCTCTGCCTCACTGAGCTCCTGCTCCCTGTTGAGCTAATTCACCTACAGACTGTGGGAGCCCATCACACATTTACTTTCCTATACAGTGCTCAACTAATCTCAGAGTAACTGACTGAAATGATGGATGATTCCCTATCAAAACATTTCCTTTCAGATGATTGATTTTATCAGATTATATTCCTATAATAGAGGTAATTTTTACTCCTTAGTTTGTTATTGGTTTGGTGTTAGAAGGTGCAAAGGATAACAGTTTTGGTTTCTGCATATGTTTGATATTTGTGCATATGTTTGATATTTTCTGTATCTTTGACAGCAATTTGGACGTGATTTGAGGAGATATGCTACACATGAAAGGAAGATGATATTGGATAACCATGCATTATATGACAGGAGAAAGGTACTGTTTATTCTCAGAAATAAAGCTGATATGTTTTTATTTCTGAGTGTGCATTTCCAGTTAATTTTTTTATATTCAAGTAAATGGAATATTTTAGCTTGATTATCCATTTGGTGGTGAAACAATTCTACCTTCACATGATTTAGTTTCACTGGAACAGCTTGATTAACTCTGAATTTTTTTTTTTTTTTGGCAATTATGAAGTAATTCCTGGAATGTAACAAGAAACATGAATTAGACATTTGTATTTGATAGGAACTGTGCAGCCTTCACAAAACTGAGAACAACCCATCTGCAAGTATTTGAAAAAGGTACTTCACTGTCCCATTTCAGGAGAAATCATTTCTGTGTCCCTGGCACACTTTGAACTCATATTGGTCTGACATTGCAAAGGAAGAGGGGATATTGAGTGGTACAGGCTCAGTCAGAAGGCTTGAGGAAGTTCTTGCAGGGTATGACACTAAGTAGGGATTAGGGATCATCCTGCTTTTAAAGCCCTGAAGTCTGTGTGGAATTCTGTTTAGTCAGGCTTGGCAGCCTGGGGAGTAATTGGTATAATATTTGGTATAAAGGCTCTTGGCTGCACTTATACTGATCTCTGCATTTATCTGGCTTCATGTCTGTATTTGTATTAGGCCATTTAAATAATAAGCAAAAATCAATACTGAAGATGCTTATTGATGTCATTATAGGGGAAGGCAAAAGTACCATGTCAAGATTTTACATTAATCTTTCCTATATATTCCTTATAGAATGGAGACTGCTTTTAGCACCCCTACTTACATGCAGTATTGTCCCATTGCTTCTTTCTAAGATGCAGGAGTGATCTAAGCCATCACCCCATTTCAGCTGTCTCCATATGTGCTTGTCAGGTCCAGATGCTGCTATAGCATCCTGAGCTCACATGGAAACCTGGGGAAATCATTGGGCTAATTATCCATTTAGTCAGATATCCTGATGCCAGCAATTGTCAATACTAGATGCTTCAGAAGAAAACATAAATCCATAGATAAATATACTATCATGTGTCTGGAGGGTGTTCCTTCACAAACTCAGGGATGATGTTAGTGTATTTCTCCCTGTCTTTTATATTTTGGAAGTATTCAAAATATGAACTCTTTTCCTCAATATGGTTGGTGTTATTATCTGCACCTCTTTGTGTGCTCTGTTCAATAGCTTTTTGGGTGTAACAGAAAATGGCACTAGGGAAAACCAAAGAATTTGAGGAATGCCAGTGTTATTTTTAGCATGCAGCAAAATTTGCCAGCTTGGTGTATGAGTATGTATCATTATATCTGCTACTTTTACTCAGAGCCCTGAGGCTTTCAGGGATGCAAAATGGACACTGTTCTTTCATGGACACCATTAACCAGTATTATTTTTTTCTTGATTATGTTTCGGCTTTATAACCAACACATCATTACAATCTTTCTGGGAAAAAAAACCCTGTGAGTTTCCATGTGTTTTTGACTGAATTAGCCAGTATGATTCACAGATAAATGATGAGTTTGTCTTCACAGTGTCCTCTAGGAAGAAAGATGCTCTTGTCACCCAAAATTTTCATGTAAAGAGCTGAGGCAGATAAAGATTTAAGGTCTTAAACATCCATTGATTTCAAGGGCCCTGCATTTCAGTGTCCGGCCTCAGGTTTCTGCTGTTGAGTAGCTGCCTTGGAAATTTGAAAAATACAAAGAAATGTGTATACCCATGTTGTGATTCCCCAAACCATAAGCTGTAACTGTAACTTAATCTCCAGACCTTCTACATGTCTGAGTCTCAACTTAGATTTCCTCAATTCCTCAGTTGTACTGCCCAAAACTGAAGAAAGGGAGCTAAAGACTGGGCTGAGAAGCAAAACTCAGAAAATGTTCCTTACTCCTTATTCCAGGAGTTCTTGACAAAGGCAAAGAAAAACCAGCAAACCAAAACCCAAACTGGATGAAACCCAAAACACCCAGACCAAATCTTCAGGGAAAATTTCAACTGTCTTGACCACAAAGTCCTTAATCTATGATTTCCATATATCAAATGAAGCACATGATTGGGTCAGCTGTCCCTTTCAGGGAAGGACTTACCTTTCAAATGTCTATCTGTCATCATCATCCCCCTTGTCCCCCCAATATCTAGGTCTGCCATTTCTCATTTATTCCCAAACACAGCTAGTTTGCTTCTAAATTTTGGTTTTTTGCTGTAAACCAAAGATGCACTGCAGATTTCAACCACAAGAAGTTGTGTTAATATGTTGGCACAACAGAATACTGTTCTTGTTTCTGCTACAGTCTCAGAAATAGCTAAATTACATTAGCTGACTTTTTCCACAATGAAAGAAACTTGTAAGGCAGATATGCAATATGAAAAATTTCAGATGAGGCAGCACTGAATTTATAATCTGCTTAACACAGGCTCTTTTTTCAAGTATTGTTATTCTAACAAGAAGCAGTAAGATGACTTTCTTACTAGAATACTAAAATTTATAATGTCATGTGTTAAATTCAAATATATTTTAAAATTATTTTTAACTTTACAATTTTGTATTACATTATTCCCACAAATAACAGTTTGAACAAAAACCTTCCATACTGCCACCCAATGTGTACTAAGATCAGAAATGTGCAATGGTATCTGCCTATGAAATTTGATGGCCCCTAGTGGAAAAGGGGAAGTTCATAGTGAATTGTGTGGCTGCCAAGGTGGATTCATTTTTAGGGTCATCAGAGTTGTAAGCTTAAAATAAGTGATAAAAATAATTCATAACTTTACACAAGGGAACATATGCCCAAATTATCAAATGTTTAGTGTTGGTTTTTTGGTTATTTTTTTACATTAAACCATGAAGAGCTGTGACAGAGGACATACAACCTTTTTCTTAAAGCTAAAAGAAACCAGGGAGCAGATATCCCTTGTGCAAGCTGCTCAAGATCCCTCAACACAACCTTAATTAAGGTTAATGAGGCACCATATGTGAAAACTGAAAAACATCTTTTCCATATTTCTCTCCTTGTCTGCTGAAGAGAGGTCATTTTATGCCACTGGCTCTGTCCAGGCAGACAAACCTTCATGCACAACTCTAACAGTCACTGGAGTATTAACTGGGGTAGAATTTGGGAGCTAGACCAAATCCTTTTTGCTTCATTCTTTTTCTTTTATTAGTCTGTGTGTGTGTACAGCAAAAGCCATAGGAAGATCAGGAAGAGTCAAACTATTTCTTGATCCTGCAGAAGACCAAGTCCTTTCCTTAAAAAACACTTGCCTGTTGTAATTTAAAATTATTCAAGTCATTATAAGAAGTTAATAAACCACTCTATAGCAAATATTATTTGATCTCATTTAATATCTACTTGGTGGAATGTAACTGTACTTGTCAGAGAATGTCATTCATTACAAAAGACAACAATTTCCTGATTTGCTCTGTATTTCAATATATAATTCAGTATACTTTATTGTTCTATGTTAATATTTATCAGCCCTTTGGCACAGATGCTTGCACTGTGGCCCACTGCTTGAAATGTGATGCATGTCACAGAATCCCAAATTCCAGTTCAAAGGGTTGCAGCAGGAGAGAGTCCTGCTTACTTTAATGAATTTCCAAAGGGATTCTGCCAGGAATGGGAAGCATTAACACAGCAGTTAGGAATCAATTACACAGCTTTGCAGATGGGAACAAAAGGAAGAGAAATTTTCTCCAGGGACTTGTTACAATATTATTCCTCAGCCTTGATTTATTTTGTTTTTCTTTCTAGTGTGAATCTTGTTCATATATTTGTTGGTTTTGGAAGACAGTGTGCAATTATCAAACTAATGATTTTTTCAGTTTCAGTTCTGTAATAAGAAGGACATTTTGTAGATCCTCCTTTCGTAGGAAAATTGTGACAAAAAAATTGAAAATTTGCTACCAGTTATCTGTCAACCTCTTTTACATAGAAAGATGAGCATATGTCCAAATCTGTGTGTCTGTAGAACTGTTACTAAAGGTATGGAAATCAGCACTTGTATATGCTCAGCTGAGGAATGTAGCTCCTGTGATTTACAGCAGCTGGAGCTCAAACCTTACCATGATCCCCACTCTTACAGAATGGAGTTCATTGATCAGCCACAAGGAAGAAAGAGAAGTTGCACATTCCCGATGTCTTATGGTATTATTGCTACAAATGGCATGACATTTTTATGAATGGACCAATAAAATTCTCATTGTAAAACTTTCCTTATTCATGAATGAACAATATGCTCTCCAAAAATATAGAAATGGTTTTTCAAAAAAAAAAACCCAAAAACCCAACAACCAACCAACCAACCAAAGAAAAAAAAAAAACTCAAGCCCCCCTCATTTTTCTGTGTGAGGTATAAGTCAGGTCAGCTGAACAGTAGGCTTTTCCTTAGAAAAATTAACGTCTTTAGTCTGTAAACCAGGACATCAACAGTTGTTTTGACACTCCTCCATGTTGGATTAGGAGGAGATTATCCTTTAACCCACAATTAAATTTTTTTAGGGACTATGTGCATTGTCTCTGGACTAGTGGTGTGCATACTAGGGCATTGTTGACAAGTTTTGACAACATCCTGACAGCTTTTTACCTGAGTGTAATTGAGATCTAGTGGATCTAACTAAAGAAGATATAGCTCCAAACCTGTTTTATTTTTAAATATCTGTCTTTTAGATTTGTAATTATCATATGTTTATAGGAAAATGCAAGGTATGTGTGATTTAGTTTCTCATAATGTTTTATTACATTGAAAGTGATTTTTAAAGTGGCTGGCAAACCACAGGATTTGTATTCTTAAAGGAGCTGTCCTTGTGCTATGAATGCCTTTTTTCCAGTACCAGCAACCTGGAATAAGATTCAGGAACTGCAGAGGTTGTTGGTGGCATTTTATACACCACTCACCACTGAATATTCTCAATGAAGGTGTGAGAGTGGAGGATTGAATCTTCTTGTAAATTCTGATTTATAACTTGCATAAACCCATATATTTTTACAGTATTCCAGAAAAATCCCTTTCAAGTCCAGTTATTACTTTATGCAGTTTATGGCAGCAAAATGAAGTGATGTAAATAATTAGCATTGCTTTTTTTGGTGAAAGAATAGATGGAGTTCTTAAGGTATAATAGATTGAATTATTAGCATATGAATGATCTTGCACTGACATTGTAGGTTGATTTTTTTTTTTGGTAAGAGATGGATCATGAGCTCAGTGTTATTTTGAAGAGTCATTGAGGCAGAAAGCAGTTATTAATTTTATATCCTATGTAAATTTAAGATGGGAAATAGGTCCCTTAATGTTTTCTATTAGAGAAATATTGGAAAAAGTATGTCACTTTACAGGTGACTGATTGATGATTGATGACAATTTTGCATTTAAAAAACCTTGTATGAATTTGGATGGCATGAAATGTTATTTAGTTGTTGAATAACAAGAGAGGTGGTTTATATCACTGTTCTGAATAACAAACTCACAAGATGCTCTGAAAACTCCATATAGGGCACAGCTTTGCAAGCCATTAAGTGCTGTGCAGTTACACTGAATATAGTAAGATTTTGTGATCCCAGTTTTTTTGAGAGAAAGTTTATTTTTCTTAGGAAACCATAACAAGCATGAAAGGGGAAATTTATCCTGGGATTTCTTTCACACTGGGAAGCTCACATGCACCCAATTGTTGCCATCAGTATTGCACAGTCTTTTACCACTTGCCTGCAGAGTGAATTCCTATCTACAAAAAGCCTGGCTGACTCTTCAGGCAGGGCTTGTCCTGCCTGCCTTAGCACCATCTGTAAAGCCAAATGAAGGGGTGATTACAGCCCCAGTAATGACTATTTTATGACAGTAATGCTCTGGTGAGCTGGCTTTAGCTACTGCTCATGCTTTGCCCAAGTGGCTGCTTCACAACCTCCCTGTTTGCAGCAGGCAGACATCCAGCCCATCCAGCCATGCATGGCAACATCCTTGAGCCTCTAGCCTCCCTCATAATATCCAAATTTTTGTCTGGCTGAGTCTGCATCTGTGTTGTGACTTTTATTTTGAAACATGGCTTACCTGACAGTGACCATGCTGGTGCACAAAGTCATGTTCCAGTGTTTCTGTGGTGGCTTGGCTCAGAGGGAAATTGCTGCTCTGAGGAAGCCAGACTGATTGCAGGTGGCTGGGTGGTTCCCTGCACTGCCAGGACTTTGTAAATGTCTCCTAATGAAAAGCCAGCTTTGTTTATCAAGAGGTATTCTTTCCTTTCACTGCCCAACACATTAGTTCTCAAAAACCTGTATCAGGAAGAGCTGTCTATGATTTTATAACCTTATTTTATTATATAAAGTTGTATAATATTCACAGTGTTCAATTGTGTATTCAGTAGTTACAGTCTCTAAGTCAGTTTTTTGGTATTATCTGAGAAAATCTACTCCACACTACCATTCATTGAAAAAGATGCTTGCAGAAGTTTACTTGCACAGTTAGAGACATTTTTTATGATTCTGTAAAAACTGGAAGTTATAGTCTTATTTTGGCAGATGCTGCTCTAAAATTATAAAGTTATAATGGTGATATAATCAGCCTTGAGAACATCTTGATGAATTAAACATGCTGCAGCTGCAGAGTTTGCTTTAGACATCTGCAACAATGACTGGATTAAAGCTACAGTAAACATAAAAATCTAAAATTTATAATATTGATTTCCACTGTGCTCTCTACAACTACCTGAAAGGAAATTGTAGCCTTGTGGGGCTTGGCCTCTTCTAGGCAAGAGTGACAGGACCAGAGGACACAGTCTCAAGCTACATCAGAGTCGGTTTAGATTGGACATCAGGATGAATTTCTTCACAGAAAGGGTGATTGGGCATTGGAATGAGCTGCACAGGGATGTGATGGAGTCACCATTCCTGGAGGTGTTTTAAGGAAGACTGGATGTGGCACTCAGTGCCCTGGTATGGTTGACAAGGTGGTGCTGGGTCATAGATTGGACTTGATGTCTCAGAGGTCTTTTTCAACCTAATTGATTCCATGATTCTAATATTACTACAATTAAACACTGTAAACAAATGCACATACTTTGATTAGTCATTGTAAACAAATTGCTATCACTCAGAAAAGTGGAAATTGCATATGTGATTTGGATGATTTTTTTCTTTTTGCACCTGGTCTATTCTTAAAAATTAGGAATTAAAATAATTCTACTTTTCTTACCTCTTGGTAAGTTAAAAAATGATTATGCATTTTCTTACAAAGTGTGCTTCTCCTCAGTGTTCTCTTAGCATTTTAAATTTTTCTCATACAGCATATGATTGGCCATTTGTACCAAGTTTGCATGCAATTAATAAATGTATTTAGCTAAACCAAATCTCTTTGCAATACCAAGCTGCACATCTAACACAAAGACAAAAGTACCTAATTGTCATTTCCTATGCTTGGTGTGTTTTTTGAGCAGTTCAGTGAAACCTGTATTGCTAATGAAAAGACATCTCTCAAAATGCATAAGTAGATGCAGATCCTGAATATTTTGACTGTATCTTTTTACTCATTTTGATTTCTAGGGCAGTAAAGAACCAATAATTTTCAATTGTTTCAATTCAATCATTATGCTGGGCTAAGTTATCGAATGGGGGGGTTCACTGAATCTCTTATTTTCTGTAAAAAGGAAAAAGTAATTAATTTGAGAAAAGCTAGGTAGAGAGGAAGCTGGAAAAGGAATCAGCTGAGGACCAAAGAGGAAAATGGCATAGGGAGTGGGAATCAGAAGGGGATGGTGGATGTACAGATTTGATAAGTAAGTGCAGAGTGGCTGGAAAAGCAGTGGGGAATGGAAAGGGTAGATTTAATTAGCAGCTCTATGGTGGAAACTAATCTAGGTTGGCTGAAGAGACAACTGACAAGGGGCTCAAAAATAGAATGACAGGGAAGAGATCTAAGTGGAAGTTTGATGGACTGAAAAATAAATTAAATTCATCAGGCTAATGCTCTAAGCTGGCAACAAGAAGTAGGTAAATGTTCCGTTGCCCCAAATAACCCAGTAAACCATGCAAATCTCACTTAACTCTGGATATGGTGTGAGAGGAGCCCAGAGTCACATCAGAAATCTGAGAGCAGACATCAATAACAGCATAGGGGAGTAGCAAAGACAGAGAGCTAGAACAGATACAGATTATAAAAGCTCTGTTTCCTAAGACTGATTGATCCCACATTGGTCTGCAACTCAAGATTGTGTCAGAGCTGTCAGCAAATATTTGTTAGCCCTGTAGCACAGTACATTTACTGCCTAGTGAACAAAGCCTAAGTATCTTACAGGATTTGAAGTCAGCAGCATTTCTTTGAAGAAATGCAGTCTCTATGCATAAACATAGGAAAATTGAATTAAGGTCAAAATTCAATCCACCACATTCTGGGATTTCTTAAATTGCAGGTCTTTGATTTTGCAATCCCAATAAAGTTCTTCTGAAGTGGTTTGTTTATAGTAATCCCATATGAATTACTCACAACTGAGTTTCATAAAATCCAAGATTCTGCATTTTTCTCATTTCATTCACTCTTAGGAAGCTTTAGAAGGTAAAATACAAAAAACCCAACAATATTTGACAAAGCTGCTGTAAATAGCACAGACTTAAAGTGAAAGGTGAATATAGCTAAAGTGAAAAAAAGAAATAACCCCTGAGAATATTTTTAAGGACTTTGTGGTAGTACAGAGGTTGTCAGAGAACTGCAGGGAGGATAATTTTTGATCTGCTTTTATTTAAAACAGTGTGCTATTTATCATGTTTAAATTTTTGCCTGTGTTGTCAGATAGGAAGTTCCAAATTTCCTTTCCCTTTGTGTGCCCCAAACTGAAAACATTTTAGTCTGGTGGCAGTGTATTGGGGAATGATTTTAATTTTTAAAATTGTGATGGGAGATTGGATCCATAACAATGTAGTGTTTTGCAACAAAGTAACCAAGACCTGTCATAGTTCCATTTTATGTACAACATTGTCTTGTTTAGAAACTAAATTTTAACAAGTTCTGTTAAGTCAACAGATAATGTTTTTTAATATTTTATTTTTCAAACTGTCAGTACTTCAGCACTGATCTTTTTCTCCTTCATCAAAATTATTTGGAGTGAGTAGATTGCATGTAGAAAAGATGAAGATATTTTGTTATACTATGTTATGATATAGCTGGGTAAGTGCCTAGAATATTCTAATATTAGCCTGATTATTCTATTTTACTTGATTAATTTACTTGTTACTGTTCAGAATTTAATATCAATAAACCTGTAATGAGAGCCAGAGATGAGTTTAAGAGAAACATTCCAGTCTGGTATTTCTGATTAAAAGCACAAGACATGTCCAGTGGTAAAATGAAATGAGAATTTATGATTATAGCTTGTGTTACATTCAAAAATTATTCATGCCTAGAATTATTAGAATAAATTCCACTGCATTATTTTGCATCAGTAGCATTACCCGTGATTTTGCCTGAGGGTATCAAGTCAATGGGTAATGCTTGCAATACTGCTTTTTCAATCATGGTTTGTTACACTGTCATTTCAAAAAGTAATTTTTTTCTCTCTGATTTATCATCTTGTTTATAGCTGGCTTAGGAAAAGATTAGATTTTATTTTAAGGCTGGCATGTCGACTTGAATATTGCTGCAGAAAATACCAGTTAAACATTAAAATTACATATGGAGATAATATATTGTCAGAGAAACTTCAGGTTATTGCTACTGAAAACTGTTATGAAACTGTCAAATGAAAAATGCACAATGTCTACAAATGTTGTGGGATATTATTATTGAATTTGTTGACATAGTTCACATTTCTAGCACAATTAGTACTTCAGAATTTATGTTCTATAATTATAAATTTGTTTGTGCTGCTGATAGTCTCATTTATAAACATAGCTTAAATATTTAGTAAAATGTCTAATTACAAGCAAAGCAAAATCACAAATAGCCAGTCTTAAAAAAAAAAAACCTCTTAAAAAAAAAAACAAATAAAAATATTGGGAAAAGCACAGAAGGAAAAACACCTGAAAGTTGCTAGTCATGCCATTTAGGAAAGTACCAGAAGACAGATTGTCAGATGTTATAACTATCCACAAGGTATAAACAATGTGTGTTGACCATAATGAAGCTAAATTCTGATGGGTAATTACTGCACAGTTCCTTGGGGCTTGATTCTGTAATGTTTTTTTCATGTTGAGAATGTTGTCTGACAGAGTAGTGGAGGAATGAGCTGCTGTCCCTCTCAGGCTGGATAGCAGTATGAACAGCAGGACCATGAAGTTCATTTTTCCATGGTACTTTCTGGCAGAGTTCTTACTATGCAAGACAATCACTGAGTACAATTATTTGAAAGCCCTTACATAATGACAGGATTGTATGCATTTTTATAGGGAAATTGCTTCACTTAGCCTTTTTTTCTTCCTTTGTTTCCTCTCCATAAAATCGTTTTGCTTGCTGTAAAGGTTTCTGAACACAGTGACTCTTGTTAGCACTTTATCTACCTGAAGATCAGCTGGAGATTTCAGAGAAGTAGCCACTATTTTACAGCTCAATGTTATGTTGTATTTCCATACTTTCATTGTTGATTGAAGGCACTCTACTTCGTATCAGTCAGTGCACTACAGCAATTTATGGATCTTCCATAAGCTTTCTCTACAGTTGCTTTACAAAATTCTGGGTCTGTAAGTGGTGTAAAATTGTTATGCTGAAGCTCAGAGCAGATTTATGTTTTCCACCAAAGATGTACAACATTCATTCTTGTAAAGTTAACAGTGGCATGGAGAAGGAAGAGAAAATTGCTGGCTTCCTGCTCAGTGCTTGCAGAGCCTGCTTTCCCTCTGCTCATGGCAGGTCAGTAGAGAGGGAATGGAGCTGGTTGTGATGCTGATGGTAAGGCTGCCTGGCACAACATGACAGACCTGAATGACAGATGGAAACCCTGGTGCATGGGCTGCACCTGGTTATGGATTGATCAAGGAGAGAGATGCATGGGCATGGGCTGCACCTGGTTACCTGGTTATGGATGGATCAACAGATCTTCATATCTTAAAAAGAAATGGAATTATTGTCCCTGTGGCTTGACATTGGTATCACTAAATTCTGATCCTGATGTCAATTATTTTTAAGTGTTGATGGTGGCTCTGGGCTCCTCTTAGTAATTTTAGTAAAAATCTCTCTCTGTTGCCGTATGTATTCCTTTTTGACATATAGCACATAAAACACAGCACACTCTCCTGCTTAAGGTGATGCTCAGTAACTCAAGTTCCACATGGTAAGAGCAGAAAATAGCATGGAGCTAGGTATTCAGGGAAGATTTTAAAGAAATATGCTTGGGAGAGGCTGGCTTTCACTCACATTATTGTACTATTTGAAGTCTTATAATAATCAATTAAATCAATATAAACCAAGTAATGATGCTTGTCTTTAGGTTAGCATACTCAAATATAGACAAATACACAAAATAATTATTCAGCAAAATGCTTATTGAAATCAGTTCCTAGCTATTCTTATGAAGAGTTATTATGCATTTTCTGATAGGTTTCCTCAGACCTTGTGGTAGTACCTTTTAGAGCTCCTATCTGCAACATTAATCAACAAATTTGATCTGCAAAAAATTGCTCCAGAAAGTGATTGCTTTTTGATAATGTGGAAGGTGGGAATATCTTTTTGCAAGTAAACAACTTTTGAACAGAGAGTAATTGAAATGCTCAAAGTTTGCTACACCTTTTTTCTCCCTTCCTTGCAGCTGCTCCTTTTGCTGAGTCACTTTCCAGGCGCTGCCTGCACCTTCTCAGAAACCCACTAACCCACATATCCATTCAGATGAAACAAAAACAGGCTAAGCTTTCTCTTTAATCTGCTACAAGCCTTAACTAAAACCCAAATAAATTAATCTAGACTATTGCTCTATTCTAGATACCCTTGTTTGCTTTTTCACTGTCTGGTGGTTGAGGAAATTTGTGTGGTTCTGTAAATTTTGGCTTGAGTAAAATGTTCTGAATCATTATATTATACAATTTAGTCTGAGTTTGCATCTACCTGAAAAAAAATCAATTCAGAAATGTCTGAACTCAAATTCCACTGAAATTTTCTCTTCACTACTTTCTTCAGTTTTACCTCCCTGTCTTGCTGTGTGTTGGACTCATTCTCCAGAAGGAAGTGCCGAACTGCAGAAGCTCAGCAGCACGTTCAGTATGGTAGGAACTGTTTGCATAGGAGGCCCATGAGGAGGTCATGCCAAGTCAATCCTTCAACAACTCATCCATCTGGGTTTGGCTTTAGCCTTTTCAACCCTGTCACTGACATCCTCCATTCTGTCCTTCTGTCCTGCATTTTAAAAATTTTTTTACTTATTTTTAGAAAATATTAGTAGCATCTACTTATTTATGCTTCCATGAAAAACCTAATTGAATTTGATGAGTATCAAGCATATATGCAACTCAAAGTGTTTATTCTGGGACTTGCAGTAACTTAATTGTCAATAAATAGAATGTCCAATTAGTTGTGCCGTGGAGTGAATTTGGATAATTTTTCATCAATCAGTCTGTTTAATCTGATTACCTCTCTCTGATTGACCTTTCTGGAGAAGATGTAAGTGTGAAGCTAAAGCAAACATATGCTCTGCCTGTCTGTCTTGTCTTCTCTTGGGCTATCCTGACTCAATTGCTTTGACAGTGGTCCTTGTACTTGTCACATCCAAGGATTCTTAGACATCTGCATTCAACACATCCAATGGTTGGCTTTGGAACTCAAGTTTTTGTTTGGAAATTATGCTTCCCTTGCTAGAGGATGACTTTGTTTTGACCTCTGTGTTTTCAAGTTTACTTTTTATTGTGAGCTGATGGAGGTATTCAGGCTCACGAGGCAGCTCAGGCTTCCCAGTAGAAAACAACATTGAACTTGAATGATTTCCTAAGGTTTGTTTGCTAAGGTTCACCACAAAACCATGCAGCTCACTGTAGTCAAATGGAAAAGCCTTTGGCATGTCTTTTATTTTGTACTGAGACCTTCCTTTTCTTCTCACTGGATTTGTGTGCTGTCAGTCACAGGCACCTTTAACTCTCAAAAATAGCAAGCAAATGCAATTGTATAGGTATAAAGCACTAGGTGGGTGCCTACACATTTTTAGCTTTGCAAAATTTGAGCAGTTGGTGGAACAACATATTTTTTTGCTTTCTGGTCTCTTTGTCCTTTCTTTTCTTACCTTTCAGGCAGGCCTCCTTTCTGTTTTTAAAGAATAATTAGAGCAAGTCCCAAAACTTTCTTGCAATTCTGATCATACAGTAATGAAAATGTGACCACTTTAAGCTTCCAAATGTCTTCTTATTTCTTTTCTCCTCAGTATTTTGTGGATTAGAAGAAGTTGCTTGGGGCTATTGTCACATATTACATTTAATATTCTTGTATCAAGAAAAAATTGTATGTACTACAGCTACTTGTTTAAGAATATTTTAAAAGTGGTTGCTATAGCATTCACAGAAATTCTCCTGTAAGAGTGTTGGTTGTTTGCACCTATTCTAACTTGTTGGTTTTATTTCAGTATATGGTTATTTCTACATTTTCACAGATGACAATTAATCTACTGCTCTACTCTTTTATTGTCAGAACCCTCTACTGAACTCGATGAAATAGGACCACTGAGTATAGAAGTTAGTCAATCTAAGAATTGCAGGAAATGTTGAAACAAAAATACTTCAGTGCATTGTTTTGTGGATACGTGATTGTACAGTCTCTCTTGATGCAGTGCTCAGACTATCTTACAAGCTGAATGTTTTCAGCTTGGTATGCAGGAGTTTAGGTCAAAATAATCCAAAAGTCACAAAATAATGAAATGTATACACATACTGTCAGGTAGACGTTATAAAAGGCTGATTTAGTAAACACAACTTCTTCCTAACACTTCTGCAGTGACCTGTGTGCCCTGGTGGTGCCTCAACACCTGAGCTGAGAACTGGCCCAGGGGCAGAGAACGGGTGGGGAACACTCAGGTCAGGTAAACACACAGAACATTCTCACTGCAATCATGTGGAAGAAATGATGGATTACTTATGTGTCTGCCCTCACAGTTCTTTCTGTAAGGCCCTTTTGTTAATTATTTTTTCAAGGATACAAATGCTGTTTGAGCAAATGGGATCAGAGAAAAAGGGAATGACCAATTTAAAAGCTTTGTACTTTTAGTCTGATAAGCCATTGAGGTATATTCTATCAATTGTGGGTCTGACATTATGGTGCACTGCTTCACTGAATGCCATGGCCTTTCATATCTAAAGAAGCTGTTGCAAGGAATGTAAGCAGCATCATTTTTTCATCTGTCCAAAATGTCTTCAATTAAAACTCTTCAATTGACTTGACATAAGTGATGACTTGTGAAGATGCCACTAAAGTGACAAATACATGTGTAAGAAATTTAAGGTGCATTGTGGTATCTTTGACCATGGCTGATTAAGCAAGTCCTGTTGCTATCATCATTCATCTGTGACTGACTTTGCCTATAAATCTTATTTTTAGAATGGACTCTGTCCAAGCACAATGAACAATTAAGTTCCAAGTTTGCAAATGACAGTCTGTCCTCTTCTTTTCTGTTGTTCATTTATCATTGTCTTGCTTACGGCCACTGTGATAATTTGAGACATAAAGTGATGGGGGTTTAGACTGCTTGGTATTTATCATTCAGTGTACTGGCAGAACTACAAAGTTAGGTATGATCATATTGTCATATCTCCACTTTAGTAATTTTAAAAAGAAAAGGAAATATTAAGGTAATGAAACTCATGTGAATATGTGTCACATGTTAAATATGAAAATCAGTGATAGAAGACAAAAATTAAATTTAAAATCCCTAAACATCTTGTGCAAGATTTTGCCATTTTAAGGCATGCAACATAATGCTGGGCACAAAGAAAAGGTTAGAATAAATGTGTGTGTTAATGACATTCCAGGTGCTTGTCTAGAAGCAAAGTTGTATCAAAGAGTATTTTGTAAATTGTTAATAAGATACTGTTGGCAATAATCTCCATGCCCTTGCTCCTGTCCCCAAGTTATTTCATGTAATAAGACATCCGAAGGAGCCCAGACAGACCTTAGTGCTTATGGTCCTTCAGGGTCTTTTGCAAAAAGATGTGCCTCATACACAATGTTATAATTTTCAAAATGATAATGAAATCTGCTAGAGTATGACTGCATTCTTTCTGAATTACAGCTGTAAAGCATGTAAAAGTCAGGGTTCTAAAAAGAGTAGGAAAAATAGGATATGGAAGGAAATTACTTGGTCTTTAAGGGTACAATTTGTCTGTGACTTATTCAAGACCAAATGTTTATTAATAGTTTATAAAGCAGAGTTATGCCAGTATTCAATCAGGAAAATTCATATATGTTCTTGTTCTTCAGCTAATAGCAAGGATTATAAGAAAGAAATTAATCAAATTTCCACCATGTCTCAGCTTCAGAACAGTGGATTTCACATGTGCATACAAACCTGGAGTACTTCACTCTGCAGCAGATTCTGCTGGTTCAGAACTATCAAATCCCAGTTAATAAATGATAATATTTGGTACTGACTTCTATTTTTGGGTACTTCAAACTAATTTTCTAAGCTCATCCTGAGATGAGTTAAATAGAAATGAAATGCTATAGTGACAGGCTAAGACTTCTTCATGGTATTACCCAAGTGTAATAGATTATTTATTTTGGTATTGGGCAACACACAGTTATTGCCAAGCAATTTGGTAATAAACAGTAGGATATCAGTCTGCTTGGAATACAATTAAATGTGTGCCTTTCAAGAAGGCTGTGCTGTGGGCTAATGCTGATTTATATAACTGAAACTAGAATTCTGCTTTATTAAATAATGCTTTTGTTTTGCTGGATTCACCGTATTAAAATGTGATATGAAACCAGGTGACAGTAGAAGTATAACATACATGAACTCTGGCCATGGTAGTTAGGATATCATGAAGCTGTGCTAGCTCTGTGCCTTCATTCTCCGTTTCATGAAAAGTATTATTGATCATTAATGCCAAAATGAAAAATAAGAGGTAGCAATTCATATAAGAAAACATTTGGATGGCAATTATTCTACATTAGGTGTAGTTAATGGTCATGTTTACAACCACAAATGTAATGCATCCATTGAAATGACAGAATTGATTAAATGGGATAAGAGATAAGCATACCAGAAGCTCCAGAGCATTGTTTTTTGTAAATTTGATTGATGTTGAAGGGGCATGTTTTGGATCTGCAGAATATTAGTAAGAAGATGAAATAAAATCAGAACTAGGCAAGCACTTCATTACTTCTCTTGAGCAAAAAGAAAAAAGCAAGAAAGAATGGTAGTGAATGCAATAATTAAATTTGCACCACTGTATAAGCTCTGCATAGATTGACATAGAAGGAAAATCATAGATTATGATTAACATTAATAACACTTACATTGCTAAAGCAGTTGGCAGATATCAGCCAGAGATTCATTTAGAAACATTGCTTGTAGCTACTAAGAATGGTATTCAGCATCAAATACTTTGTATTAGAAATTTTCCCTGTCAAGCAAATGAAATGAGTTTAGCTTGCAGGAAAACATAAAGTGACAGAACAAAAGAAATGGAATGCAATTTGGGGTCCCAGAGATATGAAGGGCTTCTATTAAAGAGTGTCTGTAACATCTGTCTACAAGTGTAAGATTTTTTTATTTTTTATTTTTAAACTTTTATTCTTTTTTTGCAGTGATGTAGGTGTATGGACTGCCCTCTTTTTCTTAGTAATACTAAAAGAAAAAAACAAAAAAAGAAATAACGAAAAAATCCTTAAAATCCTGTCATCACAGGAGGCACTTGAGGACCAAAATATCCCCAGTATTGTTATTCAATGGGCAGTTGTTGATGCCTTCTTTCCTTTTATTCTGTTCAATTTATATTTTCTACCATTTTTTCTTCTCCTGTCTGTGTGAAAAACAGTATTTCTGCTATTCAGTGTTATTTGTAGGTTCCTTTTATTCCAGAATCTGACATTTGAACTTCCTAGGGGAAAAAAAAGGATGTTATTTTTCTGCACTTTATAAGCAATCTTTGTTATTGCAGAGACAACTTCAATCACTCAGTTCTTGGTTGTGAATCTCTGGTGCCAGAAGTTGTTCCACCATACCATTGGTCTACTCTGATCTGACTATGGACTCCTCTTCCTGACCCATTCCCATGGGTGTGCTGGACAGCACAGCCCTCCTGGAGGCACTGCTTGGCAGCTGAGGGAGCAGAGCTGCTGGCACACGAGTGGTAGCCAGAGATTCTCCTTACTCAAAGGAATTTATCAGTGGGTTCTCTAGACAGCATCTTCTCTTTCACAATAGGGACTATATCTAGAAACTCAACCCTGAAGTTTTCACAGCACTTGGGTTTGATTATTGAGAGTTGAATGCTGATTTAGACTTCAAATAACTCAAGAATTGCTGAAATAGGAACTATTCTTTCTTGCTTCCAAACTCTAAATTATGAGGTTTTCACAGTTTTAATATTCACCCACTTAATCAGATTTTAAAATTATTATTGTATTTCAGTGATGAAAGGAATGCATAAGGTTATGTACTTTATTATATCAGCCATCATATGGGAGGTAGGCTTGTGAGTGTTCCTGTGTAAGAATAATCTGCTGTATTATCAGAAGTGCAGGTGTGAAAAACCAAAACTGTATTTTACTGTAAAACATTCAGAAGGAGTGTGTGTAAAGAAAAAAAAAAAGCTTGGGTTTTAATTGATGCTTTTAATGCTTGGCTATGCACAATTAGTGTCACCATCAAATCAGTTTGAATGCACTTATAGAGAACATTACTATACTAATTTAAAAATCTTAATGTTTTTATGAAGGAAGTCCTGCTATTGACCCTCATGGAAGGGAAATGTAAGTTGGATTTGAGGATCTTGAAAAAGTAAATCAAAACAAAGTTGTAAGCTAGTCATTAAAAGTGAAAACATCAAGCAGCATTAAAATTCTTTTTTAACTTTTGCATTTCAGGGTAGGCACACTGATGAAGACAGTGTATTCTATAGAGGATACAATGAGTAGAACTGTCAAACATTAACTCCTTTTCAACAGCAAAAAACATCAATTGAAATTTCTTTCTAACATCCTTATTGACTTGCTTTTTAATTTTTTTTCACAGAGGATCTTTCTCAAAGCTGGAAGTGAGGAAGAAATCTTTGCACATCTTGGCTTGGATTATGTTGAACCATGGGAAAGGAATGCTTAAAATTATTTGCCAGTGTACATTCATCAGTCGACTGCAATGATCTTTCTGCCCACCTTCCAGTCTGGTTTTGTTATAAAGACATATCTAATAAGTGTTTCTATGACAACAAAAAAAATTTTAAATAAGTATTAGAAGCCATTTGCACATGCTAATGTTCCTAGAAGATAAGAGTTTAAGTTTTTCATAATCTTTTCCAGTCTTTTCTGGTTTTGTAGTTTCTACATGGGAGTGATAAGACCGAATTGTTTTGTGGGGAAAACTAGCAACTGGTGAGATTTTTGCTTATGATAGGAATTTAACATTAGTATGAACAATACTTGTTTTTTAAAATAGTCAGCTACAACAATACATAAATAATTCAAAACATTTGAGCTGAGTCAAAACATTACTGAAACATATACTGGTCTTTAACTGAATTTCTTACATATTTTGCTGAATCTGTGTATAAAATTGCTCTGTATATGAGGCTTAATGACCTAGGCAGTAACTACTTTGCAGTCTCAGCAACTTGAGGCTTCAGTTGTAGTATTTTCCCAGGTAGGGCACCATTTTATGTAAAATATAAACAAGTCGATAATTCAGTGAGAGTTAAAAAACATTTCACAGGAAAGGTTTTTGAAAATAAAAGTGGAATAACTCAGTAGCAATCTTCAATTGTGTAGAAAAATACTATCAATTTAGAGTACTGATTTGGACTAAAGAGGAAATAGGTTATGTGGAGTAATGGTCCTCAGTCAGGAATATGAATCACAACCTGCATGAAAAGAATAGTTTTAACTGTCAGGATGGTGACTGCTCCAAGACAAAAGATTTTAATTATCTATGCTCAATTTAGATGGATAGAAATTTCTTTATTAGTATGTGTGAATGCATTGGAATGGGATTTTACTTGAGCTGTTGAGCTATTGGCTGCTCTAGAGTGGCATTCCCTCTCTTACTCAGAAGTTAATCCAGGATATGAGAGGCTTTCTGATATTTAGGTTTCAGAAAATGTCCAGGTAGCTCTTATGACCATACTGACAATGAAAGGTTTGTGATACATTTATCCTTTAATAAACAGGGACATTCAGTGCTTTAGGAAATGAAGCTATTTAGTAATCATTCATCATTTGAGAATAAAGGTGATTAAGAACACCAGGATGGGTCAAATAATTTTCTTACTTAAAAATCTGGAATGTTTTCCTTTGTTGAGGCTGACTACACCTCTTGACATGATGAGGAAAGAATGCTAATGACAAGGCTATGCACAACAGTTATTACTGACAGTAAAGGCTTCCATATTCAAACAGTATTTGTTACTAAAAAAAAGTATTTTTAATTTGTTACTCATTACTTTCAACTGGGGAATAGAGTTTTAGAGAACTGCATTGTAAACTACTCCAAACAGTTTGGAACTACAACCCTCAGTCAGGGTTGTAGAAAAATGTGTTAATGGCAGGAATTTTCTTCTTGCCTGTGTCAATAAAACCACCCTATTTAAGTGCAGTTTTGCTAACTGAGCTGAAAATACAATGCTACTTCCTAAACTGCTCTAACTATAAAGCACAGGCATTGCTTCCTGCTTTATTGTGCTGATGTATGAAGCATCTTCTCTGTGTTTTGCATCAAGATGCTGACACTTAAGTAGCAGTGACATTTTTCAGTCCTAATGGAAGAAAACAAAAGCTATGGTATCTTGGCTGAATATTTTTCTACATGGCCAACATTTATCAGAAATTACACATTCCAATTGTGCTGTTTCTGCAAATTTCAAGACACACACAAAATATCAAACATTCTGAATTCCACATAAATAAATAACTCACATATTAGGTGCCTATGCATCACTTATAATTATGCCACCTGTGAGGGAAAAGATGCCAACACAAGTTCTGTCAGCTCCTACAAGACTAAAAGAAATCAGTATATCAGTTAATTCTCTTATTTCCCTCAATTTCCCTGAACTTTAGAATGCATTATAGATGCTCACTGAATCAACTATTCTAAAAAAATATGGATGTGATAAATGAGGGGTTATGTTAAAGAGAAGAACATCTTGGATGACCAGGATGGTTTGGTCATGAAGAGGATGGTTTCTCTTGTGCACACCCTCACTGGAGAAGCTGCTCCCCCAGTCACTGGCTGGGTACTGTCTGCAGGCTCTTCCCTGGTAGCACCAGCCAAACCAGTCAGCTGAGAATGTCATTAGAAAAAAGTCATATAGGAGAGCTGGGATGGAACAGGTTAAAGGAAACAAAGCTTTTGTCAGCTGAACAAATCTGGATGTGTGCCTCCAGTGTGATGGAACTGTTGGAGTCAATGTTAGTGAAGCTTCTGAACTCACGAAGGACAGGTGAGGCCTCAGGGCCTGGAAAGGGCAAACACTTGAACCAATGTTTGTAATAGGAGGAAGGGAAGAGAGAATTTCAGATCAGTGCACTTAATATCTCCTAAATTGCTAGAATGATTAATAGGCAGTATTTTCAATGCACCTGGAGGAAAATAAAGCAATAAGTTATTGGTAACTTGTTAATCAGAAACAAATCATGTCAAACTAATTCAGTTGTAAAGTCCCTGGAGGCTGTTTTTAAAAAATGTCTGTCCCTCCTTCCCTGCTTCTACACCAAGGCAATTTGGCAAGTAGTGAGTAGAGAAGGATCACTGGTTTAAAAAGCATCTACATACTAACTCTCTAAGAATTAATAAGTAATTCTATCTTGGGGGGGGAAAAAGGGAAAAGTAAAAGGAAAGCCACTGTTTGGGGGTTTTTTTCATGGTTTGAAGTAATATATGATTTGTCAATCTCTTAAGGCAAAGACAATGAGATGCATTTAGTTTGGTGGGAAATAATGTAGTTAATGTCTAAAGGACTAATGAACTGAAGGAAAAGCTAGTTCTATCTACACAGCTCAACAAAATTGCAAATCTGAGCAACCTAAATACTCACACAACTGAAGCCACATGGACTTTCGGCAAATAACTGGAATCCTGAGAACTGCTGCTACTTTGCATAAATAACTGCAGAATGTTAAAAAAACCCAAACTCAAAGATTTGCAAATGTTATAACTCCCAAATGAAATGTCTTTTCTACAGTTTATGGGCAGAATTGTTTGGCTTTCTTATGTGACACCATCTTATTCCTTGGTATGAAATATATTCTTTCACTCTTTGAACAGCTATTGCTTTCTGTTACACAGTTTTATTTGGCAACTGCACTTAAAATAACCAGTCCTGGGTCTTACAGGTTAATTGAAGTCACATAAGCAAATGAACACAGAGAGCTCTGGAAACCTGCCTTAAGAGGAAGACCAAGCAGTCTTTTAGCCCTGCTGTGCAGATGCACAAAGTGTCTTTTACTTTAATCAGGATGCATCAAATGTAATTTGTTTCAGCTGAAGAGGCTGCTTAGGTGTACTATAGGACATCCTTGATAGCAGCAATTATGTGGAAGACTGTGAAAATGTATGTTGTGTCACCCTAAGTTAAGGCCCTCTGCTAAAGCCAGCCAGAGGTATCACCTTGCACAATGTCAAACAATAACTGGAAAAGGCTTTCCCCCATGGATGCTGTTCAAACCCCTTCAGAATACTTAGAAAGCTGTTTATTATCTCTTTCAGTAAATGTGTATTATAGGTAACCCACAAAACCTAACACTGTTTTTCAGTGGGTGCCTCCAAACAAATACTTATTCTCAAATACTACTGGTGATATAGAAACGCCATGTGGGGGGTGTGATGTGATGCTGGACTGCACATCCCAGAAGCCCAGTGCCTCAGGGAAATCACTTGGCTGATGAAAATCAATCCTCTCTGCATGTGATGACTGACCATGAGAAGAGAAGGAGAGAGAACTTGTGTTGGGTAAGTACAAAGTCTCCCAGTTTTCTGTGTTTTAGTACATAAACACACTTATTGAAAACCAAGCTACTTTTTTTAATGGTTGCAGACATTTAATTCCAGTTCCTTCATGACTGTGCAGCAAGAAGTAATAGTAAATGGTGTACTTCCTTGTATACTTCCTTTTGTGTTTCATTCTTGCCAAAATCAACATGCTCGTTCAAAGAGATTTTTGGAAATGGCAAAGCTCCCCAGACCCTTCCCCACCATTATGAGGTTTTAAGGGAACAATATTTATATGAAACCAATTCAGATGCATTTTTATTAAATAAATAAAGCCTTTCTAGCGGGAGTGGCATAATTTCATGTGTTGGTTGCTATATATACACATACTATGTCTAATTTATTCTAAGTCTTCTGTCAGCTTCGGTGCCTTTTCCCCTTAAGGAAGCTAAGCATTAAGATATAATAGAAAATAGCAAGAAATATATCAATTTTAAAACATTGATGATTTCTCTGCTGGGGATGTGCAGATTATATTCCAGAAATTTGTGGTTGCAAAACATAGGGGGAAAAGAGCAAATAATAAAAAATCATATCCCAGCACTTTGAAAATAAAATAATGTTCTTTGTATTTTTCTAACCGCTAAAAGAGAAATTATTTGCAATTTTCTTCACAGCTGGGTAGATCTAACGTCAAAAATGGAGCTTGAGGAGGTTATGTAATTGTGTGACTAGGTAGGAGTGTTTCTGCAGTTGGAAACTGTTGCTGCTGATACAAGTCTGAAAGTGTTCCATTTTTAGTAGCCTGAGGATGGGTTGAAAGACCACTTGGGCCTGTGGCTTCTATAAGTGTACTCTATAAATCCCACCCTTCAACATGTAACAGTGGGGAAATTCTTTGCACTCCTCTGACAAGCAAAAGATCAAAATATGTTGAGGGGATAGCTGGAATCTACTGCTTCTGGTGCTCCTGAAATCCTTTGCTTCTGCTTTAAACTATATTATGATACATGAATTGGGTTTCTGTGTTTTAAACTGAACTAAGATATCAAAGACATAATTCTCTGCCTTTTGTCCTTTTACAGTATGCTTTTGAACGTGTTAAAGACTGCTAGAAGGTGTATTTTGTGTTGGTGTTACATGAGTGGGAAGTGGTTGTTTTGGGAACCCTGACAGACCGGTTGCAGGGCTGTAGCTGTAGCAGGGCTCTTGACAAATGATTGATGATTTAATTTGATGCTTCACCATACCAACACTAAAAAAAGAGCCAAATACCATAAATATCAGTGTCCTTTCAGACACAAAATCACACTCACAGAAGGAATATGGGTGTTTTTCTCCCATTCATCTCAACCCTTACCCCCAGTTAGATTTGATTTCATGAGGGGACAAGGACACATATCTGAAGGGCTCCACTGTCAACCACAGAACAAGTGCTCTCCTCCTTCCTGTTTAAGAGGTACACAACCCCTTTCTTTTACTCACCTGAAGGACCCAGAGGTTCCCTTTGACCACATAGGAGCAGGAAATTGGACACTGAACAGCTTTAAGCAAATTTCTATCAGGTGCAATGCAGGGGCATAATTAACTATGTATTTTTAAAATGTGCTGCAAGCCCCAGTGGTACACATGTGTATAGAGGGAAATATTTTCAAAAAAGTGAGAAAGGCACTGTAGATGGGTGGGCCACTCCACTTTGAAATTTAGTGACAGATGGTTGCTAAGACAATCTACACTAGATGACAAATGACTATACATTAAAGCTTTCAAGAGACAAAAAAAGAGCCTCCAAGAAACATTTGAACTGAAGTTTAATGATCATACAAAATTACCAGCAAATCAGGAGCTGCAAGCTTTTAAAAAGAGCTGAGCAGAGAATAAACATTTCTCTAATGCAAGGGAGGGATGAACAAATATTAAGATTATCAGAGCCGTCAGTGATGAACTTAATATTCATTATTCCAGTCCCTGAGAAGAACCTCAGTGTGTTGTATTAAATCCCCCTAGAAGCAAATACTTCTCATGCCAAATAAAGTGGGTACCTAAAAATCTCTGAAAAACAAACTTTTATGCACAAGGTGGAACAAATTAACCGCAGACAAATGGGAAAGAATAACAAAAATGAATAATTATGAACTCCTATGAGTTACAAGTTTTAAGATAAGGTCATAGTAGTTGTAAAACAAGAATGGAGGCTCACCTGAGAGCTGAAGTATGTTACATGAAATGAATAGAGTTCAAGAAAAACAAAGGACTTGTAGTATGAGGAATATCTCTCTCAATGGTCTAGTTGTGAAAAACCATTATTATGGGTAATGATTTCTTGCTGTTGGGAAAGGGGAACAGTATCTTCAAAAGTATCCAGCTTGGAGAATCCATAATTTCAGCAATTCCTTTTAAAAGAAGCAAAGAGGATTGACAGTTACTCTTATTGCAACAGGACAACTGTTCATTTTCCCTTTTTAGCTCTTCAAAAAGATCACAGAAGCAGCCATATGATGTTGAGTGCTAGCTGAATTTTACTGCAAATAATTCATCTAAAAGCAGACGAGGATAACAATCTCAAATTATGCTGATATATCAATCATAGTATGCCACAGGGTTCTCTAAGGGAACAGAATTTTAAGCATAAATTTTTTAGCTTTTTGTATGTGCGATTCGTTTTCTTGCTGTTGTAGGGATTTCTGGTTGTAAAATGGACAGATCACATTTCAGCTTTTGATCCTCATACAGAGCTAATTAAGAAAGCATTATTAGGAATTGCAGTGCCTCATCCGACCAGAGGTCTTTTCACTGCTATGTCCTTTCTTTGATGTGGGTTTTTTCATAATTTGGACAATACTTTCTTAGCCCCTAAGTGTTCAATTAAACATTTTAGGCATTTCTGTGCAAAGCCAAGCAAACTGTGCAAGCAGAAATATTAAGACATCCCACAGCTGCACAGTATTCAGCAATGATTGATTTACATTTATGAGGAGGTGTTTGCTCTCACCCAGTGCAAACCAGACTTTGGGCTTCTGCATCAGAAGACCCATTTCAGCCACTCTGGGCTCATTTTAAACTGATGAGAACCTTGCCCTTAAAGAAGGCTGGGCTTGTTTGTGCCAGTGGAAGAACTGCTTTGTGCCTTCAGTGTCTGTGTGGGATGAAACTCACAGAATAAAAAAGTAATCTGGCAATAGGATGTTTATTTGAATCAAGATAAACCTGTAATCATAGTCAGAAAGTAAACAAATAGAGAATTCATTTATGTGAAAATATACCTTGGACACTGTAAAAAGAGAACAGTGTTGGGACCTGCACATATTATCTGTTCTATTCCTTTTAGGAAGTCACTTAGCAGGGCATTCCAGGTACTTGTTAGTGACGTTCCAGAAAAGAGTGGGAAAAATAACGTAAGTTGAGAATAAAATCCAAAATAATTTGGATTTTTTTTCTTTAATTTAGCAGGTCCATCATCATGCCCAAGAATAATGAATTTGCTAATATTATCTGGCGACATGTTATTCAACTTACAGTTATTTCACTTTATTAATGCCTGTGACGATTTTATAAAGTAAGTTTATCTAGTTTTGTTCATAAGAATGTCTTACTCAATATTAATTCACAGCTTAGACAATTTGGAATTCTTGCAAAAATAAGAATTATATAACTTTGAAGTTTAAACCAGAATAAGTATGCACAGATCAGACAATTAAAAAAAATCGGTAATAAAAAATTGCTACCTTTCTGGCCCCTTTCTTTTTATTCTTGTGGGGGGTTTTTGTTTGGTTTTGTTTCTTTTTTGTGTTTTTTTTCCCTAAATCTTATCTTTGAATAAGAAAAATTTTATCTTTTTGTGCAACTGAGAAATTTGGGGTTTTTTTGATTGTATTATCAAATGAATTGATTTATACAGAGATGCTATGGTTATTAAAAATATCAAAACACGAAACTCAGTTTATGGACTGCATTAGCATTCACAACTGACAATGCAAATGTGAATTATATCACAGTACACTCAATATACCATCTGCTCCAGAAAGAAAAACATCTGTTGGTAAATGTAAACTGTGGAGCTTATGTGGTATGCAATATGTTCAGATACTGTATGGAATAAATAAATTGGACTTTGACAATCTATTATGTTAGAAGCATTCAACTACTTTCTTATCTTGAAAGAGGAAAAGCTCAGCTGCAAGTATGTTTTGAGATGGTGGAGGAAATTATTGTGCCATGTCCCATCCAGATGGCTTTTGCTGAAGCCAGTCACTGACAGGCTGCTGCAATCATCATCAACAGTTATGAGATGCTTTAAAGCAGCATGAGCGTAGATGAATAAACTTCTCTACAGTAGAGGTTTCTGTGCTTGAATTTTCATGATGGTGATGACATTGCAATTTGTGACATTGTTGGTATTGGCTGTATTTTCTGGCTTGTAGGATGAAAATCATGCGCATGAAAAATGTATACTCACATATATGAATGACAAAGAAGAATTTTGCATCTTTAAAAATATAGTTATAATCTTGTGTTGATGGTATTTTTAATTTTTAATGTGCTGCGCTGATATAAAAATGGAAAACAGCCACTAGTTTTTGAGTTCTAAGTGCCATGATAGCCCTTATAAAATCAAATCTAAACTTATAAAATCAAGCCCTTGTAAAATCTAATGGGTTTTTTTTGCCTGATTTAGAGTATCCTGTTTTCACATTTGTTTGCTCAATACATTTGAAGCAATTAGACAAACCAATTTTTTTTTTCATCCACAGCTGAGTGTGACAGCTGAGGCAGAGGTAGAAGTCTGGGAATGGCACTGGGAAATGCATCCATATGTAATGTACACTACTGCAGAAATTTCCTTGACGTTCCTTTCATTCCTTGTCAGCACATGGAAAACTCAGAGAGGTTTTCACAACTTTAACAAAGTGTTAAATATGCAGAAATGCATGTTTGGCCAAATATCTAAAAAGTCAGAAACCTTGTTCAAAATACCAGGATTTCTACTTCAGTTTAAACCCTTTCCCCCCCTCCATGTTGTGAGAAGGAAATTATCATAATCTATTGTTAAACAAGTCAAAATAACATTTCTGCTGGTGATAGCTTGCAGGTTCTGTTTGTTAAGCATCTTAAAATGCAGTGTTTATTTGCAAGAGAATATAAACCCTCCTGTGGTTACCACAGCACTGATGTTTCTCCACTGTGGAGTAATCCAAAGTAAAGGGAACCCTTGCTCAAGAAGATTTGGGCTTCTGTAGTTCTTCTCTGCAAGAACATTCATTGTTGGTCTCTGCATTGCTTTAGAACATCTCGTTAGTTTTTTACTCTGTGCTGTCCTTGTGTGCTGTTGTTTCTCCAGTTTTCCAGCATGTTCTCATCCATTTGCAGGCTGCAGGTAACAATGGAAGAATGCTGCAGACAAAACACCTTTTAACTCTTTGGATCAAACTCATCAGTGTTTGTTCTTTGTGGTACTGCTAACACCTGTGGTACCCTTCACTCCAGGTAACCACTGTCAGAGAGCTTTTTATCCCTAAGAGTGGTAACTGACACAAGCCTCACAAATTTTTTTATTCATGTTAACACATTTTGTCAGCTGAAACAAAACTGAATGACCCAACGCAAAGTGAAAAATCTTTGCAAAAATAAGCACTAAAAAAGGGTAAATGTAGCAGCTCTTGGTGCAACATTGCAAGAAAAATCTCCTGTGTATTGATATTCAAAGCACTAAAGGGGATCAATGCAGGGACTAAATGGCTGCATATGGTTTCTCCAGCTGTACTACCTATGCATGAGTACCTTATTTTAACCCATTATGTGTGACTGAAGTGAGCCATATATTTTGTCATAGTAGACCTAGCTTTAAGTTTTGCTTCTGTCAATCAGGATTAGGACTTGTTGTTTATTCTGTACCCTGTTTTTAAAAATTGGGGTGCAGTTATTTTTTCAAGTCTCTTCTGTACAACGAGAGATTAACTTGAATATGAATAGTTTAAAGTGTTCCAGAGAAGACACAGGCAGCAATACTTTTTTATGAGTTCCAATTTGTCAAAAAAAGTAGATTTCAAAATATGGACAGGTTCACAGCTCTCTTACAGCAAGAAATAAAAGCACAGTCCAAGATATCAATATCAAGATAATAAAAGAGCAGTCTATGTTAGCAGAAATAAAGATCAGTTAACTGAATGGACCTAAGCTTTAAATATTAATAACCAGACTGGCAACTCTCTTCTCCTTTTCATATTTGGACTGAATGTTAGATATGGGATTGTTTATATACTAAAAGGAAAAACACCAGCTTAACAACCTTTGCCAATAAAAATGACCTGCTTTCAATTTTTTGGTTTAATTTAGGTGGAAAATATTACAACATGGCTGGTAGTGGAGATCAGACAAATTATCTAAGAACAATAAAAATGCCTGAGGGATAAAAGGTGTTAAAGAAAGATAAGTGAAATATCAGCATCCATGCAGGGACATACAAATACTACCATAGACTTTGTCCTCTACATGCCAGCATAAAGATTATAAGCAGTACTGGGCCAAGAATGGAATGCTTTGAGAGACATCAGAGTTCAGCTTTGTGCGTTGTAAGAAATTTTAAATCCCAGAACAGCCTAAGATCAAAAAACTGACCACTGGTCCCCAAATTACAGCCAGACGAGACTAATATGGGCAGTGTAGGAAAAACCAATACTTCAGATCTCTTCATTAGAGTCCCTTGGTGCACTGGTGACTGAAAAGCACAAAGGAATGCAGAAAGAATTGGAAATGTTTTGAAATGTTTATGTTTGCTCAGTCACATAAACTTGAAAGAACTAGGTATATATAAAGGAAATACAGCCTTTGGGTACAAAAGAGAACTAATTGAAAGCTTATAAAATAAAGGAGACATTTTATTGAGTGATTGTCCTAACAGCAAATAAAAGCAAAATGGCACTCAGCACATTTGACAAAAATTTAAAGGGTATAAAAACATTATCAGCAGTAAAGTTTATAAATTATTAAAGCAACATTTCATCCTGAGGAAAGAAAATAAAAGTGTAGCAATATGACCAGAGTTTTTTTTAATACTACTTAATGTAAGTTGCAGTCTGTAAACCTGGGACCTTCTGAGACAGGTTTTTACACTTGGCAGGAAATGTAGAAGTGTGTGTTGAATCGTAGGTGTTGGTGATGCTGTGGAGATGCCAAATACAACTCCATCACTGGGAAACTGCAGAGTATGTCAGAAATTTTGTTTGATGGTCCTTAAAATGAAGGAGGAAAGTATGAGAAAACAGACAAGAGAGTAAAATTCGAGGAGCAACGGGGATGTGAGCAGTGAGGCAGTGATAGAATTCATAAAAAGTTGCTCCATCTGGGGAGTCAACCGAGGTGCTGACAGTTGACAGGCCAAGATGAAGGGCTGTCTTTATATGTTTGACAACAATAGGAAATGGACATAGAAGAGCTGGAGAAATAAAAGTTTTTTTAAAAATTCTTTAATAAATAAGGTCTGAAGAGGCCAACTTGCTATAAAGCTAAATACAAATAAAAGTGTGAAGTTAGGCTTATAAAGAGTCAAAAGCACTGGCTGTGATTCTCCAGATCTCAAATCACCAGTCAACCTGTCTATTTTGCAAAGCTTCAACAGGCAGGAAAGTGTGGGAGTTCTCTTCCAGTGTAGGATGAGATTTAGGTATGGTGCAGATTGCAATGTCTCCTCTGATGAGATCACAAAAGTCTTTCTATTTTCTCAATCTGTTTCAAGATAAAAATGTCACATTGCAAAGTCAAAATAGATCTAACACTACTAAGACCCCTCCATTGCAGAGACAAATGCAGCAGTTAAAATGGGATCAAAGGAATTGATAAGCCTTATGCAATTTACCTCTAGTTATGGAGGAGGATTTTCTGTAGCATTCATATTAGTTACATTCTGCACTTGAAAATGCTGCATTATTTATTGTATGCATAAAACTTTATTCTCTAAGGTCTGCAAAGGGTTTTTTTATTAAAAAGAAGTGGCAGCAGTTTCTGTTCCTTGGTATCATACCAACAGCAAACAGTAAAGTCACGAGTGCTGGCTACCTCCCTTGATTTTTATTTAAAATTTGTATAATTTCTTTTTTCCAGAAGATCATTATACTAATAATGTGTCAGGTATTTTAAATGTGAAAGGTGACAGGTTGATTACTTTTTGTTTGCACAACTTCTAAAGCTAAGAATGTAACATAAATAATACAGTATATAATTTTCAGCTGGTGAAGAAGCAGAGTTACCTCAGAACATCAATTCCTGTTTACTAGGGTATTTTGGGAAAACTGTGCTATTATGGTGAGAGAATTACATACATATACAAACTGTGTGTTTATTATAACCAGTAGTTAAATTTAAATTATTATGAGCTATTTCTCGTTCTAGTTGTCACAGGAAATACCATGGCTTCTGGCTTTATGAATGAAGTAGATTGTATTTCTAACACAGAGAGATGTCTCAGTAAACTACTGTTTTCAGTTAGAGTCCATAAGCAGCTTCCAGTGGTTTTTTGTTTCTTTTCTTACTTTATATACTTGAAAATTATTCCTGTGCCTGCTTGCCCTCCTCAGACTCAATATGCATTAATAGGTGGGATTTATGAGCCATCTTTCTGGGGTGCATCCTCTGCAAGCTGAAATATGGTGAATAGGAATAATCAGGAAGTTTGCTCCAGAAGGTCATTCCAGAGGTGGAGTGCAACAGTAGTGTAATGTACCCGTGGAGTCAAAAGGTATCAGATGACTCCTGCATGTCAACTCTCTCTGTTTCCTTCTACTTAATGGTTGTTATTATTAAAAACCTTTATAAAAGGCATATTATTTTTCAAGAACACCTGGTACATCTGTAATTTCAGCATTGATTTTGAATGAGAAATACTGTGAGAGGCATGTTGGGGGTACAGCATAAAGATATCTGCTAGACTTTGATCACTAGGTGGGCTGTATAAGAGGGACAGAAAGTGACCTGCTGGAAAGATCCTGCTTCATTATAACCTATGAGGCTTCTGAGATTTTAATGAACCTCCACTACATTGCTGATAAATGTCCATATATGAGCTTGGAACATTACTAAAGCTTTAATGCTTACATATTAGAATATCATTTTCCTTCCTCACAAAGTAGTGCTGGCTTCTCAGAGATGATCCTCTTGATTGTTCAGTCATCATTCCTTAGAGTACACTTAAATGAGCAATGCCAGTGTACCTTAGATCCACCCCCAATCTTCCACTCCATGTTCACATTCCATTACAGTAAACTCTGGTAGAGTAAGACCCTAGAGAGTAATGTTTTTACAGTCTCATTACCATCTAGTGTATTAGACCATGGCAAAATCATAGCTTAAAGAAAAATATATCCTGTTACAGTGAATGATCACTTGGCAGCAATGGTTATTTTAAAACTTTATCTAAGGCCTTTAAACTAAGTGTTCACCATCTGTTCTGCCTTCTAATTATACATGCAAAAAGAACATAATTCACAAGTGTATCATAAAAGTGGATCATGTAATTGATTAAATGATACTGCAGCATGTATCTGTGTTTGGTTATTCAGTGCCTCTGTTTTGCTTTCAGCTCATAAATCACTTAGAATACATTGTAGAGTGACTTTTTCTTGGCTGGCAGACAGACAAGGATGTACTCTCTCACATTTGAGGGGAGGCAATGAACTGATGATAATGATGGATGAAAAGAGAATGCCAGAGAGGTACAAATACTGTCAAACATCAAGTACTCATGCTCCAGTTCTTTGAAGGAGTTGGCCCAACGTGCTTGTTCTCTTATACTACTCCAGAAAATGGGGACCTCCTTGGCAACTGTCTTACATTAAATAAAGAGCCAGGAATAAATTTCTTGCTTAAATGGCCCCTGACATTCTGTGTATAACTTTTTGCATGAAGCTCCTAGATGTGTGCACTGTTATGAATGGAAACCTTGGAGCTTTGTTTTGCTTAGTCATCCAGGTGCTTGTATTACTTCTGAAAATATTACAATGCAATCAATTTCTATACATGTTAAATTTAAATTATGTGTCTAGGGCCTTAGGGAGTAAAAAAAATGCCTGTATATTAAAGCAGCTAGGAAAAAAAAAACAGCTAACCAAAAAAGATAAATTGGTTCTAATTTGTTGCCACAAATAGGTAATCTATGAGTTCACAGATTTAGTAAAACCTAAATACTAAGTACTCTTTACAATACTTAATTTAGTTACCACTTTAGAATTCTTAAAACTAGCAGATTTTAATGAATCCATAGAAAACCCTGGTTGGGAACTGACAACCCAGCAGAAGGTCTATTTTAATGAAAGTTTCCTTAGGCAAGTTGAAGTAGAAATTTCAAGTTCCTTCAGCAAAACTCTAGCAAAAATATAGATTCCCTTCAGAGTCAACTGTCTGAAGATGTGCTTCGTACCATCTGCATTTCCATGTCATTTTCAGTGTTTCTGCACCAACTTTTCTGCAGTAATCTGCTTTATGTACATTTTGCTACACATGGTGTCCCCTAAGTGCATGCATAAACCACATTGCACAAGAATGCATTTGCTTTGATGAAAGAAAATACTTGTTATGAAATCTGTTTTGGAAGATGCTTAAAGATAAGAAGAAAAAAATTGCATTCTTACATTTCTTCTAACATCTTATCCACTTAGCAGCATCCCCATTTATGCTGTAGATTCTGTGATTCCCACTGTGTTTTAGCTGATTTCCTCTCAAAAAGCTCTTCTCTGTTGTTATCTATGCTCCCTGACCTAAGCAAATAAGGAAGAGAGTTTTTGTGACATTAGGAGATATTTAATCCAGTTTGTTACTTCAGCAGTTTGGCCTCAATCTTCTTCCAAGGACTATTGTACACTCCCCAGCCATGGCTTATCATGTCTTCTGCTGTTTCTCTAATGTCTTCTTACCTCATTCTGACAGGTAATTTAGAAAGCCTGCCACATATCTTCCTTTCATCTGATTCAACTGGATGTGAATGGATTGAAAGATGGAATGTGGTGGAACAAAGCAATCTGCAGTGTGTTTGAGTATTTAAATAAATATTTAAATATATTTGTATTGACTTCACAAGGATTTCCTGAGTATTAGCAGTGTAATCCAGATGGAGCACTACCATGATTTTGCCAGGAAATAATATGTGGTTATTTCCTCAAGAGATTTTTTTTTTACTATCAATAAATAATGCTTTCCCCTTGTACTACTATGTACAGTAGGCATTTATGCTTAACATATGTTTGCTCAGAGGTAAAATAAATGTTTGATGGAGTGTTAAAAGCAAACATGAAAACTTAGGGAAGCTTAAAACCCCACTAAATTTCTAGATGGATAATAGCACAGCTACCTATAATCTGTGATGAGGTATTGCTCAGAAAAACAGACAAAACAGGCAGCTATCAAACTTGTCTGCAAACCCTGTAAACTATGGATTAAACTTCATCTTGGAACGTATGGACATATGCAAAAATCTCATTTCTTTCACAGAGCTGAGCTACAAGGCATGCAAGGAGATTGGAGGCCCAAGCACAGACTGTAAATGGTTGGATTAAAGCTGTAGGACAGGAGCCAAAACCACCTTCCTCAGTGGGACTTCTTACGTGTACTTACAGTGGACAGTTAATGTTCTCTGAGTTATTTATTCTGAAATCTGAGTAGATATTCCTTAGTTCATCCTGGTGCTTATGAATGTAACTTTTGCAACAGACCAGTCCTCTGCCATTGGTACACCAGCACATTTTCACATTTTCACTCCCCCAGCTCACAAAAGAAACTGCTGCGTGGAACCAGAAAAATAGTGCTTTTTACCAAGTTCAGAGCAGGTTGCTGTATTGGGGTTTTGTTAAACTGAGTCAAATTGTTAAACCATTTACGTTTGTTGTTAAAATGTTTGTATTCTCCTAGAAGTCAATAACAAAAGAGACATTTTCTAGGAAGAAAAAAAGAAAGAAAAATGCAAATATCTAAAGATGCAAATATCTCCAGTCTATACAAGTATAAGCAAGATTTAATTTTATCTTTTTTTCCAACTTTCAAACCACCATTCTCCTTTCACATGCTCTGTATTCTGCTGATCTGTATTTCTCTCAGTTTTTAAAAGGATTTATTATATATTNTTGGTACACCAGCACATTTTCACATTTTCACTCCCCCAGCTCACAAAAGAAACTGCTGCGTGGAACCAGAAAAATAACTCATTTTACCAAGTTCAGAGCAGGTTGCTGTATTGGGGTTTTGTTAAACTGAGTCAAATTGTTAAACCATTTACGTTTGTTGTTAAAATGTTTGTATTCTCCTAGGAGTCAATAACAAAAGAGAAGTTTTCTAGGAAGAAAAAAAGANCTGGTATACCAGCACATTTTCACTCACCCAGCCCACAAAAGAAACTGCTGTGTGGAACCAGAAAAATAACTCATTTTACCAAGTTCAGAGCAGGTTGCTGTATTGGGGTTTTGTTAAACTGAGTCAAATTGTTAAACCATTTACGTTTGTTGTTAAAATGTTTGTATTCTCCTAGGAGTCAATAACAAAAGAGAAGTTTTCTAGGAAGAAAAAAAGAAAGAAAAATGCAAATATCTAAAGATGCAAATATCTCCAGTCTATACAAGTATAAGCAAGATTTAATTTTATCTTTTTTTCCAACTTTCAAACCACCATTCTCCTTTCACATGCTCTGTATTCTGCTGATCTGTATTTCTCTCAGTTTTTAAAAGGATTTATTATATATTCGATTTTCGTTCCTTTATATTGTCTTTTTTGTTAATTTGGTTTTTGAACTTTATTGGACTGTTATTCTTTACACTAGAAACCGAGTTCAACTTTCAAAATCACATTTTCCTCTGAAGTTTAAAACTGNGTCTTTTTTTCCAACTTTCCAAACCACCATTCTCCTTTCACACGCTCTGTATTCTGCTGATCTACTGTATTTCTCTCAGTTTTTAAAAGGATTTATTATATATTCGATTTTCATTCCTTTATATTGTCTTTTTTGTTAATTTGGTTTTTGAACTTTATTGGACTGTTATTCTTTACACTAGAATCCGAGTTCAACTTTCAAAATCACATTTTCCTCTGAAGTTTAAAACTGGGAAAAGTACAAAAAATCCTTATTATACTTAATCTTTTAAAACTCAAGAGACTCAAGAAGGAATTCTCTGAGGGCTCACTGTTTTTAAAATGAGATTAATTCTTCTCTAAAGCAATGATTTAATATGGCAGATCGTTTGAGTTTTTCTTTAATCAGGGATCAGGCTTTTTTACTTTCCAGCAACCACAGAGATCCTGACTCAGCTTGACAATGTTTATAGTAGACGTTATTTAAGCCATAATATGGTTTTGAGATATGAAGTGAGCTGCAGAAAGAATCTAAGAGGCTCTCAGATCAGCAATGAGAAATTTTCCACAAGATAACTGAAAGTCATCTGCAAGGTGGAGCTCTTTTGACCAGTTACCCAATTCACTTCTTCACATGCTAAAATTTAACTGGACTTTGCAGACGGATGGATTATAAAGCCAAAAGGGACTGTTTGGTTCATTCCCACTGAGCTCCAGAATAGGCTGGAGACCTTTGCTGAATAAATCACTATTCCAAGGACAAGTCTTTTCAGTCAGGTATCCACTGCTGCTGTTAAACTGGTGATGACTTGCACCCGAGATACCACTGACCCAGTGTTTCATAACTACCCTGTTCAAATGCTTTCCTTATCTGGAGCCTTATACCAGCTAAAACAGCCCCTAAACTTATTTTGCTGGGGCTGCCTCACAGTCTGCTGCCACACATGCCTGCGTGCTTCTATGCAGAAGGTATTTTTCTTCTTCCCCTGCTCCTCCCTGCCCTTAGAAACGAGGATTTTAGTATTGCCCTTCCTGCCCTGCAGTGCCAGGGCAAAGCTGGTGCCTTTACAGCACTCAGCAGTGTGGGTGGTGTTGACATGGCCATGGCTGAATCCCTGTCTGGACCTGGCCTGGCAATGGCTCTTTGGAGATCATCTGCTGTCTGTACTCAGCAGCAAAACTGTGCCCATGTGCTGCTGGAAACAGAGCTCCCATTAAATACCTGTGCAGGGACATTGTGGTCTGGGTGGAGCCCAGGAAGGTTGTTGGCCATTGTAACGGTATTTTAGGATTTCCGAGTGACCTTTAATTAGTCAGCAACTTACACAGTACTTTCCCAGCTGAGGAATGTTTTGAGTCACTAACCCATAACACTCCAGTCTCTCACACACATGGCTTAGCAGTGCAGATGTTTGGAAATCAAATAATGTGCACTCCAAGTAGTATAAGAAGCACACTGAGAGCTCCCTTTCTGTTCCACCAAAATTAAAATTGAGACTGTGTTTTCTATGCCTTGATTCTGTCTTTAGAAGTAATCATGCTCATAATTAATTCTAAAGGGGCTTAATCTTTAGGCAGAAACAATCTGTAAAAACTGAATGAACTGATCTCCAAAAATGAGAACAAGGAAAAACATTCTCGGGTAAAATTAAAAGAAAATACTCCTGGTTTTGGTTGTTTGTTTGTTTCTGTTTTGTTTAACATAAGAAGTGAGTAATAGCATAGTTATCTACTTTGCATGTGTGTATATACCTGTACCTTCAGAAGTTCTGACATTCAGACTTCAAATGGCCATGGTTAAAAGACCTGTGACTATACTGGAACCTGATTAGCATTTATGCTCTGCAGCTGATGATGAAAAGACTCAGCTGTTGCTTAAAGTTCTGTGGGGGTCATGATGACCATTTTCTTGGGCTGATAATATATGAATAACCTTAGACTAATACTAATTAACTTTGTACAGTTTCTGCTGTAAATTATTTTCTGAGCCACTTAAGATTGCTCTCAGCCAATTGCATACGAGGCAAAAGGTTAATTGTTTGTGAAAGACAAAGAAAAGGGCACCTCTGTGACTCCCAGTAGAAATTAAGGAAATAATGAAGTCTTTCCATGGGAATTAATTTACTTCACATGTGATGTACCAACTGCAAAACTTGTAAAATATTCAAATATATACTTTCAAGAGCAGTGTTTGACTGCTCAGAGTGTACATCTATGTAAAACAATGCCATGAATTTCTGCTTTGTTCAGAAGTCTGACTAGAAAAAGATGCACTCATTTAAATCTGTAATTTTTGTGAGGAATTGGATACATACAAATGGATACATACAAAATGCATGTATTTCCTGTGCTGATCGAGGCATGCTGGGTTGTTCAAACTACCCTACAGAGAGCAGCAAAATGTACTTATTTACATGGCAGCCTCTATCAAATGGAGTTTGCACAATTATTGTGGCATGAAATATTTATGTAGCATATAATTACCAGAAGAGATGTGAATTGCCAGTTGCACCCAACAAATGGCAAAAGGAACTGCATGTGATGCCACACAATGATGTAGAAATTACTTAGATCTGATTATTACTGCAGACTTTATGAAAACTTTTTCATTTATTTTAAGGCATTTATAATACATTGTGTTTTACAGAGGTGTTGGCTGAAGAACTCTGAAAATAAACTAAAAATTATTTGAAAAGTTGTATAAAAAAGCTTTTGAAATTAAAGACATTATTGGGACCTTATCAAGAAATTATTTCTTTGTTCTTCACCCAAGTTACTTATCTTCTGCTCAAGGAACTGTTGTTTCTTCTCCAGAATGCTACTGTTTGGGGTTATACCTCTTCTATGTGGGCATCTAGAGTTAATTGTAAACAGAGCTGAGATCAATTAGCTTTGATGAGTCTTATGTGTAAAGAATTCACATATGAAGAAAAAGACGTTTTTGTAATTCAGAACTGTAGATACCTGTGCAATTTTGTTACTTGTGTATACTTTTACATACTATTCTGTAAAAAAAATAATGTCTGTAACGTGAAATAAAGAGCAGAAAAAGTAGTTTGGAATGTGTATGAGGTAGGGAAATAAAAAGTTAAAAAATTAGCATGAGGGAAACCTGATGGTCAAAGTAAGGTAGAACAAAAATCAATGTTTTGGTGGTAAAAATCATACTGATGTTTTCATTTGGCAGAGCTGAAATGATTGGGTAGGTTAAAACCTGGGCTTTGGGTAGCTTTTAATGTGCATTGTACATTTATCTTGTATAACTTAACATTACTTTGATTTCTTAGTCATCAGTGTCTAATCATGTCCTGGGTGAAATGTCAACTTCAATGATTTGGGTGTTTTCTCATTCTGTTAAAGGCAGGCCAGACTTGTACATGTTTATTTCTTTACAAGTGCTGGTTAAAAACAATTTGTAATGGAAAACTCATCTTGCTTTCTCCATTATTATCATTTCCAGCTGTTGCTGGTTCTCTAAATTGGGAGTTGTTACATTTCTTTGTAGGATAGGCCAGAAGTTCCTCCCCTTACAAGGAATGGTGGAATCAGCAGCAACCATGGCCAGCAGACCTTCCTTGCCTTGAAAGCTTCTTAATAAGTGAGTAACTTTTGAGTAGATGTTGTTATCACTGTTGTGCAGATAAAGATAATTCCGTATAAAGCAACATACTCTACTAAAAACTAAACACACTGAGAACTTTTCAACAGTTCTTCCATGGCTGGAAAGGAAAAATGAATCATAGTTAAAGCAGAGGCAGGAGAGAGAAGCTGTAAACCCAATTATTTTTACTGAAAATTTGACAAGGAGTCATGTCATGCCAGTTTGAACTGACAAAGATATTATTTTTCTGGGCAAAATTTCATTTGAAAAACTGATTTAAAGTACTTGAAAAAAACTTGAAAAAAAATTCTGGAGAAAACCTTAGGAGTAGTACAGGTGTCTGATTTCCTGGCTGTAACCTATACAAGAACTAGTCTGAAAGAAGTTTCACACTTTTAGGTGTACTGTCATTTTGTTCTTCTATTTGAAGCTCAGTAAATGAAAGTTTTAGTTCTAGAGGTTCTAAGCACATTTCTGATGATATAGGATAGCAGAATCATCACAGGAGAGCTGAATATCACCACTGAATGTTAAGAATGAACAAAAGAAACTAAGAAATATTCTCTTCTCATGTATATTATACTTATCAACTCCCTCAAAAGCAGGGTTGGAGTCCTTTACAGTTGGGATTTGTGGAGTCATACTGTAAAGAGGACAGTGTTTAGAGGATTGGTTTTGATCCCATGTAAATGGAAAGGAAATGAATAGTTATGATTGCAGAACAATTCTTTTGTAGTTCAAGTTGCATGCAAGAGACAAATAACAAAATAGATGGTGATTTATTTTTACAACTGAGACTGGCTACAGATTTTCCCACAACCTCTGTTGGAGCATCCAGGTTACACAAAAACAATGAATTTGGCAAGCTGACAGTACTTGGCCTTTTTTTGGCAAACAGTTTCAGTCATACAGTTGTTTTCCTGCCTTCTGCAGACAGGTCTGGCTCACACACTACTATTTGAAATTTGGTTTGTGAAAAATAGTAAGCTTTAGAGTAGACTAGAAACTATGTGATAAGTATTTTGATTTTTGGCATGTAAGTAGACACATTTTGGCAGTGTCTGTAATTGAATTAAAGGAGGAAGGTTCACACAGGCACTCAGAGAGAAAAAGACGTATACAAGTCTGCAGAGCTGGGTGTGCAGCAATTCCTACAGTGAAGATAACTTCAGCAGAAATTGGAATGATAAAAATAGATAAATAATTACAGTATTCAACTGTCGTGAGTCTAAATGATTAAACAAATACATTAGTAAGAATACCTATTTAATTTTGCTTTTTAAAATTTTTCTGGTTGCCAAATTGATGACATTAGAGCTTTCAGCACTTTGTTTCATATTTAGCTCAAATATGAAACTCCAACTCGATCAGAAGCATGAATCTAAAAGATCTACTTTCTTTTAAAATTTTAAAAATGTTCTGGATTGAATTGTTAAGGTGCTTGGAGAAGGTGATTTTTCTGCACCTATTGAGATACTATTTTGTTCTTTTTTAGCAATTATTTTTGAGCCATTGTTTCTTTTTTCAAAGAATAAAATAGATTTAGAGAAGTTTGTGTAGATGAGCAGTCTTGAAGATTCTCTTTTTCTGTATTTTCACAGGTTAATTTCTATTGTAAGGTTCCTTTTTAAGGAGAATTATAATGCTAATGAGCAATGTGTTGTAATTCTTCTATAACAAAGAATAATAACTATTTCTTATCATGCCAATGTAAAAGTATTAGTCAAATAATATCATTTGAAAGAATCATAACCCTAATTTATAAATGCAGATTGAATAAAACATCAATAAAATTGTCAGGAAAAAGAACAAAGAGTACAAAATAACATTCTTCATTGCATTAGATTAATCTGCTTTCAACAAAATTCATATTTTAGACTCAGTTTATGCTTAGACATGGACTATTTTAAGCTGGAAATGTTATATTTTTGTGTAGTCTGCTTTTTTTTTTACATATGCCAGTTTATTAGGAACACTGCTTTCTTTTTATTATTATTTTTTATTTTTTAACACAAAGGAAGATATTTTATAAAAATACACCTGCATTAAGATACATTCAAAGTTGGCTTTCACAACTTAAAAGAAACAGGGTGACTCTTTTCATCTGTTCCTCAGTTTACGACTCTAGAAATATTAAGAAAATCTTTCTGGTTTAGAGGCTGATGAGTTGCTCTACCAATCATAATTTGAAATTTCTGTTTGTTGTAGAATATACTTCATTTTATTATTAGTGGAATCCATTCTTTTATCTGTATTTTGCTTAACAAAGAGAAGGGAGGATGCTTAGGTGTTCAATTTAACTAACCAGTTTACAATTATATCATTACAATCAGGAGAGCAGCTGGGCCAGTGCAGTGCTCTGGCTCCCTCTATGAAGAGCACAAATCTGAGGCCAGTCTGATGGGTTGAAGGCTTACAAATAGCAGAAATTTGAAAGGTGATTTATATTGGTGTAGCCCTGACATTTGCATTTATGCTTGAGAATATAGGCACAGCACAAGAGGTCACAGCCATCAGTGCCAGGGTGTTTGTGTCAGGCTGAAGCAGCTCTGCTGAGGGCAGAGGGAGGGCAGGGGACAGGGACATTGTGTGCTGAGGTAAATGCTCAGCACACCCCTGAGTGCTTCCAGAAGGGCTGGAAGCTGCCAGGCTCTGGGCAAGGGCTGGCCATTGTATCTGGAAGCATTATAAAGTTTGTTTGTCAGATTAGAGGAAATGAGATAGGCAAGTTTGCACAAAACACTCATTTAAGTAATGGAGTTTGTCAACTTCTGGAAATGTTTAATGATTTGCTTGTAAATTGTTTTGTCCAACTCTCCTTCCTGTTTGGAGGTTAAGCTGGATTTTACAGAGGCTGGATGAAATAGTTAATATGTGCACTGGTACAGCTTGCATGCCCTGTTATTATTAAAAGTACTGTTTTATGGGGAAGAGAAATCCATTGTTGTTGTAAAAAGAATATTTAATATGGCATACACACACTATTATTCCTTTCATGAGCAGCTAGGAGAGACTTGGTGCGTCTTAGAAGTTGTATGACATGATTTATGCACGCTTGTTTCTAAAATACTTGGGCAATAATAAATATAATGTCTTTTTCTGTAACTTTGAATACTCAAATAATGCTTTATTCATAAACAGAAATTTTATTCTAAAAGTAAAAGCATACAAAAATTATATCAGCAGGTACTCTCAATATTTGGAAATATTGTATGTGAAAAGTAGTTACAAGTAATCTTTGCAGTTAGATGTATATCTATAAATTGGTTTGTGGTACTATTAATTTTCTCAACACATGACAAGTTCTATATTGTTGGTAAATATTTACTATTAAAAATCTGTAAATACTTCCACCATCAGCTGAAGTAGATGGGAACATTTCTAAACATCTGCTTTTTGAAATTTGCAGATATAAAATCTATACTGTTCATAGCTACTGAAGATTAAACCTTTTTCCTATAAATGGCAAATATAATGACAGGAATCCCTTGTTCATGGACGGATGTGCCTGAGTTCACTCTGTTAGTATTTTTAGTATTCTTCCTCTAATACCAGGGATAGCAGAATGTTACTGACTTTATTAGTTTCAAAGCAATGCAGTTTGCCAGTGAACATGCTGAGAAAATCACAGCTTTGATGATGAAAGCTGGGAAGACAAATGCTGCAATTTTCAGTTACACATTTATGGTTTGTATGTGACTAGAGATTTTCACACATTACAGTTTTTGTAAGTGTTTCACATGTGACTCTAGCATATTTTTGTTAGTGTTCCATATTCTAAGATTAACATAAACAGGATAATCCTAAACAGTTGTGGTTGTGTCTGTACATATAAGAACATAGCTACACAGAATATTTCATATACTGCTTAACATTGAATATTCTGTATGTAGTATATCATTCCGTGCCACAGTAGATTAAATTATCTGCAAAATGTGATTCTTGACTTTTTTCTGTATAATCCCATTGCTCTTCTAAGAAAGTTGGAACAGTAAGGTTGGCAATGCAAGTGTTATGGTACTTCAGAGTCCCCCATCAACCCAATATCTAATGGGTTAAAACATATTTGAATTTAGAACCATATTTGAGCATCATTCCTCTGGAGGACCTCTTGCTTTCATGAGGTTTCATTTCTAATAGCAGAAATAATTTGTCATCTAATTTTGGGTTATGCTCAAAATAAAGCTGAATGTTGGATTTTTATTTCTGACTTGTAAAGAACAAAGAATAGAAGTGAGCTTTGATCTGCAGAATGAAATTCTTATATGTCTCTGTTTCATGATCTCTGCAATTCACAACACATCTCTCACCTCCACATTTTCTGTGTTTACAGAATGTTATGAAGAAATCAAGCAAGAACAGTCCTGACATATGCATTAAGATTTCTGCTACTTTGATGTCTACAGCTATTGCTTATTTGCAGCAAGACTGGGTTATTGGTTGATTGTCCACAACCAGAGAGGCCTAACAATGTGTTCTAGATGGTTTCTAGAACACATCTTCAGGAGGAAGTTCACAGTACTAAATAGACCTGGAAAATTCTAAAGGCCAGGGATAAGAGACTATTCGTACCCAGGAAAGAGGCTGAGGAAAAAAATGGCATGTTAGCCAAAATCCATTTCTTTCTGACTGACCAAAGGCAGAGGAAAAAAGTCTTTGAAATCGTTTCCAAACAGTTTGCTCCTCAGGCCTGTCTATATCTACAGCTACTTGATCACCAATTACCACCACTGCCAACATCTCTAGCTTGCTCTTGTAACTGAGATAAGCAGTTGACAGTGTAAATCTGCAATGTATATAAATATACTTGACTTCTTAAAACTACTTTAAAATTCATATTTAAAATTTAATACATTTTATATCTGATTTTTATATATTTAGATATAAGATACATTTTTTTGTTTGTGTACTCAATGACCCCTTTCATCTGTATTATTCACTCAGAGCACAGTGAAAGCCACTATGGATAGAGAAGTTTACACAGGGCTTACACAAGGCCTAGATTTAGTTGTATGTGTTAAATAGCCATTCCTTCCTGCCTCTGAAACAAGAGTAAAATGGAAATTGGTTTTGTTTTGACGTTTTTGCTTTGTTTTTTTCATCCTGTAATTAGTAATGTATTCACTGACAATGTCAAATATGATTTATAAACATATCTGATCTTTCCAAGAATTTTTCTTACTATCTCTTTTATAATTTTTCACATGAAAGTAAACAATTTACACAGGCCACTGAAGAAATATTTGATTTACCCAAGCTAGGATTAGAATCTTTTGGTGGCATTGTTTAACAAAAATATTCAGGAACATGAGCAATTGGGAGATTTTATTTTCAAGTTCAAGATATATGAAGCAATCCCTCTTTGTGCACATTGAATCATTTTATGCTGGAGAGCATATTTCCCTTGTATGAAAGTAGAAACTACTTATCTCAGTAGTGAGCAAAGTCTGTGCCTCAAATACAAATGAGTAAGTAAACTGACTTCTGAGGAATGTTTCCCTGTGTTCATAGCAAAGCTGAGTTTTTGGAGGAATACAGTCAGTCAGACAAAGCTTGTGAAGGGTAGTGTTCTAAAGCCATTTTTTCCTATTCATTTACAGTGCAGATGGTACAAGCATTTATTCTAAACAGAATGTATTGTTAGAATAGTCTAGACAAGCTATGATCAAGGGACCACAAATGGAAACAATTTGGTGTTAAAAACTTTTTATCTGATTACAGGGATAATGATTTGAAAATCAACCTGGCAATTTTGTATGATTAGAAAAATGATGTTCATGTTGTTTTCTCATTGTGTTTCCAAATAGAAACAGATTTCTGCCACATATCACAGAATGTTTTTCTCATAGATGACTCTACATCTCAGTTTTTTCACTTTTTGCCTTCAGCTATTCCACACACAGAGCTGTTCTGTTGTTTTGACAGGCAAAGAGTCATCGAAATCTTGTATTAGTCACGTTTCCACACCACTGAGTCTATATGAAGACCTTGGAAAAATGAAACCAGGAAATAATAATAAATTTTTTAAGGTTTTAGTTTGCATCAAATCGGACATTTATGCAAAAATGGACTCCTTAGAAAAGATCTTCATGTTGAACTAAACACATTTATTCATTTGAATGCCTATCTAATTTTGAATCCTTAATTTCCAATTCAGGCAAGTTAATTGTGAATTGTGAATCAGTGTGAAAACCCTCCATAAATTAGAAAGATAATTGGGTTCAACCAAATAGCATTTATCAAATAAAGATGGAGCAGAATTCAGGGGAATACAAACAATAAATTGACTCATTCAAGTTATTTTTGAACTCTGAATTTTTCCTGGTACTCAATCCCTCTGCTTCTGCTTTCCTTGTGCCCATAAATTTGTTGGTCACCAGTATGAAACATTGCCCGATTTGGCCACTGTCTGAACTTCTCTGTCAAATGAATCAGTAACTCAAGTCCTCTTGTTTCAGCTATGTTTGTTTTCTGCTTAGGGTCATTTTGTCTACAATCTTGTCATAATGCCATGGAAGCCAGGAGGACTCATTCAGTAATTTAGTGCAATATAGCACAAAACCATTTCATTTTATCCACTTATTCTTATTTGAAACCTCTTAATTTGAACTAATCGATTTCTGTGTTTTGAAAACTAAATTGTTCTATACCCATGGCTGAGAAAAGCTTTAATTGCAGGAATAATGTTGGATCTGAATTACACATGTCATCAAGAATGAGGCTGCCATTTGAACATTTGTCTGTTAAATCTGGTTGTTCAAAAATGCATTTGATTTCCAAAATGCTGACAAAGGATTATAGACAGTATACTGTAATGGGAAAAATTTATCACTTAAATTAAGTTGTAAAGCATTGGGCTAATTTTTAGATAGCACTGACAGTCTTTGGGAAATTATGATCACAACATGAATAGTCATTCACGTTTTTTAATACAACTCCTTTTTCTAATCATAGTTCATCAAAGACAACAAAGATGGTGAAGTGTCTGGAGCAGATGAAGGAGTTGGAGGAGCTTAACCTGGCAAAAAGGAGGCTCAGGGAAGATCTTTTTGCCCTGTCCAACTGCCTGAAAGGAGGTTGTAGTGAAGTGGGAATCAGCCTCTTTCTCCAACTAGCCAGAAATAGGACAAGAGGAAAAGACTTCAGGTTGTGCCAGGGGAAACTTAGATTGGATGTTAGAAAAGATTTCTTCACCAAAAGGATTGTCAAGCATTTGAATAGTATGCCCAGGGAAGTGGTTGAGTCTCCATCCCTGGAGGGGATTATATTTAAAATGCATGTAGATGTGGCACTTGGAGCAATGGTTTATTGTTGGATGCTGGACTTGGTAGTGCTGGGTTAACTGCTGGATTCATGATTAGAGGCCTTTTCCAACTTAAATGATTCTGTGCTTCTATGAGTCTGTGTATTTGGAGCTAGATGGCAATTTTGGACTCTTACAAGCATCTCCCTCAGAACTAGTGGCATGAAGAGGCCAACACTCCTCTTTTTGATACAGAAAGGTCATTGTATCTTTTCCATCAAACTATAATAGAATGTTGATCTCCTGCCTTCTGCCAATGAGAATGATCAGATTTAGAATGTTTCAAAAGCTTGGTTTTCATAGTGAGAAAGAGCTAATTGGAAAGGAGGTGACCAATTTATTTCTTCCACAATTATAAATCTTTAGTCTGTAAAAGTATGTTGTCCAGTTAGAGTTCTTGTACCATGACCTTTTTTTCTGGTAGTGTTAATAAAGGTTGTGTGGATTGATATTGAGTGGTGATATTAAGCTAAAGCTTAGCACAAGACCTAAGAAATAAGAATAACCATTTGAATGGTATTTTAACAATACATTGGTCTTGCCTAGTTTAAAATATTGTCAGCAGAATCATTTAAGGATGAAAAGAATCTGCTCACAGTTTTGACGGACTCTGATCAAAGAAATGAAAAGCTGAAAGTAATCTCTTGATCCAAAATGGAGAAATCATCAGACAATAATAACCCTTTGCTTGTGGCAAATATGGTACATTGCTTGAGTTTGCTAAGAAATTGTTTTAAATTCTTTAACTGGAGCAAATAATCTTAAGACCCACCTTGTCCTTGAAGTGTGTACTTAGCTTGTATTACCTGTCTGTGTAGCCACTTAGAAAACACTTTTAGAATGCTTTCAGTATGAAGGTGAAAGAGAACATTTCTCTGTTTCATATGTTTGCTAATCTTTATGTGAGGATAGATGGAAGCCAGCTCGTAGACTACTACTATGCTTTTCAACATTTTCTTTGAATTTTGTACATATTTGTTACTAATTCCAGCCTTTCAGTTTTGTATATTTACTTCTGAACAATATATTTCTTCTTTTCATGGTCACATATGCTTGCCTGAAAGCAAGTTCCATTTTGCATAAGAATGGGAATGTCTATATGGGAATGACTGTCAGGCTGGGTTTTTATTATTCATCCTTTATTTTGTTCCACCCACTGCTTTTAAAACTCTTTGAATGGTGACTAAGAAAATGGAACAACTTGTCAGTACCTTTAAGTTAGACATGCGGAACTCTGCCTCTCTATTTAAAAAACCCAAAACCAAATAAAACCCAAAGACATGGGTGTGTGTGTGTACAAAATGCAAATGAATAAAAAACATTCCTAAGTTTAAATTCACAAGATTATTTTAATAGAAAAAACATTCAGTCTGTTTTTCCTTGAATTTTTTAATGTCTTGGAAATAATTACACAGCTTTAGGCTCCCTGTGTTGAATCGAGACTGAATTGAAAACCATCTAGTCTTTTTCTTTCTTCTGAAAAATGATAATTTTACCATTGTTAGAATCAATCTTCTTTCAAAGATATAATGACATGTTTTCATCTTATCTATCCTTAAAACATTAAATCTTTTATATGAATTGGTTGACAATTTTTGAAGGATAACCTTTTCAACATCATAAAATAAATGGAAGTGGTGAAGGATTTAGATTCAAAATGCTTTACCAGTGCACTAATAATTTGATGAGCACTGCTATCATTTTTCTAAAATGGCATTAGATTAAATCTTATTCATCCAGCAAATTCTTTTGAAGAGTCTCACCTTTAGAAGCCGATGACACAAACCAGCTTGAAAATGTGATTGTGGTATTTGAAATGCCCTGTCACATGAGTAAATTTATTTATGATTTATGAAGAATACTCTGTGTGTTTCTTTACAAGTTTTGTTACCTTAGTATCAATATTTTAAAGCTGAACTTACAAGGACATACATAGTTACTGCTCCATAGTAAGACCTTGTTTCTGGTAACTTAGCACATTTTTCTCCAGGCATTCATGTCAGCAGCACACAACCATGATGTGAAAGGAAATTGCTTCCAACGCCTCTAAAATTGCTTGCTTGGCTTGAATTAATCTTAATCGAATTTCTGTCTGAGATGTTTAAAAGCTTACAGAATCTCATCCTTTGAGCACAGCTTTGCTAATTTGATTCTACATTCCAAAGTGACAAGAAATTTTGAGACCTGCAGGGCTGCTGTTGCTGATAATGTTTCTATGCAGGTGGCATGAACCACACTGTTCATTAATGTGACATACCTTTATAATGAATGTCCTCAAATAATAGTAGGGAAAACAATGAACTTTCATCCCTATTTAACTGAGTTGTCCCCCTGTCTAAAGTACCAAATGTACATTCAGCCTTGAGAAAGAAAAACTAAGAAAAATGTGGTCTATTATATTTCAGATGCTTGAATTGGGAAGAAAGCAATTTTTACTTTTGGATATCTGGGCTGAAGAGACTCAGAACGGCAAAGTGATGAACCTCTCATCTTCTACCCTGCTAGCTGTGGGGTAGTCAAAGTAGTCTGTGTTTCTGCCTTTAGGAAAGAAATGGGCATAATTTGTTGAAAAGAAAAAGATATTAACTGTGGGCTTTCTCATAGTTCCTCTTCAAACTGTAAGCAAGTTCTTTTATGGTTGCTGACTTAGTCTTATTTTTCACAGTTCTCCAGGTCTGTCCTGAAAAAGATTCTGATTGATTGATTCCCTGCCTGTAAGCCAAACATGATTATGATAGCTGTGCATCACTGGTCTTCATGGGGTCTAAAAATGATGTAGGACCTAGGTACCATTGGACACAGTGTGTTCCCTCGAGGTTTCCTTCTCACTGTTTGTCTGAATGTTTTTCCACATTTTCATACATTTTGGTTGGTATTAACTGTTTGACTGATGGGATACCTCACCTGTATCAGATCTGAATTGTAGTGATGGATGTGAGCTCTTTTCTTCACTGTGTTTACTTTAGTGTCTCATAGCAGTTTCTCTGTGTAATGGTTTCTGCCTCAAAGGATTCACTATTTACACTATTCATTCTTTTATGCAAGCTTCCTCCTATACCCTTGCACTCAACTAAAGTACTTGGGCAATTTAATTTTAGTTTTGAACTCTCTGTTTGTATTTGTTTAAATATGATTTTTTTTCACTCTCTCACTATCCAGTAGTGGCTAAATATATATAATACAGAGTGTGTAGAAGCAGAACAATACCCTAAAAGTGAATATTTCTACAATTTTTAAGCATGAGTTTAGAGAAAAAAGGTGGTTTGCTGCCTTAATCCTCCCTATATGCATGTGTATGTGTGTACACACACACAATTGAAATGGAAGACACAGAGTTTCTTTGCCAAGACTGGCCTTGAGTGAGGGGAGATGAATTGACACAGGCATCATTATAGATATCATATGCCAGTGTTACTCAGAAAATTCATTAAGTGTTAGAAGTTCTGCTTCATTTTAAAGTCTAGAGCAATTTGATAGTAATTTTTCATTATTAGACATACTTCATGTTGTTTCTTTTAAAGTACCAACTTACCTGTTTAAAACACTTTTCAGTCTTTACATAGAATTTTTCATGTATCCAGCAAGTGCCCTCTATTCATTCCTATTTTGTAAGAATGATGGGTACTTTAAAATCAGATTCTACTTTAGGTTGACTCAGATGACCTTGCCCTGTCTCCCTCACTTACCCTCAGATTCTTGTGTAAATGCTGTAGCTTGCTCACCAGAAAGTTTTCTGTTGGACCACTGTTTGAGTTCTTATTTATGTAATTTTTTGTAGTCTGTTTTCTTGAAATTCAAAAGACTATGATCATGAAAACTCATAGACTGTGAATACTGAGGGGGGGAAATTATACATAATTGAAATTTATACTTCTGTAATGTAAATGTTAATGGATTCCCGCTTAATAATGTCTAAAGTATGTTAATCACTCACCAGAAGAATGCAGGAGGATAATCAGTTTAATGTAGATTTTGATTCTTTAGGAGCAAGACAAAATGTGACATACCTACCAAAAGATTTTAGTTCGTATTCCAGTTCACTTACTCCAAACAGAAACAAAACTGCTTTAATAAGACTTGGTAAAAACAGCTTAGGGATAACTAACTAGAAGTATGAGGGGGAAACCTACTGTGCATACTGAGAGATCAGAAAAAATATTTAACTTTCTAAGTATGTTATTTCTGACAGCACCAAAAATCCTTTGTGAATGACAGTGATTAGTGAGGATGGATTCTGAGGCATGCTTGGATTGCCTTACTGTAGCTTTTTGGTAAGTCACATACTTAATGCTTCTTTACCAGAGGCAAAGATAGGCATCCCAGGAGTGACTCATCCCACCTGCTTCTCAGGTGAAATGCATTTAGAGGTGCCTGTGTTGTTCTGAGTGTAAAGGGAGTCAGTGGTTCACTTCAACTGGATGCCTTCCTTCTGTACAGCTCACTGCAAACGTGTCCCTGGCCCAGAGCTGAGGAGAACTGCACACCTGCCTGTGCAGGACCTTAAAGCTGAGAAAATCCTGTTGACAATCTAATGTTAATGGAAAAACTGCTAGTGGAATTTGAGTGAAATCTTTTACATTTGAAGGCTCCTTTTCCTTCAGTTCCTGATTGCAAATCTGCTCTTTTCAGGTTATGACCAAAAGTACTGTTGCCATAGCAGCAAGTTTCTGCTTTTGAAGAAAACAAGGGGCATTGTAACATATACAAAATAAGCATAAACATTTTGGTGGAAAGAGGGTAAAAAAAATTAAAGGCTGTATAGAAATAACATTTATAGATGAAATTACATTGTGTCATTTACTTTCTGCCAAATGCAATTATAATAGAGGGTGTGTTTTCTACCAGGGTGGGGCAAGGGCCACACAGAAAAGCCTTGATTTCTTGTACAGGAGATGGTGTACATCACACAGCTCTGTTTATAATTCCTGAAGAAGGTTTAGCAGAGGTCAAAAGTGGAGTAAGTGTTAAAATTCAACTACTTGCTATGCTATGCCATGGCTAACTGGTGTTAGGATGGCTGTTCACCTCTACTGTGCTTTCATTTTCATACCATCTGTCTCTTGCACTAAATGACAGAAACAGAGCCTTAAGTGCCTGAGCATTTGACAAGTATTATGGTGAAATGGAAGATCTATTCTTGATATAGAAGAAGAAATCTATTTTTAAACACCTGAGTTTTATGTGAAAGGTGAGTTTTTGAAAAAGGACAATTCCAGTGAAGGTGAAAGGTTGGAAATGGAGGATGGAATGTCTTCTGGAAAGAGAAGAGCCAGATTGCCATAGTAAACCCTTGGAAGCTGATGCCACTCCAAATTCAAGTTATAGTTAGGCAGTCACTACACCTATTAGTGCATTTCAGTGTTAGACTGCTATCACCTATTTTATGCTTATTTGCTACTTTCCATGCTTTGCTTTGATCCTCAGTCTTGAAAAATTGCACTAATCAAGAACAACCCTAAAATAAATCCTTAGAATAACTTACATTCTGTCCTCAAAATTCATAAGCCACTCAAAATATTTTGTTCTTTTGCACTGGTTACTGTTACCTGTTAGCTCACATGGTGATGTTGATTTGAAGCATTTACCTCAGAGCTGACTTCACCAGTCATGCTTTATCATCTTCTCAGGATGAGCTTACCTTGTTATTCCATAATTGGTTTCACCCAAAGTGAAATTTTAAAAAAAAGAAAGAAAAAAGTAGAGCAGATGAAATCTATCATTAGCAAGGGGAACTGTACTAGCAAGTGTTAGTGTGTTTGCTTATTTTAGTGCTCAAACTGTAACTTGGCCTATGCCCAGCTCCTACAAAATATTTAGGCACCCACACGTTAATTAGTCTCTTAAAGCTAATGAGAACAGAGCATATACACAAATCAATCTTGATTTTGGCCCCATGCCTTGCCCTGGATGATGAAGGTCAGGTATAACAGGTTACCCATCCATTTGTGCAGAATATTGCTGTGAGGTTCTTGATGCCTTGTGTACATTTCCCACTCTGCAGTGCCCTGCAGACCTACAGAGACTAAAGACAACTGAACTTCCACTGGCTCAGTGATACTTCCTCTTCTAAGGCTGTCTTCCACAGGCTGCCTGATATTGTATGTTCGAGGCCAGCTCTTTAAAATTCCTCTTTTCTTAATTTCACAGTCTGCTTTTTGGCACGGTAGAGCTTTGGCAATCACTGTTATTAAAGGGAATTTCCTGGTTTGTATTCATAGGTCAAAAACATTTCTTTGGGTTAAAAGGAATGATTAAGGAGATGTCTTTTTAGACATCTTGGTCTTCATTTTTTATGATTTTTATTTTCTCAAAAATAAATAGATTGCCATATATTACTGAGATGACTTTACTCAAGTTAGTGCTTCAGAAGCTCTGGCAGGATTTTGCAAACAATGGAGCTAACAACTAGCAAGGGTTTTTTTTTGCTGGATTTGAACAAATACTGCAAAACAAAATGTGTCTGTGTAATTGCTTTTGAACAAATGCATTATTTCAGTCACAAGGAGTTCAAGGGTTTGGGTGTTTAGTTTGGCTTTGTTTGTTTACTTTTGTTTGGTTTGTTGTTATTTGGTTTTTCCAGTGTTCCAGTTTTATGATGTGGTGCTGGGTTTTGGAGGAGGAGCTTTTCACTGGTAAGAGGTAAGGTTGCCTAAAAAAACCCTTATCAGTACCTTATCAGGCATTTCCCACCATTTTTGACGTTAATTCTACTTCTCAGTCATGTTCATTTTTAATTGTAAAGAAACATATTGTTTCTAATTTCCCACCCAATAGTTGTGAGTCATTGATGTGCAGGAACTTGGAGAAGGTGTGGATGAATGTCACAGCTGAAAAGTGTTTCACAGTCTGCTTCTGCTCCTCTAGCACCTTATGGTGCTTTCTTTCATAAAATGGCAATAATTGCATTATTTTTTTGGACACAACAAATTTTCTATCATGTAAAATTTATTCTGCAACTCAGCAGGAATCTTTGCAAGTTCTCTCCAGCTGAAGCCCAGATTTAGGTACATTTGTGCAGTTCTATAAATACCTTTCTCACCATCTTGTGGTTTAACAGAATTTATTTTTCCTACACTACTAAATTAGCATTCATTTAAAAAGACCAAGAAATTATGGAATTAAATGTGTGTAAATATAACAACAGCAGAAAATCTTTGTATTATGAGGTTGTTTTTTTCCTGAAACCTCTATGAAAAGTAGGCAAATGGAAACACCAGCCTTTTCTTCAGTAATTGGCAGACCTGTGTGGGTAACAGCTCTACTTATGTTTTGAAACCTATCATTTTCTCTACCATTGCCAATCAGAAATCAAAGTGACTAAATTACACTTAAATTCAGTTCAACAAAGCACAAATATGAGACCTAAATAGCAGATAAATGGTCAATAACCCAAGATGAAAGTGGATAATGTACCATGTACCTTTCAGAAGGAACTGTAGTAATTTTTTCCTAACAGATAAAACCTTTTGTCTTGTAAACTGCAAGAAAAAAGAACACCAGCAAAAATAGAGAAACAAAACAAACAAAACTCAAAAAATTTAAAAATATTAGCAGAATATTATTAATCTAAGCCAAGAATATTTGCTCTGAAATTGCTTTAAATTAGTTATATAAGTTACTGAAATAACAATAGAAGAATACTAAATAAAACCAGTATTATTAGGATACAAATGGTGTATTTTTCATCTGGTGGATGTATGAAATATATTCTGAAGCTATTTTGTATCTTCTAAAATAATGGACTGTTTATCTTCTTTGCTCTAGCATAAAATCTTGTATTATTTCTAAAAACCTGAACTCTGTATAGCTCTAACAACCTTGATGTTTGTAAGGTGGAGAATATAATACCTCTCTCTTGTGATTTTCCACTTTACATTGCTGCAAAGCTTGACATTATTGGTTTCCAGTTCAGAGCAGATGGGGCTGAATCTTGGTGGGGTTATTTCCCTTCACAGGCTCCTCAAGTCAGCAGTTCAGTAGACATTCAGGAGCAGAAAACACATTTAAAGGTGTAGTTAGTCAAACTGCATCCAAGTGCATAACTCTTAATAATTTGTGAATTGATAAAACAATATTTTTTGAGAATGAGCCTTTGTTCATAAAGCTGTATGTCAGTTCCTCTGACAGTAACTCTATGTATTGGAAAATCCTACATTTTCTGAGAAGTAAGAAAAATAATCTGTAAAATGCTTAATTTCAATCTATCCAGGAAATAATTTATAAATGGCAAAAAATATTCAAGGGGAGGGGATGAAGGAAACTAGAGCACATTTAAATAATAAAAAGATTCTTAAAAGCACTGCATTTACCTGATGTGTTGTGCAAATTGTTCCATCTACTGCAGAAAATCCCAAACTTCTAGAAGTCTGCTTGGGGTCCCAGAAGATGAGAACAATCCTCCAGCACCACAACAAATTTCTAATTTTTTTCTTTTTTAATCAAAAAACACCTTTTACCATTTACAGAGGTCAGATAATGCTGTTAATAATGCTTTTTTTCTGAATCCAGAAAACCTGAATTTTCCTGACAGAAGCAATAGCCATCCAAAGGGATGTGCACTGCATAAGCTTTCACTATTTGTTTATTTATCCATTCATTCATCCATCTAAAGATACCTATTTGACTACTCTAGAAAAACAGTCATAGCTTATCAGAGCAGTTGGCATCTGGTTTTTCCTGTTGTTCTATTCATGGTTGCATTAGATATTCCTGCGCCTGTACTGAGTGTTTTCTTTCCTGTTCCACCACAATGTCAGTGTTTTTTGTGGTGTGTGGTTCCTTTTTCAATAGTGCTCTCCTTCTTTAGCAGATACTCCTGTCTTCTCTTTTATTTGGCCTGGACATAGACTGCTTGGGTGAAAATCAGTTTTGATGGTGGTGCAGGAGTCTTATGTGGCTAAAAGCAAGATGGAATTCATCAAATGTCCCAATTAATCTGTTTCTAGATTTTACGTTCCTATGCTTAACTTTTTCATTCAATATTACTTATAACAACATGCTTGGATAAAAGCAATTTAATGCTTTTAAATTCTTTAAAATGTTGTTGTGTGGTTCACTCATGCCAGCAATCTACATAGGTAGGGTAGGTTTCTCCAAAGGTAGTGCCTGAGTGTATTTATTTCTAAGATTATTTTTGTGCTTTGACTTTGAGTAATCACCTCAATCGAACTGTGCATTTGGTGAATGTTTTTTGGTAGCTTTTGATAATTCATAATTTCAACATCCTCAGTGATGTTTTAATAAAAGTGTGCTTGGTAGATTTATATTTTTTTCTCTTCATATTTGATTATAATCTGTGTGTTACTACATTTTAAAGACATTTTACATTTGTAAATGTATACCATTGCATTGTACTTGGGGTTTTTTTGGTGTTTTTTTTTTTTTTTTGCATTGCACAGGTACTAAATAATTATTTTCCTATACCATGAAAAAATTAATTTCATACTTCACGTGAAAATGCACAATCCTGCTGCAAAATAACTTTATTTCCTGGTTAACATGAACTGTCTCCAGATAGCGATTGCCCAGTCACAGTAACTGAGGCAAATAAAATTTATTTATGAATGTAATAAATCTCATAAAAGTACTCTATTTTCTCTATTAAGTATTCTTTTATTGTAATTTATATAATTGGTTCTGGTCTGGTAGAATATCTGTTCACCATAAAGGAGCAGTGGGGTTGAGCAGGTTTTGGGTACTGGTTGGGTGGTAACTTTGAGTGTTTATAGTGCATTTTGGCTCACATGCTGCATTTTTGGCTCCATGAATAGTTTTGTTTTATTTTTTTAACAGAGAGGCAACTGAGTACAAATAGCACATTCTGTGTGCTTATTTACATCCCTTGCTTCCAGTGTACCTCACAAAAAGCAAATGCTGAAGTGTGTATTCACACTGTATAACTTCAGGCTTGTCAATGTAAAACCTGGGTTAAGAGCTGCTCTGAACATTGTCACGTTAGATGGGGAAGCTGAGGGGTGCCTAATTGTATTCTGGGCGTTTTACTGGAACTATTAAAAATTTATACTAAGCACAGAAGAGAAGGAAATGCAGAGCTTGTACAATGAACTTGAAGAAAAATATTCAGTAAACTACCAAAACATTCAGTTTGTTAGTGAATTTAACGACCTGGATCAAAAACCTTTCTCTGCAATTTTAGAGAGCTCACTATATTTCAGACTGCTCATAAGGTTTTCTCACTTCCTCTGCACTAGACGTTAGTAGCCTTTTAACAAAATTTTAGTGAATCTCACCAATCCTTTAAAGCAGATGGAATAGAAAGAACTAACTAAGCAGATATCTACCTGAAACTAGGATGTAATGTGAGTTTAATTACTTTTATCACAATTTATAATACTCAAATGTCACAGAATAACTCATTAATATTTTGAATTTATTTTTGTTTTGCTTTTATAGAACAAGCCCAGTAGCACACTGGCCCCATTTTAATGGATTAACACTTTGCTATGGTCTCTGGTATCTTTTGGACAGCCATCAGCTTTTCTTGCAAGATGCAGAGTTTCTTTCAGGAGATCTCCTTTGGGTCTTGATCAGATCTACTGCTGTTTAGATAAACTTTCAGTGAGGCTTAGCTGTTACAAATTGCTCCTGCAAGGATAAAGAAGGGTAGGGGGTATGAAGAAAACAGTAAAATTAATGAAAATATCAGAAATGAGTGACCTTTGCTGTATGAGCCAATAAGGCTTTGGTGGGGTAAATGTCAGTCAGGAGCAGAGACCTTCAGCTGCAAGAGTTCACGTGGCCTTTATCTGGCCACATTCCCAGCCCAGCCCTGGCCTTTCAGACAGAGACAGGAATCAGGAGGAACTTGACATGGGAGAGTGGTTTGATCTTAATGCAATCATTGAAAGTGATTCTGGGAATCACTGGGATGCACACACTTTGTGTATGCAGTGGGTGTGGTGTCTGTAGGAATGGCTGTAGGATGCCTTTAGTGCTAGCAGAAAAATCCATGTGATCTGCAGTGGCAGGAAAAGAGGGAGTGATTATCGTGAAGACAAAAGATGTTATCACTCCTGCTGTAACTCCTTTTGGTTCCATTGAGGTTGCAAGGTGGTCCTGTAGGCTCTCACTCATTTTCAGAAGAGACACAACTTTCAAAGGTTACACACCTCTGGTTAGAGAGGTATTAAAACAATATAGTGATCATGAACTGAGATGAAAAATTTCAGACGTCGTTGAAATACACTAAGTTTTTCAATACCTACAGAAGTTCATCTGAATTACTTTAACACTAAAATCTACCTCTATTATAATTATTTCATGGACACACTTTGGAGAGAAGCACAAAGGTAATGTAGTACACCTTTGTAAATAAAAGATTCTCTTTGTAAAGTCATCAATACAGTCTACTTAATAAAGTCTACTTTTTTTTTTTTCCCAAACTATGAAAAATTATTTGAAGGACTTCAGCAGTACAGTTAAGGGGCTCTTCACACTGTTTAAAAATTATGCTTCATTGCCTGGATCACATCTATCGACAGTCACATTTAAAAACACTTCAAACATAACTCCAAGTTTTTTAGATGCTACAAAATTAATCTGCTCTATCTCATATGCTTGCCATCTTTTATATCCCATTTGTAACTTATATCAGTTGACTTTTAAAAATTGGTAGATGTGCTTCATTAGTATTAAATTTTTAATGCATTCTTAATAAGATTTTTACTTTGGCAGATGTTTGCTTTGTTAAATAGTGCAGCAAAATGTTTTTGTAAATGGAACTTCCTAACTGTATCTCAACAAACCAGCTTCACTTTATTTTCTTTCATTTACTTAGGCAGAGGGTATACTTACTAATATACTGACTGATATTTATTGACATCTCTCCTCTATCAATCCTGTTCTCAGCTGAAATACCATTTTTACTGCTGTGTTTGGGGACCCTACTTCTGGGGCAGGATGAAAGGAGTGTTATTTCATGTAGCTATGAGTTCCTGAGAGAGATTGAAAAGGGAGGCTTGGCCGAGTATGGAGGAGCTGTGCAGAGAGGAGTGGTTTGCAAAACTCCATTGCCAAAGGTGGAGCAGCTTTCCCTGGGCTGTGAAGAGGTGGTGGCAGGCAGAGGTCTTTGCAGTGCTTCCACTCACCCCCCTGCCCGGGCTGCAAGGGAAGGGCAGGTGCCCCTGGCTTGGTGTGATCACCAGGCTCCTTTGGGACTGGCTGTGTCCTGCAGGCAGGAGCCTGTTGGGGACAGGAAGCCAGGCTGGGGACAGGAGCCCTGGTGCTCTCACCTCACTGGTCAGGGTACCTTTGTGCCAAAGTTCCTGATTTATAACCAGGAGTTAATAGCTGTGTTAATGTCTGAGGTTCTCTCAGTATTCACAAAGGCAGAAAATTTGCTTAGTAAGAGTAAGTACTGTGCAAAGACTGACTCTCAGACTGTCTCATGAATTTATAAGCCAATGTAGCAGAATAACGTTGAGGTAGCAGTAATGGGTACCAGGAAATAATCCTTACAGATCTGGGGGTCACAGGCTGTGCAATATAGGCTTTTCAATGTTCATCAAAGAGAGGGAAGAAAGGTTTTTGAGATTTGAATCTGCATGGATATGCTTTTGTACTGTGCCCCACCTCTAGGGATTTGGCATCTTTGGTCTTGGGATAGTATTAGCTTGGCATCCCAAGGGCATGGAAGGAGCCCAGAGGGAATGCACACATTTTCCATATAGGTTAGCTCCCTGTTGTATTTCAGTAGATCATTTTCCTTCTGCTTAACCCTTCATGTCTGCTACTATTTTAATAAGCAAGAATTTGTAGGCATGAAATCTTTCCAATGTAAGTCAGCCACATCCTGATTTTATTCTGAGATTTTTAAATATACCTACAAGCTTTTCAAACTTCATTTTTCAGCAATTTCTTAAGGGACAGTTAGTTTATTTCAAAAGTGGATTAGCCCTTTTAAAAGCACTTCTTTTTTTGCCCCCAGCTACCAATTAGAATTGTGTATTTCTTCTTTCTTAGCAGCCATCTTCTATATTTTAACAGTGATTACTGTTATTACCTGGGAGTCCTTGCGTAACTTTTTCACATAGACAACATCTCACTCTCTTAACCATATACAGTCTTTCAGTGGAAACTTCTGTCAAGGGAAATACCCTGTTATTTTCCACCTCCATAACACAGGCACAGTGCATATTATTCAAAAAGCAGGAGAGGAATCAAATGGTTTTCCTTTCTGCAGTATAAACAACAAACTGCTTTATATATGTGTAGAGAATTACGGCATTGGCCACACTTTAGCATCACGTCATATTTTCTATATTCATCTTCCTGATTAAAACATTTAGCAGAGTGCACCTGGTAACTCTTGAAAGTGTTCAGATAGTCACTTTTTAAAGAAATGAGAGAATGCCTTTTATTATAGTTTACTAGATGTTCTTTTTAAATTATCCATAACGTGACAGTTACAATTTTCTTTTAGATGCTGTAGATTGTGTTTAGCAATGACCTTTAAATGTTCTCATCATAGAACATTTTAGTCACTGCTTCTAATCCTGCAGAAAAAAAAAAAAAAACCAAACCCTAAGCAAAAAATGTCTGGCTAAAAATACATCTAATAATATTTTAAATAACGTAAAGGATAACTTTGGCCTTTTTCAAAGCTCTTAACCTGTCAAGCCATAAGCTGCAAATTGTATTACTATGCAGGAACTCTAGGTTTGCCAAAACCTTTGAGAAAAGTGAAGGAAATAGCTAGTGTTAATGGCTCTCAAAATTCAGAAGCTGCACAGAGCAAGTTGCTTCTAAAAGGCATCAGCTCTTTATTTTTGTCAGAGAAGAGCAGTAAAGAATAAATTGTTCCCTTTTTCTTTCTATTTTTATAGTGTTTTCTGAAATAAAATAATAGACTAGAGAGGCGTACTCTTAAATTTTGTTCTTGATGATGGTAAAAAAGAACAGTCCAGCTCATTACTTAGAGTTAATGTAACCTTTAATATGAATAACTAATATTCTTCATACTTTTCAGTTGACAGCCTTCCAGTTTGGCTCTCCATTTCCTCTTTAAAGTGCAGTTCCATCAATTCCAATGTCATCTTGACAACAGAGGGGGTCAAATTCAACTGGTTCAAAGCAACTTGACACAATATCACTTCTAACTCAGCTTATGTATTAAAAGAAAAATATTTCAAGGTCCCTCTTTTGCATTCAGATCTATATTAATGATTCTTGCTAGGTTATTAGTCCAGTGCTGTCTTGCAGATAGTAATTCAGAAATAATAACTGAGAAAGAAAGCTCAGTGAATTTCAGTGAAGAGCATGAGTGATGATCATCATTTAACCATCAAATTCAAGTTGTTCTCCATTTTACAAAAATCCATGTTTGTGCAGTTTGATTTTGACAATATGTTAATAAAAGAAACAGGCTAAACAAGCTAAGTTTTGATGAAGAACAACTGTGAATCAAGAAATAACCCTCTGTTGGGTGTTGTCTCTAGTATGCAGCAACCTTGTCTTTGAAAAATCATTCAGGGATGAAAATTGTCAGGAAATTGAGTAGGAGGGTGTTTAAAGAGGACCACATGTATCTTTCGATGTCTTACAAATTAGACTGTGTGACCTAATTGGATGAAAAATTACCTGTTAGTAGAAACAGATTTACATGAAGTGAAGTGATGAGGCTCCATTCATTTCAGTTTAATAAGGAAGGTTTGGTCTCGTATTTGATATTCAGAAAGATTTTATTTGCAAATTGTGATTCGATTCTGTGGTTTCTCTGAACTTTCACAATAAATTATTGTGAGAATTAGGAATCTAACTGTCTCAAGGAGGCTGGAAAAGAAAGAGTTTTCAGTCAAGGTCCCAACTAAAAATGTAATTCTCTCATGCACAGGGGGCGAGTACCCTCAGTGTCTGCAATTCCCCATGACTTCAGAAAGAGATAACAAACACTTCTTTTATTGCTAACTCCTAGGATAGTATGCAGTTAATGTTTGTTTTTAATGTCTGTTTCCTCTTCCTTTTAGATCCCTCCCTGAAAAGTCTAAACATTTCCCTTCTTCCATCCCGTGCACATTTTTTCTTTACTTTCTTGTAGTACACAGCATAAATAGGATGTCCTGTATCCTTTTGTATGGTGCAGTTTGAAAGCATGAGGGTGCACATTATTTGGAGAGGAACACTGTTTGCAGTGCTTACAACAAAATGTGAAATCAGCAACACAGTCAGCTCTGATGTTCCCGAAGAGTGTTTGGAGTATATTTGGATCTTAACATTCCTTCTCATCCTCTTGACATTAGGATATGCCTGTTCTCCAAGTGGAAAACTGCAGCCATTCTCCAGGTGATCAAACTGTCATTTGTTTTAAATAATAAAAAAAAAAGGATTGAAAGCATGGAACACATGACCTAAAATTAAAAGTCTGAATGATGTAATATGATTTAAATTTCATATTTCAAACCACAGACCAAATGTGGGGTATGAATGAATGGCACAACTGCCTTTAAAATGAATGAGATTTTTTTTTTCCTGTTTTTGTAGGCTGGAACTTAGCCCTCAGGTTCACATGATCTGCTGTTTCTTGATTGGAACTAGCTCTTGGTCTCTAGTAATCCACCAATTATGCCAAACTAATTTCCACTAATGATGACTCCCAAATCATCCTTCACAAGTTTTTAGTGTAATTTCTTTTTTGGCCTTAGGCTTTCAGAGCCATACACCAAATTGACTGTAAATTAGCTCTAGAGGAAAGAACAAACTATTACACAGAAATGTGACCCTGTAATAATTAACGATGTGCCCCAGAGGGTTCCATGTATTATGATACTCTTTTCTCTTCAGACACATTAGTGGCCCTTGTGATTCCTTGTAGATTCCAGAGTTGCTCTTACACAGATGACTTTGCAATCTGCATTAGTGGACCATCTGTCACAGACCTTCCAATTGAATTAAAATGTATTTTGAACCTTGTGCAATTGACTGCCTAAAAATGGATTTTAACAAGTTGGTCCTGTTTCATCTTGAGTTTGAATTCTGAAATATTTTTTGCAAAATGTGGCATTTACGTGTTTGGGTTTTTTTAAAGGGTTTAGGGATTTTTGCTCATTTGTTTTCATAGACATAAGTTTTAGCTTTTAATGCATTTATTAGATTACTCTATCAATTACTGTTGAATAAGACGTGATTATTTCTCTGCATTAGTAGAGGTGATGTTCATGTGAAAGACACTTAAGATTAATTTCCTGTTTTTCAGTGCCATAAATTCATTTCAGTGATCATGCACACAGTGTAACTTTTATCATTTTACTTAAGAGTCAAACCAGTGCCACATTTCTGTTTGATTTATTTTGTTTTTTTCCTCTGTGATTTCCACAAGGAGCCATGAATAGACTGATCACTCACATACAAGGATTTTAACTGTGTTACTTTACATTCACTCACTTATAGAAACATGCATGTTTGCATGCTTGCATGTAAGACTGCAAGTTTCTGAGATATGGTCCTATTTCTTTAACTGGTAACTTACTGGTATTCAGTCACCTCCATTTGACTTATCCTTTTTATAAAGTCCTAGATATACCACAGTGGGCATAAAACACCATGGACATAAAACACATACTGGATGTATTTTCTAAACCACTTTCATTTGTTGTTGCTTTTGGGCGTGGGGTTTTTTTCCCACTGCTTATTTTTAGGTCCTGACATTGAAGGTTGTCATTTGAATGAATGCATGAAGGTCTCCTGAGGGTTTTCATCTTGTTTAAAGAAATTGAATTGATTTAGTGTTCCTATTACAATTTGTTAAAACTACTCAAGATTTTGAGGGATGTAATGTCACTGCACTTTATTAGGAATTACAAAAGAAAAAAAACCATGGAACTGCTCAGCAGGTTGCTTTGACATTGGCAACCATTGTAGAATATGCACAAAATGCTCTCTTTGAGGCAAAATCTTTGAATTTGTTCAATTGTATATTTTGCTTCAGGAAACAAAACATGTGAGATAATTTTTAATATCTTTATATAGCTCTTAGTTTTAAATCAAGAGTCTCCATTAAGTAATTATAATAAGCATCTTTATTATAGGATAAACCTCGAACTATGATATTTCCTATTCCATCAAGAGAAGAAATAACATGGCTTTCTTATGTCCAAATGTTAAGCCATCTAGAAACTAGGAATGTTGGCTATGACATGGGAGATGGCACACTAGAAATCAGTGATTTTGAAAATCCTTTGGAGCCAGAGTAGAAAACTAGTGGGACTTAAGGTGTAGAAGCAGAATAATAACAAAATGCAGTGGAAAGATGGATACTACCTTTGTATGAACTGGACAAGGGTTCTTGGAATACTAGAGTATTCCAACTCCTGTTGGAACTCATACTTTGAGAAAAATGTTATAATATTATATTATAGGTTAGAATATTAGAAAGTTTTGAAGAAGAACCACAAATGTGGTGGTAAGATTGGAAAGACTTTGAAGCTCTGACTGGAATCAATTCAAAGAAACCCTCCTGTCTGTGTGATGCAAAGGAACAAAATATCTGATTGCAATAAATACTGCTAAATTGAAACAACATTACTGCTAAGTAAGTACGAACTATTGATTGTTATTATAACAAAAAGCTTTGTTTTGGAAAAATCCTAAGGAATGAGGCACTCTTTGAGATCCAATTTTTTTTTAACCACATTTTACTATGTTATGGTATTGAAAATATCTAAAAGGTTTTAATAGAGTAACTTTTTTAAAAGGCTCTAATTTAGACTAAATAAAATATAAAATGCCTGTCTCCAGTATATTCTTGATAGAATCACTGATTTATTACTACAGTCTCTTTTCACAGCAGCCATTTTTTGATAATATGCAGAAGTGGAACAATAAATCTCTGGTATAACATCTGAAAAACTGATACATTCTGTGAATTCAGTTTAACAGTGTATGAAGGTTTGGGTGTGTTGTGGTGGTCTTAGGAATACAGAAATCTGTAACCAGTGGAAAAACATAGACATTTTTTGGGGACAAATCAGATTATGGATAGCTGGGTTGCACAGGGATGGTGCCTCACAGCAGGCCCTGGGGTCCTGGGTGACAACTCTCATCACTGAATTTAAATTGCAACCCTAAAATTCAGAACCCTCCTCTTAGAAGTATTTAGGTAACAAAATCTCAGTAGCATGTTTTCTCTTGGATTCAACACCTAAATAATGTGAAGGATCTCAGCCTAAATTTACATGTCCAAGGATACATGGAAGCAAAAATGTGAATTTCCAGGTTGATGTTCTTCCCACCAAGCAGTATTTGCTCACACCCCAGTGTGCCCCCAGCCACCCCCCCCCAATTTTTTTAACAACATGAGGAAGAATGCAAAAACTAGTTGTGAGCTATTCCTAAGTACTTAAACCAAAATAATTTAGGCATCATAGAAATATAAGATCTGCCAAAGTAATGCTGTAGCAAGCACAGTTCCTTGTTTCAGTGTAGGTGAATAAGTGAAGTAAGTGATGCTGTATTACTCTGCATTAATGAGACCATTATATCTCTGCCCCTCCAATTGGAAAACATTCCTGCAGGAACCACAACAATGATTTAAGGTCAGAAAACCTGACAGGGAATGAAAGACAAGAAGCTCTACCGAGTTATTTTATTTTTTAAATCCCTACAAAACCCTGGGAAGCAATTTAGTAAATATATTTACTGATATTTTAATGGAGAGAAAATGTTTGATGGGAAAGAGCTCTTTATCTGATAAATATATAAGAATCTGAAGGTGGAAGTATTCAGATTTTACCTGGGACCCTGGGGAAGCTAAACCATGGGTGCATTTTCACTACAAGTATTTAAATCTAGAGGGGTGCCTTTATGTTTTGGTTAGAGTTTTGTTTGTTTTTAAAAAAGGAAGTTTCAAAAGTTATAGGATTGATTATGGGCATGTTTGTGTGAAATTGTGCCACAGGACCCAGGTGTCAGGTGATGACTGATGACAATAATCCTCCTTTCTTGACTTCCTCAAATATCATCTCAGTAATTTGCAAGTGAATACACTATTAAGATGCAGAAATTGTGGGCTTTTCCTTTCTTTTTGAGTGCTGCTGTCTTATGGATTTATTAGCATGAAAAAAGTAGTCAAATTCACGAAGGTTGAAATCCACTCCTGGCAGAAAGCCAGGAAAGAGACTTGCTCCAGTTATTTTGTGCTTGAGACCTGTTATGACGTGGCTTTATTGAAAAAATTGTGGGACTAGGATTCTAGAAGAATTATTCTCCAATGATTTCTTGTATGCTGTGCTGATACCACTGTTATATCAGAACATCGCAGAAATTCAATTAATTTACAATCTGTAGCACTCACAAGGAACTATTATTTTCCCAGACAGAGCTGAGTGAGATTAAAAAGTTTTCCCAAGGTCATTCTCAAAGTTACTACTGAGGTAGGCACTAACTAGAGCCAAAAGAAAATAAAATTTTTATTCTATTAATTTAAACTTTTCTTTGTGGAATATAGAACAAAAGCAATTGAGAATTCTCATAAAAATTTATTACAAATTTGTATGTGGATAATGACATTGTGGTTTGTTGAAGTATTTTTCCTGGAGCTAGAGTTTTTAAATCTGCTTTGTACTTAAAAAATGCCAAATAAATGAGAAGTCCTATTCAAAAAATGGTTGATGTTTTGCTGTTATAGAAGAAATGTTTGGTTTTGTGTGGGGTTTTTTTCTTTTTTTCACTAAACTGAGTTTGTACAAAATCATCAAATCTGCAGATATTCCTGTTAAAAAGAAAATAGCTCTTTTTTTGAAACTCTTCCTATGAAATAGTTATTTATGCTGATTTCACCATCCAGTTCCTTAACTGAAAGTTCATTCTTATTTTTTTAGGGCCCAGTAAGAGATATATGGTTTTAAAATAAATAAAAGGTGTATGATTTAAAAAGAGAGACTTGACAAATTTTAATTCATGATTAATTTTATAGCCATTGTAGCTATTCCATCTTTCTCTTTGCAATGTAAATTCTGAATGCACCGTAGTGGTAATGATAGAAAATGTGACCACTTTGGTATTGAAATAGTTTTGCAATTAATTTTAATTCAGATAATCAAAAAAACCTTCTGTATTATGGAAGAATATGATCTTGATATACTTAGGTAGAGGTTTATTAGCTTACCATTAGGTTGCTTTTAGGGTGCCATTTTCCCATCAGTTCAAGAGGTTTCTACTCATTGACATGCCCAGGTGCATTTTGTTTGTCTTTAGAGAAATACGTATATGCCATGTAATTATTTCAGTCCAGCCCTCTGGGGTTTTATAACTGTTATTGACAGAAAAATCTAACCCTGTTTAAGATGATAACAAGGGAGTGTCAGACCCTTTAAGAGATCTGACAATATCAATCAGAAAATTCATTTGACTTCTAAGATGATGAAATGCTAGAAGACGGAAAAGGAAAGAATGGAATGGAATTCTTTGGTTCTCCTTGTGTTCAAAATTCTTTTTTGGAATTGAAGCGTAATTCTATGATGCATGAAGCACAGACTACTGAACAGACCTGGTAAAGTTTTGCCCTATTTTGACTCAGTTCTGAAAAACTGAAAAAAGGAAATTTTGATTTTGTTTGAGTGCATAATAGGAATTATTCATAGAATAGTTCAAGATGCTTAGAGACTTTGCAGGTTTTCTTGTTCTCTTGAAATACTTCCTTTTTTTTTTCCCTACCAGTTCACACTGTTACCAGTAAAATCAAATTTGTTTGACAATCACAACTGCAATTTGTAATACACTTACATGATGTAGTTGAAAATAGTTATAATATATTTTAATTTCATATAGACTAATGGATTTCCATGAAGCATCAATAAACCATGAAAGATCAAAATACTAATAAATACCAGGAAAAGTGGTTTATAAATATGTGCTGTTTTTACATCTGTCTGTATGCATACTTTTTATAAAAACTTAATTACATACTCCTCTTGAAAGCTGATGTATTTTTAGACTTGTTTTGCAACTTCACTGCTTTGACTTGCAATAGATTTAGATTTCTTTTTGTAGCTCTACATCTGCACTTAAATAGAGATTGAGTGTGAAGGTAGGCATGGGGAGCAAAGTTTCTCATACGTTTTGAATTAATTTTCTGCAACAAATTGTTGTTAGGCAAAGTTCCAGAAAATACAACAGCACTTGATAAGGAGACTGAGAATCTTCTCATTCTTTAGTACATGCACACTTCTGTCTACCTGAATTTCATCATTATTCTCAGAGATAAAGCTGAAGCTCCTGTTCCCTTTCTGTTCCAATTACAAGGAAAGAGGGGAGAGTATTTTTGGTTTAAGCCCCAAGTAACAGAGAGCCCAAGGGAAGCTGCAACCTAAATGAAACTTTAGCCTGAAATAACCATTTGAATTTCAAAGCAATAGTTGACTGAAATAATTGCCAGAAATATGGGTATTTCCATGGTTTATCACTCACTGCAGGTATGTGTTATGGGCTCACCACTGCACACTTGCATAGTACAAATAGATCCACTTCACTGAATGAAGGTTACTCTTTGTCTCACAAAATATTTTGATGTTCAAGGAAGAAAAAGAATACAAAAATAGATTAATAGGACCGTGAAATCAGAGAAAAGCACCAAAAACCCAAAAGGTGCTGAGCCAACTGTGCACCCTCTATCACTTCTAAGAATTGCGGATTGAAAGGACAAGAGGCAGCAATTGCAACCTACAAGGGAAATTCCAGCTGAATATAAGAAAAAAAAATAAAATCACAATGTTTAAGATCTGGAGTGTTGCCAAGAGAGACTGCAAAAGCACCATCCTTGGGGATATTTAAAATTTAGCAGGTAAATGTTCAACCATATACATTATATGGTTATTTATTCTCTGATTTTAATCACTCCCTACCGCCCTTTAGTCAACTGCCAGATAATTCAATAGAATAAGTACTAGCAGTAGTAACTACTGAAAACTTCTTTATTCTCTTGAAATAATTCCACAGAATTTACTGATACAGATAGCTAATTTTCTAAATTGCAGTAAAACCAAATGCTTGAAATTGAGAGCTTAGAAAATAAATTGCCAGGAAAGGTTTCCTCTCCCATAAAAATGAATTAAGAGAGATATAACTTCATACTCAAATACAGCATATTGTAATTAGTTTATCTTTCTCAAGGGAAAGAAGGTAAAGCACTAAGATAGTATTTCAGATGGAATTCAACTCTTTATGATGAACATAGTTATTCAGTAGCTGACATCTAATGGCCAATGTTTTTGCCCAAGCCTAACCTGCATGCCTGATGTTAATAAACTATGCTGTGTTGCTCATTAACATTAACTTCCTCATCCAGGTAAATGGAGTATTGATCTGTCTTTTCAGAAAAGTGCAGTGGAATTTTACTATGAATCCCATAGCACAAAATCATAGTTCTGAGATTTCACTGCACACATCTCTTAATCCCAATAGGCTTAGTAAGTAAAATAGTCTGGTGGAATACTCACAGTAGACTTTCAGCTGGTTTTCAGTGCACTGACCTACACACTTGTCTAGGAATTATATATGACCAATGTCACAGGCTCCAGATGTCCAATAATAATACTAAATCTGTAGGAATGTTACAAATGAATAATTGTAAAAATATTTTAGCAGAGTTTTAAAATACAGTTTAGTTTGTCAATTCTTCCATTTCATCCACATTCTTCTATAGTTAAGGGGAACTTGATAAAGCTAGTCAGAAATAGAAAATGTAATTATACCAAAACAGCAATTCTTCTGGATTATTGTAATTTAAAACCAGATTGGTTTTCTGATTTGATTGACTGCTCCCTAGACTCTCTTGCATGATAGAGTATATCTAGACAGTTTATTTTAGTTTGATTAGTGGGATAACCTGTGGGAACAATTAGTTTTACAACACAGCTATAAAGAAAGCGTTCTCTTACTTGATATTCAGAAAATATTCAAAGCACTGTGTCGAGAGTAGATGAAAAGTTAAGGCAGAAAGGCTGACAAGGCTTATGGAATGCTCAAATTGAATACTGAACAGTGAGGAAGAACTGGAAAAATCAGAAAATTTTTGCTCTATTTCCAAATATATTTCATTACTCCCTTTAAACTTCCAATTTTAAATTTTAACATTCCACATATTCCTATATACTGCTACAAGGCCTTGAAAATGAAGATTGTTAAATAAATTAAAGGGATTTTTTTCAATTTTACCAGTTTAGGTAAAACTTACATAGTTGCTCTTCTATTTCAGTGGTAAAAGATGAGTCTTATTACAATGATGGAGAGGAAAATCCTCTAATTTTGAGAAATAATTGTTTAAAGCCACATTTATTACTTTAGTAAAACTCAGTAATATTCAGAAAAAATGGTTACATATCCAGTGTTCTGTCCTGTAACAAATGTTATTAGCTCAGCATTCCTGGTTTTATTTACATTACACTCTAAATGATGGGGGTTTTCCCTCAAGAGTTACAGAAAATTTATGTGTTAAAAGAGTTTAAAAAACTTTTTAGCAGTACTCTTAGAACAGCACACATACAAAAATTCAAACAGATTATAAATAGTGATTAAATCTAAGACTTACAAATCAAGTATTCTATCAGCATATCTTTTTGGTATTAAGGATAATAGCGGAAATAATACAGATAATGTGATGAGATATTTATTGAAATTAATCATTTTAATTATTCATAATAGTTTAATGCTTGAATTAAATTAATTAATTGTATCTATCATACTTTGATGTGGGAATCTTTGTGCAGCTGGTAAGTGATTATACTAAATTATATAGAAATAGGATTCTAACGTTTTAAATATCAAGTTCTCGGCCTGTGTCTCCAGGTCCTCTAAAATAATTTGCTAATATTCATAGCTTTGTGGATTCTGTAATTATAAAAGAAAGCCCAAGGAACTAAACTTTGACTTCTGCAACTGAGGTTCCTAAAGATATCTTAGAGCCTTACTACTAAAATTTTAAATGTAAGTTTGAGAAGGGTGGGCCTCATAACTTAGTTCTTCTCACCTTTTATTCTTAGCCTGTTCTAGTACACCCATCATGGCATTGTTGGTTCAGTGTTGGTTTTTAGGATGTTATCAGTTCAGAGTGCATTTCTTCTTGAAAAAAAGGTGAGCCTGACAGATTCTGACTTCAGAAAAGTAAGCTTGCTGCAGCCAACTGCATAATGTTTGGTCCCCTCTAATTTGCTATTCTTTGTGTGTCATGGAATAGCCTGAGGTGTATGAGGTACCACATACCATGTAAAACTGTATTTGTCTTCACAGCAATGCCAGAACCTGACTAACCTTGTCCCTTTAAGGATACATTTTTAGGGGTCCAATCCAACAACCACAGACATCAGATATAAAGAAATTTCTGCCAAACCCAGTGAGTGCTGTAGCACTGCTGAATAAGAGGTGATTCATGATATATGGCACAGGATCCCATGCAGGCACTTCTTGAACATGTTCATCATTTGATCAATGAATTCTTATCTTCTTCTGTAAAGCATGTTCTTCCTGTGTGTTTTAGCTGCAAAGTTTCACCATCAGAAACACAAAGAGGAAAAGAACAAGATTACTAAATCCTAAGAAGGTCCTTTCTCCTGCTTCCCCCCCTCTCCAAGTTCTGTTATTTTGGATTTCTATATCTGTGGCCAATAAAACAAATACTTGACTGTGTTTACAATGCAGAGGGAAATCCTCAACATCAAGTTGATACAAATTTTCTGACTTTACTTCAGAAGACGTTCAGCAGTTCTTAGTAAGAATAAATCTCACACATATTCTGTGGTTCTTGAAACAAAATTTTAATGTATAGCTTAAGTAAAGGTCAAGTGATATTTGCTACATGTTAGATTTTTTTTTGCAGAAGTCAATAATAAATTTCTCTCTGGAGAAAAATGACTTAAAAATGTAAATGCAGTAAGTTTAGTAGAAAGTATCAGAAGCTATTCTTCATTTAAAAATTGAATGGGATTCTTGTTTAATTTTGTAAATGCACCATGCTTTATTAAGCATGATTAAATCCTGTTGCCATAGCAATTCATTCTCCACAGAATAAAACTCCTGTACTTTCCTATTATATTCCCTTATTTAGAGCTAGTTTTGTCCATTCTGATGCATTTCAGTTTGTATAAATACTGAAAGGAAAAAGTATTTAGTAAACAAATTCTCAGATTATTGTTCTCAATGACATAATGACACAGCACAGCAAAGTTTGCCTTCATGCTTTCTTTGGGAATGAAGGGATGGAAATCTGAGACTTTGCTATTATTTTTTTTTCCTTGTAAAGTAAAAATCAATTTAAGAAATTAAGGACAAAAATTCAAGATTAAAATACCTGGAGGTAATGTGGATTGTAAAAAATCTCTATGCTTTAAAAGAGATATGAAAAGATGTCTGGGCAAAGTTCTGAACTTCAGTTGACTTTGGTCACCACCAAATTACAAATATCTTGTAGATGCTCATTAAAATGTTCCTTTGCATGTTTTTTAAATAGGTTGTGTAAAAGAAGGCGACTTGTTTTCATGAATCTGATATTGCACCCACCACAAGATCACAACAGTCCTTATCTAGGTTTTCTATATACATATGCATACATCATACCACCTTATTATTTTTAGATAAAAATTCTATGTCTTTTGCTTTCTACATTTAAGGAAACTGAGAAGAATCAGAATTCAGAATCATTAACTGAATAGGTAACTGACTTATGTGTCTTGCAATAAAGCTGTGTATGTTAATGGGTTGCTCTTGTGGTGTAACTAACACTGAGTGCTGCATTATGAAATGTCTTCTGGTTGAGAAGGTGTCTCTGAGGTGTGACATGGCTTTTGTTTGGGCAGGTTTTGTACTTGGTTGTTTCTTTGTTAAATATAACACAAAAACAATGGGCTATTTTATCCTCCTGAAATTAATTTCTTTTAGCCTTACTAGCTGTGCCATGGAAATTTTTTGTGTGCTGTTGAAGATGTACTACTTCCTCAACACCTGCTGGTCTAAATTACTTGGAGACACTGGGAGTATACTTGCTTTCACAGGTATTTCTAGCAACTAATTGCCTGTGAAAATTCATTTGGTTATTTTCAACTTGAAATGACAGAAGTGTTAGGAGAGCTGTAGGTGAGGTATATTCCCAGCTCACCCACCTCTAATTTTTAATTCTATTGATTGAGTTTTAGCATATAGGCTGTATTGCTACTCCACTGATTACTGTAACAATAAGTAAATAATTCAGGTTTTATTTCTATATTAAATCAATTCTATGCTATATTGTGTGTAATGCTCATGGAATGGTATTCCATTTTATAGCAGGAAAAATTGTTCTAGTAAATTGGAAGGAGCAGCATGTGCTGTTCTGGACTTCCCTCATTATTCCTTTGTACAATCAAAATCATACTCTCAATTGTCAAAGTTCAATAGAACTGTTACTTTCCTGCCCTCCCCCCTTCAAAGTCCTGTAGGATTCAAACATTTTGTGGCCATATGTTCCATGTCTTCAGATTTCACCCAACAACTTCTGAAAAATTAGCTCATTAGCCAAGGATCCATAGTACTACTGCAAAGAAAAGCCTCAAAATGGGACTAGTTTTACCACTCATGATTCATATTTTTCCTAATACAGCATTTAAAAGAAACATTTGCTTCAGTACAAGTTGGAGACTCTGAAATTACCAGTATTCCCTGTTGTGTGGCAACCAGACTTGATTCCATGATTTATAAATTTATGCTGCAAGATGTTGCACATCTTTAGCATTTATTTGTCCATGAATATACAGATGTGCATAAATTGTCTATTTTCTGCAAGTATTCTTTCCCAGTTTCATCTGTGAATTAAACCAGGCATCTTAAAATGATAGTCTGGCTTAAATAATACAGCAAAGACTTATTTTTGTACGGTGCACCTCCTATCTGTATTTTCATTCCAAAGGTGTGCTGATTGCCTGAGTTTCACTGCAATTTACCTATCTGTTATTCATAGTGCAATGCCTAAGTAGACTTCTGTTGTTGTTACTGGATCAACGTTTTGGAGGGAGAACTTTTACCATAAAAATAGAGGTTTGCACTCTTTTAAAAGCAGTCTGTAGGCAATTGTTATTACTTGGTCATCACTTTTTCACCCAGTAATTTTAACTAAACTCTATAGTCTTTATTCATCTATTGAAGAAGACAAGTGAGTCATAGCCACAATTTTAAATCCATATAAAAGTTTCCTCCAAAGTGGATTGTTCACTGGGGCTATGTATTTTCTCTAACACAGTGAGTAATTAGTGCTACATCCAGGTGTCTGGGTTAATGGTGAAACTGCTGGTTTCAGCAGCACTTCACTGCCAATGCAGACACCCATTACAGCTCACCTGCTTCTTTGGGTAAGTTCAGGGCACACTGTCTATTTTCCCCCTACTGTCTGTGGCAACCTACCCAGTGTAAAAGTGCCAAGAAGCAGCTGTGGTACACTCCAAGCTATTTTCCTGGAATGGTTGCCAGGTTAGGTCTATTGGTCTTTTCTGACCCAGATTCTTACAGGGATTCCTTGTTATTCTTCACATCCCATTCCAAGTCCCGTTATACCTTTGCCTTATCTTTCCTATTCCTATCCCTACACATACAAACCATATTCCAGCACTCTTCCCAGGCCACACATCCCTGCTTCCACTCTGCACTCCTGTTTTATTCCTCAGTTTGAGGAACAGGTCCATGCTCTTCCAGAATCGATGTATTTAGAGAGGAAAGAATGGTGAAGAAAGCAGAGCAATGAAAGAGGCATTGTGTCTCCCTGTTTGTTCTGGATTCCAAACAGAATCAGCAGGGTCAGTCAAGGTCAGCAAGTTAATTCTTAAGAGCAAAGATTTTGTGATGGTCCTGGCTGAAGTCTGAAGACCATAACATCCCACTAATAGGCATTTCCACGTAGACACTTCCACAAAGGAGGGCCCTTTTCCCTTTTTTAGGTAAGATTGCTTGTGAATTTTGCTTGAAATATTTTCTGTGTCTTTCCCTTTGTGCAGCAAAATACATTTATAATTAACAATACCTCCAATTTTATATTTTTCAATCTCTTTTTTTACCTTATCTAGCTCTTTATGTACATTGCCTGAAAATGGATTTTTGGAAGCTTTTCAGCACTCAGAGGTCTCATATTATGTCTGTTAATGTCTCTGATTTCTCTATTGATCTATCATCTTTTTTGTCTGCCTTTCATTTTTAAGCTATCTCAAAGAATATCTATCCCTTTCTTTTACTGGTTAGACAACAATGAGAAAATTGTTCTCCAAAATAAGCACAATTGATGCCATTTTTTGCTTGTAATTGCTTATTTGATCTGTCAATCATCCCACCAATTTCAAACACAGAAATAAAAGTTGGACTAGAGAAAAATAGAATGAGGGTAACTACTCTTTAGCCTTCTACATAAGGCTATAAATACAAAGAGATTTCTGACTGTAACTTCTGTCATATCTTTGAATAATGCACTTTAAACACAATGGTTTTATGCATGATTTAGCAACTGAACAAAAAAAAGACGCAGATTTGGAATATTAAAATATTTAAAAGGCAAAAATATAATTTTATGCAAAGAAAGAGCAAGTTTGTAAGGAAAAAGTTACAGATATTTTAAAGGAGGGAAATGTGTAGAAGGAAAATAGAAATTTCTAGCGCCTCAAATTAAGCAGATACCATATTATGAGCATTTTCTTGGTCATTTTTCCTGGAACAATTCCATGTTTTGCACTTAATTAAGTGCAGGTATAGTTCTCATATGGCTTTCCATTTTCTGTAGATGATAAGCTGAATGGGATTGCAATAACAGTAACAGAAATAGCTGTGTTAGAGCTCTAATTCTGAAGGAAAAACATCAAAAACCAGAATCTGAACAAAATTAGCTCCACATGTTTGAGCATGTACAAGAAAACCCTTCCAATTCAGATGTGTCTGCACACCAAGTGTCAAAGAAGATAGGTAACATTAAAAGAGATAGACAACAATGGAAATAATTATATTTAAAATATCTGGAGCAGTCACTATGACATGCACACCTTGTCATGTTACAAAAAAGTTAGTGCACTTGCTTCCTTTGTATTCAGATATACCCCAATACTAGTGGAATATGTTCTCCTACAATAGATGGAGAAGATACTGTTTAGTGACCTAAATAAAAAAAATTAAATTGCATTCTGCAGTACACCAGCTCTTTTGTATGAATATATTATCTGCATCTTCTACTTCAAAGACAATTATACAGGTAAATTAAATCCGAAATCAGAAGGAATAATTATTATTGATACTCATTGGACTCAGTGACTGCTAAAGGGCTTTCAAGCCTGGATTCATTAGCAGATTTAATTTAGACATACAAAAGTTATTTGTCATTCTGTTAGTCACCAAAATTCCCTTGGTGACTATTAGAGCAAAAGAGGAGCTGCCAGAAGGTTCAGTACTTCCATCTTAAATACCCAAAGAGGAATCATAGGCAACAAGCTCAGTCAAACTCTTTCAAGATGACTCAATTTAGGTGAAAGAAATGCCCTTCCTTTTTTAATCTATGTTTGTGTAAAATAAGAAAAAAAGGGTCTTGAAGATTGACTTCAATGGAACAAGAACTGTGTCCAGTGAGCTGGATTGCTGAGCTGCATTTTTTAATTTGTTTTAATTAGATATTAGATTCTCACTATCTGACTGTAGAACTCTGTAGTCAGTAGAAGTTTGTCATTAGGAACTTCATCAAAGGCTTTCTAAAAATATAAATCAGTAATGTCATCTGCTGTTAAAAATTGTAAGTTCCACTATAATATCCACAAAGCTAGTTGGGTAGAATTTTCCCTGTGCTGTACTATGCTAGTTATCCCTTATTAAATTATTGCTATCCCTTAGAGGCATGCTCTGAAATACCTCCTACCTACCTATTTTTCAATGTTATTTCTCTTTGCTAATTACCTGGAAAGATATAGGTGACATCTGACCTAAATTTTTAAGAGTAAAAATAGTGTTTTCCAATCTTTAAAAAAAAAATTGTGCTTTTCTTCTAATTAACATGAGATTTTATGTTCTGTATGATGAGACAGCCTCAAAATATACATGAACTTGTATCTTCTTAGACTCTGCATGGTTCAAAGTGGAAGGCAAAGAGAAACAAAAAAAGCAGCAAAGAATGAATTTTGAGTTAACTGCTTGCCTTTTTGCCTACAGTTTATTCAGGATCTGAAACAGCCCACAGAACTCAGAATACTGAACAAGTCTGCATGGATGTGAATTGCTGAAGTGTAATATCTGCTTTGTACTCCTCAGACCAAACTGACCCAGTGATGTTCCTCACATGCCAAGCAAGTCAACAACTAATGGTGAGTCCAGTACTCTGACAGAAACATCCTCTTCCTCCAGTTATTCCTGTAAGAACAATTTTCTTTTTGCAAAGAGGTTAGAGAATGTGATGAGAATTGGCTCCAAAAATGCATGGCACAAATAGACTTCTGCCCCATGCATGGAAGCCTCTATATCCAGAGCCACAGCACAAACACTTTGTTGAAAGATGAAGAGTTCATGATTCTCCATCCCTCTGTCAAGAGGAATCATACAACTTTTGGTTTCAAAAGGACCTCAAAGATCATCGAGTTCCAGTGCCCCTGTCATGGGCAGGGACAGCTTCCACTAGACCACTTTGCCCAAAGCCCCATCCAGCCTGGCCTGGAACACTTCCAGGGATGGGGCACCCACAGCTTCTCTGGGCAACTTGTACCAGTGCCTCACCATCCTCACAGTGAAAGATTTCTTCCTGAGATATAACTTAAATCTCTCTCTCTCAATTTAAAGCCATTTCCCCTCACCCTATGACTACATGCTACAGTTTTTCTCCAGCTCCTTGGTAGGTCTCCTTAAGGTACTGGAAGGAGCTCCAAGGTCTCCCTGCAGCCTTCTCTTTCCCAGGCTGAACAGGTTCCCAGCTCTCCCACGCTGTTTTCACAGGACAGGGCTACAGACCTCTGATCATCTTTGTGGCCTCCTCTGGGCTCACTGGGAAGAATACTGGCAGCATGAATATTACAATTTTCTAACTCAGTAATGTCCTATTTCTAGTACTTTTCCTTCAGAGTTCTGCAGACAATTCACTAAGTGCTCTAGGCAATGTTGATCCAGAAAGTAGTGTAGGAAAAGAATTAATCAGGACTCAGTTTATATCTTGCAAGTCTTAAGTGGCTTAGTGTAGAGTGCCAGGGAATAGTGGTTTGTTGTTTCAGAAAACATGCTTTTTTCCAGTGTAAAGAAATCAGTGGTGTCTAAGTACATTTCAAAGATCTGCTGTGTGATCAAGGACAACAGATTGAAGTGAGAACTTTACAATAACGTTGCTCTGTGACATTATTAACGACAGTATTTGACAAACAGTCTTTAAGTAATACTTTAAATCTTTTACAAAAACAAAGAATAATTATGTCACTGCTTTAAAATAGTAAAATTCATAAATTGATACAATATCAGCTCTTGGAATAGAACTATTTATTTTATTCTCAATATTTTAAAAATATTTTTTGTAAAATATTTTCAGTTTATTCACTAATTTGAGAATAGATTCCTTCATTTTATATTTTTAACTACAATTTTAGTCTTTATCCTTGTTCTGGAAAACTCTTTCTGAGTGTTCTGACCAAAACACTCAGAAAGATACACCACCTTACCAAAAAAAGGGAACTTTTTATTTTCATGAAGGGGATAAAACTATTTATTTTCATTTTCACTGGAGAGATTTACAGAGAATGTTCCTAAAGAAGTAGTATTTGTATAATCTGATTTCAATAGAAGTTACCTCAGCAACATTCTATTTTTCCTTTCACTATCATTCAGTTTAGATCAACTATAGAGTGTTTTATAGGTGGTGTTATGGGGTTCGGAAGTCAATCATTATCACTAAAAGGAATTTAAAACAGGTTATTTTGCCAATACCTGCATTGCTCTGCGTCCCTTGTGAATTGTGGGCTGGCCAGGGGACAGGGATCCTGCAGTAGGAAAAAGTGAAGCTGCACCCAATAGAGAGTCCCAGTGCTTATATATCCTTCTTACTCTCATCAGTCTTATCAGTGTTGTATTGGCATTGTGAAATTGTGGTCACCCAAAGGTTGCCTGAATTGAATCATGAGATTATAGAAGCTAACCCAAGATCAGAAAGGACAAATATGTTCAACGTTCTGAGCTGAGCCATCTGGTCTCAGAGCTGTAACTGATTCATTAGAAAACTCATTTTTGCCTGGGTAGGGCCAAAGGCTCATTGCAGGGCATGTAAACATCATAATGCTTAATTTATGGCATGGCACCTTATTAGTTTTTGGCAGATTTAGTAAGGTCTCTAAGTAAGTAAATAAATACCTCTGATTAGTCAAGGAATTCAAAAAAGAAAGAAAAACATCACAGGCTGCACTGTTTTCCTTTATTCACTTCCAGGCACCATTTAGTTCAGCACAGGAGAGAAGCAAATCTTCTGAAAAGAATTAAAATAGTCTAGATGACAAAATTGGGATGTAAGCTTCATACAATAAAGAGAGGTCACCTGGGGAAATGCCTAAGGTAGCCATTTTTTCCCAGCTCAGTGAGAGATTCCTTGATGAACATTTTTTTATAGTTTACTGTTGGAAAAAAATAAGTGTAATATTTATTTACACAGTCATGTTTAGTGGTAGAAATACTTACAAGTGGAGCTATCTTATTGTTACTTTAATATGCATTACAAGAAATATATGAGTTGATATGTCCTAAACAAATGTGACCCTCTTCTTAGAAAAAATCCAAAGGATACAGCATTTTACAAAAAGATAACTCCTGCTGTATCATTTATTTCTGTGAGTTGCGAATTACCTCATAACTCATGAGTGATTGAGCACTGTAGAACTGGAAGTGACTTAGGAAAAATTATCAGTAGAAATAAATAGCACATACAGAGTCAGTCTGCTCTACAAGTTCTCTCATGGAACACCAATTTTCATTGATGGACTGTAATAATTTACATTAAGTGCTGAAGCATCATTAGTGCCTTGGTTGAAGGGTGATCTTGACAGTGGTTTCAAAGTAAGTAATAAACAAGCATGTGCAGGTAAGCAAAGGGTTGTGATGCACTTTTTTACCCTTTCTCCTGAATCTATTACTACTAATACAAGCAAAGATAGACAAGAAGGAGGAGAAAGCAAATTGTTCATAATTTTTGGTAAATGCTTTCTTAAACAGCACAGAGATCCTGTTTCCCAGAATTTTCACACAGCCCTCTATCAAATACAGAGGAAATGGTGGAGCCAGAGGAGAAGTTGGCAATGAGTTTAGAAGAGATTTTCATCCGATTGGCTGTAGAATTTGCAAGGACAGATAATAAAATTACATTGTAGGGAGCTGAATTGACTTTGTGTAACCTCCTACTCCTACAGTGTTTTATTAATACCAAAGTGTGAGTGAACGTGGGTAGAGAGGTAAACTTGACTTTGACCAGTGCAATAACTGGGGGTGTGGATTGCTAAAAGCAGAAGGGTTAAAAAAAGGGGAAAATTTATTATAGCTGGAGAAAGTTGACTTTTAGAGAGGCATGACAAAAACGAACTTGTTCTGCATGGCTTTCCAAAGAAGAAGTGACTTAATTATGCTGTAGAAGTACAAAAATCCCATATGCTAAATGTTAAAAGACTATTTAAGCTAGCAGAAAAAAAAAACCAAACACCTCCTGTCTGGAAGCTGAAACCAAACAAGTTCAAATGAGAAATAAGGCACAGTTTTGCTCCAGCAGTAGTATTTAACCTTCAGAGCAAAAAGCCAAGGGCAACGTGACCCTCCATCTCTCTGCCTTCAAATCAAGGGTAGATGTTTTTCTGTAAGATGTTTAACATATACTACTATGCTGAGTGGAACTGAAAATGAAATCTAATGACCTATGACATACAGGGTCAGAATAGATGATCTAATGGATCCTTCCTCTCTTGAACTATATGAAAATGTTAATGGAGCTGAACCATTTTACAGAGACAAAGAATCTGTCTTTCGTGTCCATTACTGGGCACATTTTTTTTCCTATTCTTTCCACTGGTCTGTGTAAGTAGATTGTAGAAATGGTTTTCCTTTGAAGATTTTATTCCATGTACTGAAACACAGGCAGCTGTCAACTCCTCACATTGAATTTATTTTTCAAGAATGTTTCAATTTTCTGAAACTATTAATGCCATCCTCATCACCATTTAATGCCAAACAAATATGCTTGGCAGTAGGGTCTTTGCTCTCAACATGTTTTTGTGTCTCTAATTAATTCAGATCTAATAATTCACTACATCTTCATTCCCATATTTCTCCTCTGTGTCTCTGAGGTTTTTGGTAATTAGAGGGTTGGAATTACGAATTCACAGAGTCTTCTGGGGTTTTTTTTACCTTCTTTTCCTTGCCTCATCTTTAAGCAGAATTTTATTTTCACCTCTTTTCTTGCCCTGGAGGTCTCTGCAACATCCCTTGTGCTTCTGTCCTTATTCTTTTTCCTATCTAGTAGCTTAATCCCAGATTGATTCATTATATTTCTCCGAGGCTCACTATAGCAATTTTTCTGATCTGATTTTTCTCCTGATACACGCAGCTCTACTTTCCCCCAAGTCTCTTTCATGTTTTTGTCTTCCAGAAAGTCTGGAAGCCCTGTGTTTAGAATTAATAGTCTTTCTTGGGAATAAATCATGTTTCTCATGTAAGTACTACACTGCCATGCATTTGATTACCAGATGTTCACATTTTGAATATCATATTTCTGTAATGGCATCTCCAGAAACTGTATCCTGGTTACACACTGGATGGATATGCACCCCATGAATATTTTATAACTCTGCTCATGGATGATTATACTAAAATGTCTTTTATAGATTAGTTACATGGTGAATCAGTTGTCCCATTGTTAAGGAAGTCCTTTTTAAGTATTACTGTTGGTTCTATTAGAGCTAAGGCCCAAGTCTCAATGCTACAGCGTAAGTAATTATGCTCCCTTTTCCTTTTTGTGATAGTTGCCTAGAAAAGGGGGTCTTGTTGTTACTGTTCTGGTCAGAATCTGAACTTTATGAGTACAGTGGGACTTCTAGTTCTGAGTAGTAGTAGTTGAATTTTCCAAGATATACTGAACTAGTGAGCCCTTTTAATTCAGTACTACAACTTTACGAGCAGGCAGTGTCAAAAGTTTGACTGGAGAGTGAAACAGTTGTTCAAAAGGGAATTTTTAAAAAAATGTCCAACATGACTTACTTTTTGATATAAAACATATCTACTATCTATAAATTAATAGTTCTCTTTTTGATTTTTGGGTCATTCTCTTACTTTTCCCTATGCTTTTAGAAAAGGATATTCCATTAATTGGATTCATCTTTGAAGTTTATGTAGAGGGTATGAATGGACAAGCATATCCCAAACCCAAGTATATTAAAAATATTTCTTGTCTCCAACAGTTAAGCAGGTATACCTCTCTCCCAGAGTCTAATTATTGTATATGACATGAGGAATTTTTGATGATTTTAAGTGATTTTTTATTCCTGAAAAACTCAATTATTTAAATTTGTAGCAGATTTAATTCTACTTATTCTCTTCTCTACAGCTGAATGATTTGAAAACCTTGGTTCTCTGAAGTTTTAGGTTATATGTTCTTCTAACATTTCTATCAATTGGCAAACATTTCTAAATGTGTATTAGGGTTGAAAAACTTAGTAGCTAAGGCTTTCAAACAATAGAACCTTTAATGTCATGATACCTTGGCCCTGGGGTAGAATTTGGACCAGCAGACGGAGAGAAAAAACATTTCCCAGAAATTATTTATTCTAGTCCTTCTCTTAGAATATTTGGATTTGAAGGAAAAATTAGCTTGTAAACTGACTGTCAAGTAGAAAGTGAACTGTAGATAAACTTTAGATGTGAGCTGGAGCTATGGGCTAACACCTCATTAGTGTCTTGCTTGTTATCAGTTACAATGGCTAACACTTGAACCTCCGTGGGGAGGAAAACATAATTTTCCTGCCTCTAATATTGAAAATGCTTTCACTTTGCAGGATTTTAGAGAGTGGGCTGCTTTTCATTTTTACTAAAATTACTACTGGTTTTGACATTTCAACCAAATAAATTCATACACTAAAAGGTTGGGGGAAAGAGGTCTTGGTGGAAATATTTGTGTGGAAATATAAATAAATGTTGAATTAAAAATGACAATCTTAAGGAAAACAGTATACCTAAGAGAAAATACTGGAAACATGGGCAGTTTTAGTTAATTGGGGGAGGGTGAGAGGATGGCAATGGGGTAGTATTGGAGCGTAGACGATGAAAACATTTACATATATTGTGGCCATAGAGATAGAAAAACTTCTACAAGTTTGAAATGTTCAAAGTTCAACTATATAAAAATACTTGTTGGGTGATGCAAGCTAAGCTTATCTTCTTAGCCTTTTGGACACAACTGTAAATCTAAGAGGTTCAAGCATGTGTGATACTCCATTTGTTAGAGAAACACCATTTGCTTGGAAAATATGGGAAATGTGCTAATTCCATTGCTAAGAAATAACACCAAAACCTGAAATCCTATATAAAATGCTTATTCTCCAGTCATTTGTGTATGTAATTATAAATATACAGCAATGGTTAAATTATGCAGTGAAATATATGCTTAAAAGGAAATGCCATTGAACATTTACTAAAAATTCTTAGCATCTGCTTTACTTTCTTAGTTATTGGCTATCAAGTTGATATTTTTATGGAACTGTATGTCACAACCATGGGTTCTAACTCCTTTTTGGTATATTTTTCTTCTAGCTATCTCTTGGTTTTTTTCCCCCTGTGCACTATTTTACATTTATCTATAGAAAATTTCTTCCTCTGTGACAATTTGCAGTCAAATCATTCTTCCACAAATCAGGGCAGTTCATGACAGTGAAGGTTAGTTGAAACACATGCTATAAAAGTTTGCTTAGGAGTACAATTGTCTGGGAAAGTAGTAGAGTTCAGAGGCAGCTACCATCTGCAATAGGTTTTCCACCTCTGACAATGGGCAGTCATACAGATTTTATATTTCCCTTGGTGCAGTAGCTCTTGAATCAGAGTAAGTACCACAGGAATGCAGATGCAGAGCCTGAGATTCTGCCTTTTTTAATTTAAAAGAAGTATAATTTTCAGCATTTCATTTTAATTTATAGCAATTCTTTACCAGGATAATAAATACCAAATTATTTACTTCAGAGGATTTAGAGGATTACTTAGTTAATGTTTAAAAAGCACTTTGAAGATAAAAAGCACTATTGAGCTGCTGAAGACTTACTGAATAGTTAATTATCTAAAGGTCCCATTCTCCCCCCTACAGGTTATTTCTGCATAGGGGAGAGTAAAAAGCCAGGCTTTTAAAATCTTATTGGTATCAAAATTTGCTTTTTTTTTTCCAGTGGATCTGATTCCTTTGAAGTCAATGGCAAAAGTTCAACACAGAAAAAAGCCCACCAGAGCATAATGTAGGTGTTCAGAATAAACAAGTTGAAACACTGGTCAGAGCCCCTGCCCACATGGTTTACATTTCGTCTCAGTGTGTTGATATGTGCATGTGCAGATTCATACACACACTCACGTGTGCACACATAGGTATATGGACACACAGTGGTTTGAGGACAAGTGAGATAGATTTTTTTTAATTTGGGACTAATTTCTTCATGAAGAGAAATTTTTGGAGGGACACACTGACCTTGTTGTGACCTTCTATGGGCAAAATGAATTTCATTGCAAGACCTTAACACAAAAGATTCTTTTGTAACAGGGAATATTAAGAAGCCTCCACCAGGCTCCTGTTCTCTGGACCCCTCACAGCTGACACAGATACCTCATACAAAGAAGTGGAGAAGAAGGAGAGTTTTTGAATTCAACATTCAGAGTCAGCCCCTGTCCTTGGAAGAGGGATTGAAGCTAAATGCTAGTCCTATTCAGTCTTAACTGTTAAAACTACCATAAGTAATCAGTGCAAGGTAAATGTAACTCTCTGTTTAGGACAGGAATCTCCCTTCCCACCAGGTAGTCTGGAACAAACTGTTGCATACATACCAGATCTTTACTGTAGAAGATATCAGTCCCCCAAACACCAATGCATATATTCAATTTTGCAAATATTAAATACCTCTTGATTCTGATATGGTTGATTAGGACTTAGATGCTAAGTATTTCTAAATACTTGCATAATTATGGCCTAAATTTATCAATATATGCCATCAGAGAAAAAGTCATAAGAGTTATATATTTAACTGAAGTTCATAATTGATTCCTCCCTAAGACAAAGAACAGTATGTCAACCTGAACTCATTTAAATTTGACCTTTTAATGTGCTACAGCAGCATACTATCTTATGATTTTAGCTGTGTTGGCTCTTAAATCAGGGTCTAGATGCAAAAGGTCATACTGAATTCTTGAGCTGAATTTTTAACAAGGACAACTCTCTAAGTTTTTTTGTGATTAATACCAAGAACACTTAGGGATTACTAGAGGAAAGAATAAAAGAGTGAGAAGAGATTTGATTAACAAATTGCTTTCTGTATACCCTATTCTGTTTGCAAACATACACTAATCACACATACACTAAGCTAAAGAAATTATGGTTAAAACACAATGCTGTGAAATAAAAAATTAGTTGATCTTTATAGTAAGAATGTAAATCTTCAGTTAAAAAAAAGGATGTTTAGCCCACACGTGTCAGACATTTCCAAAGTGCAGAGGTAATTGTAAGTTTATGGCTTTATGCTTCTAAAATATTCCTCTCCCACAGGATCTCATGAAATATGTGTATGTTTACAGGAAATTGTGGAAATAGTGAGTCATCTTTTCAATAATTAACACAGGATAATTTCTTGAAAAACAAGATCAGCAGGGTTTTTTATTCTGATTACAAAGAATTTTGGTTAGCTACTTTTGGATGCATTCAAAACAAGGAGAATTTTCAAATTTTACTTCTAGTATCTAAGTGACATTTGTTCTTTGGCAGTACACTTTTACCAGTAGTTGTTCCAGTTCTCTAAACCATAACCTTGTATCTGCCACTAGGATCTATTAAAACTTCATTTTCTGACTGATATTGGGAGCACAAGATGCTCCCAGTACATGGAAATGGCTCAGGTTTCTCCAGTTCACTAGGCTGTGGAGTTTTTCATAAATACCATTGGAGAGATTGAACGCAAATGCTGGTCAATGGCTTCTAAAAAGTGATCAAAACCTGGATTGTCTGTTCTATCCTCAAACACTGCAAAAAGGAACGGAACGATATCACACTAAACATTATGACTTTGCTAAGTTCCATGTAAGTAGAGTGACTAATAAGCTGTGTCAGAAAAATTTCACACACATATGCACCACTAACCGACCCTAATTACCAGCCCAGTGAGTCAGAACAGTGAACTCCAGGGGACTGTGACACTCCCTCTGACCAGGCTCTGTGTCAAGCCCTTGGGCAGAGGCTCAGCACCAGTTCATGAGCAGTTCCACCTCAGGCACTCTGCTTCCACACTTGTTGGATGTCCACAAAACATTATCTCCAACCCCAGCCTCTAGTACCAAGTGTCTTTACAGCCAAATATTGATGCAACCACATCACAGCACACCCTTCCAGCAGTTTCAGGTACCATTCCTGTCAGTTTTGAACCATGGTCCACATCAAGGCTCAGATCCTCCTTGTGTGTCAGAGGTGGCTCATTTTGCTCAGACCTTGTTTGCAGCCTCCTCATTATAATGAGTCACTCAGTCCTTGGTTAAGGCAAAGCCATGATGTTGCTGTGTGAAATGAAGGACATTGTCTATGGACCTCCACTCAAAGTAAGCATTCATTCCCACCAGATGACAGTTTGTGAAACTCTGGGATGGTTTTCTACTTCATGTTTCTGCATACTAAATGCTGGAGCTGCCTGCGGACGGTCTCGTTCATGATGTAAATTACAAGACCTATTTGGGTTCCTCCAGTTCACATCTGAAACCACAGCTCCAGGGGGAACAGGAATAATGTATAAGCAATATAGAGAGGATGTAATTTTTCTTTGGCCACATCTCCTGTTGCAGGAACTGCAAGAAGAAAGGGCATAGAGTCACCACAACACATAAAATGTAACTCCAGGATATTGTTATAATGATGTAGAAATATAATGAACTCTTTCAAGTATTTCTTATAGACAGCCCTGTAGAACCTAACATTATTTTCATAATGAAGAAAATTCAGGACCTTTATTGTTAAAAAATAGAGCAAGTTCTTGCAAATGCTCAAACAGAACATGATGTCCAGCATAATGAGCATGCTAAATGAATAGCCACAGGATACAGAAATTGTACTACAAGTCTTCTCCATTAATCTTTTAAGAGAATGAGAATCTGCTGCAACACTGGAATTTTGTTTTGGTACTTTCTAATTTAAAGCTTATTGTAGTCTTCATTTCATTTGGAGCCTGCAAAGACTAGCTAATGAAATTTGACCTCATAGATGGAGAGTAAAATAAATAATATCAGTACTCATCAATTAAAAAAGCAAAATCTATCAGCACACATTTTAAATGTATGTAAAGAATACATTTCTGACCTGTAGAAGTATTTTAAATTCATGCATTGACCTGTATGACCTTTTTATCAATATACCCCACATGAATAATGCAGCCACCCCAAACTCATGCCATTAAAAATTGTAATAGTTGTCTGACATGCCCAGGCAATGTTACACCAGGGATCTATTTGGCCCAGAGCATTCCATTAAAACACAAAGTGAGTTTCAAATGCACATGTTAAAATGAAACATCAGCTATAATGAAAAAGGAAGCAGAACAGAGTGAGCTGTAGTATTAGTGTACATTTTCCTTTTGAGAAAATTTTGCCATGCTTGTACTATACCTAATGCCATTCCGTATTTGAAGTACAATAAATCCACTTTTTATTTTGCTTTTAAAATTCTCCTATGAAAGGTATAAGCCAAGCAGTGTGCTGTGCTCTAGATAGATGTTGGTATTATGTGAGTTTCTATTACTATTTAATATTTAGTTTTCAATGAAGCCTTGATTATAGTCCACTGTATTAGCTACCATACAAGTACTGAGGAAAACATGGCCCCCAAACAAAATGTTCAGCATTTCTGTTTGACTTATGAAACTTTAGTAAGCTTAGAAAAAGGCAGGTAAAACACAATAGAGTGGACTAGTTATTACTTGTTACTCATATGTTATCTCAAACGTTCAGAGACAGACATCAGTCCACCATCTTCACATTTTTGTCTCTGTTCATTTAGCAGGATACTAAACCTTAAGGATACCTTAGAAATCCTCCTGTTGTAATTAATGGCTTTTAAAAAGAGATTTTAAAGACCATTGACACTGCACAGTAGAGTACTGGACATTACACAGCTTTGAAAGATTGTCTTCCCAACATTGCAGAGTTCAGTCCTTCCCTTTAGCCGTGAGGAATTCAGGCACGGCAAGAGGAAAACTCAAACACTGATTGTTGGTGTGTCTTCAACGGAGCAGTGAATCTACCTCCACATGACAAGTATACTCCAAAGTTTATCAGAGGTGAAGCAACATGTTCAATGACAAGGTAATTTCAGACTTTGACAATCCTAAATTCATTCTGGTTTGACCAAAGAATGCAGGTGAAAATTCTTTTTGTACATTCTTGTAATTTTAGTGAGGCTGCTAGTGAGGAAAGTGGTTTTCCCTGACAACAGATGCACAAGAAAATGTTAATACTTCTGTGAAAGTGCTGGGAGAGGCAGACCTAGTCCCTAAAGACAATAAATGTAGCCTTTGGATTCCTACATTTTTAAAACCATTGTGGGTGCTGTGTATTTCTGAATCTCAAATATTATTGATAAATTTATTCCAGAAAATGAATACCTACATTTATGCAATGTCCTCATTGTAAGGTGTCCATTAATAGAAGGGGGCAGCCAGTGTTTCACAACTTGCCAGCTTTAAGGACATTTGTGTTAGAGTTGATGTCACTGTACATGTCCTGTGATTACTTTTATGACGCCTCAGATTTTTTTTGTTAAGGTTAAATTTTTAGTCCACTCATTCGACGTAGACTAAAGCAATTTTTTTTTCATTTTCTTGTTTCATTCTTCAAACTGGAACATAAACAATTTCTTTATATTATGAGAGAAAAAGGGCAGATTTTATATAACAAAACAATACAAATTTTTAATATTTCAGATTAATGTGGTAAACATCTGATTTCAACCTACGGTGAATTTTGTAATAAAGTAGTAAACAGGGCTTTGGAAGAGAAGTAGTGAGAGGTCTCTTAGTAACATTTTAATACTGTTGAATTGAAAAAGTTTATTAAAGTTTCCATCATGTATAATTACTGTATTTACAAGAGCATTTCCCTACACAGAAAAGGGCTATACTTAGTAACAGCCAGCCTGCCATCCTGCCTCATTTTTCAGCATTCCTGCTTTTCTTGGAGGTCATTTTTAATGACTATGTACAAGCACCTGAGAATCAGGTGCATAAATTAACTACCAATTAAGGTAATAAAAAAAAAAAGAGGAAAATGTAATTACTAGTGTCTATATATAAGTCCACTCATTATCATGTGGAACGTGTGCATCTTTATCTTGTGCGTGTTTATCTCGTAGCAATTACTGAGGCACAAAAGAGAAGTGAGAAAAGTGACATTTTCATTGTGTTGCAGTCCTGAAACTGCATATAACATGAAGCAAAAGAACCTGCTCTCAAATTTATATGTCAGTGCTTAATGTTGAAAGAATGTTATCATGATTTAATATAGCAAGGGCTTAATTATTTCTGTGTAACATTTCCCCACATTTGATATCACTGTCTGTCTGGAGTGGCTGTTGACCTACTTTTCAATTAATTGCAATGAGAATAAAAAATGCCTTTAAAGCAGTGAATTTTTCTTTACTGGATTACACATGACAACTGAAATTGTGAATTCATAATTGATAAACTTTGTTGCCACTATCAATAGTGAACTGGCATTATTACAAAAAATCTTACAAAGTACCAGTGGCATCAAAAAACATACAGGATGTTGAGTGTTTGTGATTCTGTGAACAACCAGTATGCCTCTCCAGTAGAAAGCATTTTAATCATTCTTTAAATATTTCAGGTGGGTTTACTCTTTGTTTAAAATTTAACTACTGGAATAGAAAAGAAGACAACCTGGTAGTGACAATGTCCCTTTTATGTAAGCTTTGGTTCAGTTATTCAGTTATCTTTTATCTTAACTCATCTATCTTAATCTTATATGTCTTAACATCCAACTGAAACCCGGGAGAATTTATATACCTAAATTTCTCTGTAAATATGATACCTAGAAGTGAGAACCCTTCTCAAAAATGTTTAAGACCAAAAATGTTAAAACTGAGGTTCTCTGCTGCCTGAGGGGATTCAAGCCAAGTATTCTCAGGGCTGAGCTGGTTCTGCCTACATGCAGAGTCAAAATACCACTCACCCATATGTAGAACTTAGCTACCATCAGATGCCATAATGGTTTTATAGCTGTGTATGTTTCATCAGTTTTATTATGGTGGTTCAAGAATTTTAATGCTAATAAGCCACAATATGGAAACTAAAATCCACAGATGGTAAATACTCCCAAGTACCTGTGAACTCTCCGTAGTTCCTCCAAGCATAATTCCTTCTGCTTTTTAAACTTTTTTTAAACGTTCTTTACCTTTTTTTTCCAGAAACACTTTTCAAAGTAAACGTTAAAAGAACAAGTGGCTAGCAATTAGGTTGTTGCTGACACCTCAGAATACAGGATGACTGCATACCATTTAAGTAGTAACATGCAGACTGTAACTTACAGCATTGCAGACATTTACTGTACGCTGTTTTATTTTCAGCACTGTAATAGCTGTGGCCTGTATTCAGCACCTGCTGGTAAAATTAGCCTCAGCTAATTGTATGTTATTTGTCTCTCTCTATTTCATTATTCACCACCATTTGTTGTTGATGTCTCCACTATTAGCACCATGTGAATCACCTTAAAGCAATTTAATCTGCCAAGTTCTCCTGTCACTTAATCCTGGTCAACTTGGGCTGCCCTCGTATTAAGTGAATGCATAATGTAGCTCAATGGATGAAAATTAAAGGACATCATGTTGTAATATAAATTGCATTCTTATTATTTGTATTTCAAGTTGGTTGCTCTTTAGTAGGTTTTCCATCTTGTCACCATCACCAGTAACAAGGTGACAAGGGGTAACAATGCTTCTGTTAGTGTGACACAGCTCATAGGGACCACCCTCTGCTAAGTCCCAGACCAGTTATTATTTCCCATAAAACTACTTTTAAGTATGCAAGTCAAGCTTGATGATATTGTCATGGTCAGTCCTTTATCTGCAAATACATAAGAAATATTCAGGATTTTTATTTTTTTTAAAAATCCATATGTTTCTTTTTATTCTCAGTGTTTTCCATATTGCTGGATAAAAGAAAGGATGAAGACAGAAATATATGAGAAAATCAAGGAAGATGCAAAATGAGCTGGAATTCTGCAAAGGCTGGTAAAATGATAAGATCTCTTATGAAAAAACTTGTATGTTAAGACTTTATTTGCTAATGTGTGAGGATTTCTGTGAATTTGTTTTTCTGTTCCAAAGCCCTCAGTCAGCTTTTGGCATTAGGCAGATGATCAGCACCTTCAATGCATTTTTTTGATCACATATCAGGAACCAGGATATTAAAGTAATTTTGTGGGGTTTCCCAGTATCTTTAAGAATACAATTCTGATAGGTTTTTTTTGTAAACAGGTGAGAAAAATGTCTCTCTAATTTATTTTCACATCAGTTTTTTGCTCAGGTAATCCTCTCTGCTTAAGGTTTTTGTGATTTTTTAAAAATACTTAAACTTGGCCCTTCCGACCTCTCTGCCTCTGCCATATAACTATAAGGGCAAGACCTATGTTTATTCGCAGGACGGGAAGTACAGAATTCTCTTCACTCAGGAATGGCCATTTTCTCCTCTATGCCTTTAAATGCATTAGTAAAGAAAACAGTGTTTAGAAGGAGAAAAAAGAATGAGGAAGACCTATATTATGCTACTAATTCTTGATCTCCAGATGGTAGAATACTGCAAATCGTGTGAACTCAGATGACAAATCTCAAAAGGAAGCATTTCCTTACCAGTTATGCCTTTTTATAATGCCACAGAGACAGATGTGATGCATACCAAGAACAAGGGTACAGGCTACAGAAGCTGCAGTTGCAGGCAGGTATTGTCTCAGCTATCCTCACAGTTTACTAGGAGGTCATTAGGAAACTGGAAGCAGAAAGGCACTTGCTTTTCCCCTGTGCCTTTTCTATTTGACAGGTCCTAGAAGGGGAAATCTGGCATCTCTGGATACCACAACTAGGATAAGGTTTATTAAAGTTATCTATGAACACTATCAAAATACAGAATGTCTGTAGGTTTTGAAAGTTGTATTGCATGCAGAAGCTGATTTGTATGTTATGCACATAAATTTAAAGATAAATGATGCTTCTCCCCCAAGCTGAAAAGACTGGAAACTTTAGAGCAGCAGTTACATGAGCTTCCATCCTTCACTCTGAAGGAAACTAAATGAAGTCACACGTCTAACAACACAGATACACTGCTGAGCAGCAGCAGTGTGAGAACAGAGTTTGCTGACAAGAAATGAACAACAGCATAAGGCAAAAATCCCAGGCAGCACTAATGGTCCTCAAATAGTCTTTTGTGAAACAGGAACACTGTAAGTTAGAATCTTGAACTTCGAGGTTTGGAGTTTTTTAGCTGTGCAGTATTAGAAAACTTTAGAGCATTTTGTGGAAAGTAAAATAGGTGTTTTGTAAGTGATCTTTTAAAAAAATTATAACATTGGATTCTTCTTATGCAAAATGCTTCAGGTTTCATACCCACACTTTTGCATTACATACAGTGAAAGCGACCAGGGCTTGTCAAACAATGCACCAATGCCTGGATGTGCGGTGATATTTGGAAATCATGCACTAACCTTTTAAAAAATGTACACAGGGTTTAAAACAAAACAAGCAAAAAAATCTAAAGTCTTTCACTCTTAGACCTTCTGTTGAAATGTATCACTTTTTTTCCTGTGATACATTCACTTCCAACGCTCTCTAACTGCTTCACTCTCATTTGAAACAAGAGTGCCAGATGGTACTTGCCCTGAGGCCGAACATACCTTCTATCTCTTGTCACTTCCTTGGTTTTAATGTGCCTTTTAAGAGAATGATATCTTTTCCAAAGCAGCAGCAAAGTTGTTAATGCATTTTTCGAAGCTCCTCAATTCCTCTAATTTACCCTTTGCTTTTCACTGCAGGGTGATGATCAATGTGCCCATCTCATGGTAATCCTTTTCACTGTTCATTCACATCTCATTAGTAGGGTAGAAAAAGCAGTGAATTTGTTTTCTCAGTGTAGTTGAAATAATTATCAACCTACTCTGCTGCCAAAAAAAGGTGAAGCAATTCAGAATGAATTATGTTGCTGAAGACCTCTGGGATCAATAAGTCACACCTATGACTGAATGCCACCTTGTCAATTAAACCATGGCACTATGTGACATGTCCAGCCTTAAACACCTCCAGGGGTGATGACTTTGCACCTCCTGGGCTGTCCATTCCAATGTTTACTCACCCTTTCTGTGATGAAATTCCTCCTACTGTCCAACCTGAACCTCCCGTGGCACAGCTTGAGGCCATTTTCTCTCATGCTGTCATTAGTTGCCTCGGAGAAGAGGCCAAAATCACAAAAGGAACTCTCATATTCTGACAGTAAACATTAACAAATCATGTTTGACATGTTCTGTTTCCTTTGTTGTGCAATTAAGACCATGCAGGACATCAAATGGAAACTGATTTCCTCACCTCATATTCCTCACTTGTAACTATTTCATTAGCACTTCATTGTTCTGAAAACTTCAGTATCTTCCTATCAATCCTCCAGCCCTACTCAGCAGGTCTTACAGGTATCCTGGTAAAGCTGAGTCTCAGCTGCTGCTGCTCTGGCTTTGTCTGCAGTGCCCAGCTTTAAGGCAGTCCATGTTTGCTGTCATATTCTCAGCCAGTGCCATCACATTTTTCTCTCCCCAGGTGTCTGATCCAAAACCCATTAAAGTCAGTGGAAAGGTTGCAGTCATCTTCAGTGGGCTTTCATTGTCCACAGCCAGTCTCTCCTGTCACTATGTGCCTTTCACTAAGTTATTCTAATACTAAGAAATACCTTGGAAACAAAGCAGAGAAATGTCTGTGGTCAAATCCTATAGAAGCTTATTTGACCAGTATTGTGTATTCTCAACCAGAAAACTGCTTTCAATCTGAAGATCTACCAGTTTACCAGACAAGCAAATGAAGGCAGTGAATTAACTTAATATTTGTACAACACTTCATGCTAATTTAAATCCACTTTTTTGGTGCCCTTTGCTCAAGCTCAGAGAAGAAATAAAGAATTTTGCAGGACAATGATTAGTTTCTTATACTATCTGTTTCTTTTTAGAGTTCTAGTAAGCCAAGGTGAACTTTGACTTTCAAATGTTATTGAAAGCTCAGTCAGAAGAAAGTACAGGATTGCCTTGTCCTGTCCAATTTCAAGGGCCCTTGAGACCTTGCAAGACCAAGTTCACCAAGGTGAGTTTAGTTCTGTGGGGGTTTTCCCTGGACTAAACTGGATTGGCTATTGGGGCAGCGTATTTATGCATTTTGAAGCATTTAGAACTTTTTTGAAATACTTGGGAATGCATGATCTTTAACACTACTATTGTTTTTTATGACCCTTAAAGGTCACATCTATTCTTCAGTCAGAGCAACTCTGCAGGGAATCTTATCTCTGACATATGCCAAATTTTGCCATCTAATTGCACGTCATGTACAGTGACTTTTAAGGAGTGTTTTTAGAGCCTCAAGACTGCTACTAACCTTTAAAAAGTGATCAATCCCTTTGCTATGTCACTGCCTATCACCTGTTTAATTTTGGTCTTGTAAGATTGTTAAATTAGAAAATATATATAAAAAAGAAACAAACCAGCCAGCAAACAACAAAACTCCAAAAAAAAACCAAACCAAAACAAAACAAAAAAACCCCAACAACCCCCTCGCCCTCTGCCCCAGCTTGACCAACTCCTTTGCGTGCACAGAAAAATTTGCACCACCCATATTCAGGTGAAAGGTTCTCCTCTCTAAACAATCATGGTTTTATGGCTCATACAAGGCTCACCTCTGGCTTAATCACAATGACATATTTTACATGAATTTCAAATATCCTAGCCCCTTCATGTAGTATTTCCTTAGAAACCTCTTGCATGGCCTCTTCTAGTGCTGAATTTTAACTTGTAGGACCAAATTTTCTATGAAGATTCAAACTATCCTATTGATTTTGTCTCTGTGTATAAACTGCCAAAATATACCCTTAGTTCTGAAGGAATCTTCTCTGGGATTAGGAAAAGGGGTACATTGAAAATCTGAAATTCAATGGCAGCTGAGTTCTTAACTCATAGAATTATGGGTAAAGGTCTCTGCCAGTGTCTTTCCTGTGCTTTTGATAATTTAGGAATTCAGTATCAACATGTGACAAGTTCTTTATTACTGAAAGTTATACTTTTAGGAAAATTAAATGTGTATCTATATTTTGTTTTATAAAATACTAACAAGGAGTTGATAAATCACTACATTAAACACTAAGCTGGCTTCTTTTCTGTCCTGTTTCTGCAAAACTGAAATTACTGTGGATTTTGAACTTTGAGTCATTCCTCTTTATAGTAAAGAAAACTGCTTGAGACAGATTCTTGAACCTAAAACTTGCTTAGCAAAAATTGTGGACTCCTCCAAATTCATGAAATCAAGCAAAGTTTATATATGGAATATGATTGCAAAAACTTTGATCTCAGACACAACATGAAGACTTTGCATTTAAAACAAATGAAAAAAGGATATATCATTTGGGTTCCTTGTACCCCAAATAGCCCGAGATAAACATCTGGGAGAATTAGTGTCTAAGAAACTCACATGGCTCAAGTAAGAATGTTTTATCTACTTTAATGTTTCCTTAGCTTTGTGCATGACAATCAATGAAACCTGATTTGTGGAGTTTTTATTCCATCCTGGATAGACAGATTTCTTTTTTTTAATTGCAAGTTAATAGGAATAGAAATATTTCAAGTGTTTACAATTTTCTTCTGTGATTATTAATCCGTAAATACTTGCCCTCCATAAAAGGAAACAGAATAAGGTTTCCTGTGCTATTTTTTTTAATGAAGGTGCAAATTGGAGAAAAAACCTGCATGTAATTCATTGTGGGAGTCAACATATTCCTGTTCATACATAGACTATAAATTGACTACACTGCTCTTCCTGACAACTTCAGTGGCTAAGAAAATATTGCCCCCTCTTTTTCCCTAAAAAATATTATGTAATTCACTAGGATCAATTAGCACACACTTTAATAATGAAAACTCCCTAGTACATACACCAGTCCATATAGTCAGCTCTTCCTAACAGCATTTAGGATTTCCCAGTGATATCTGATTTGTAAAAAGTCCATCTATGTAGAGCATTTTTAGTTTTGCAGAAGCAGAACATTTTCCAGGTTGCTTCCTGCAGATGGGAACTATACAGAGTTCATGGGCAGGAAATTGTACTGTGCAGAAATGGGAGGGTGATGAATGTTTTTTATGTGCTGTTCATGCTTGGTTTCAGATTAATTTATTCATACTGAAATGCATTTCAGTTCATGATTTCATTTCTGAGTGATGAAAAGGAAAGATCTTTCCTTTTTAAAGGCCCCCCCTAAAGGAATAATTGCAAGGGCAAAGGGTGTCATGATATGGTGAATAAATATCCCCGTGTGTGACTGCTGAACACCTTCAAAGGCTTACAGAAAAATCCACATAAAAGATCAAGACTACCTAGATTCTCCCAGTTGCTGTACTTTGTAGTGAGAACTCTGAAGTTCTAATCCATCCTGAGAACAATTGAAGGCTTTTCCTTCCATTTCCAGTGAAACAGTAATGGAAAATTCTTCCTTTAAGCTCACCCTGCTGCCTAACAGCTGGCACATTTTTCACCATCTGATGGTAGCACTGCAGTGATGTGTCTCTATCACAAACAACGAGTTGCTCTTTCTCTCAGAGCAGGAAGGAGCCCTTCTGCCTCTTTGGCAGGTCCATATATTTCAGTGTGATCCCTGCCTTGCAGCAAAGGGAGATGTGCAGGGGCACTGCCTGACCCATAGTATCAGAAACTGTACAAAGATTCTGTCACTACAGGCATATCTTGGCATTGTAAAAGTAACTATGAAAACCATATTTTGTGCTGTACCGTCCGATTCTGTGATGTTACTCTTGCAGGTACTCCTGAGTTAAATGTAAAACCTACCCCAAATGTGTTTTTTTGAAGTAATAGTATTTAAATAGCCATGGTAAGTGTCAAGAGGTGTTTCTGTTCCAGATTTTTTTTACTTTAAGACTGATTTTTTTTCCCCCAAGGTAATTTAATTGTTAAAAACACCTTTAATTCCCATACTAAAATTGTATAATTCTTCAGAAAAGTGGGAATGACTCTACAGCTTTTACGCTTCAGGGGCACCATTCTTTATATTCTATTATTTTCATTTTTATTCACACAAAATATAAGCCTATAATATTTCAGATGTATGTACCTCTGGAAAAAAATTGATTGAAAAAATTAATAGTTCTTTATTGGCTTACTGTTTCTTAAGGAACATAATACCACACATTTACATTGCAGGAGTTAATAAATTATGGCAAATTCCTCAAGGCATTATCAGACTGTGTGAATTTGTGTATCTGATCAAATATTTATTAGTTGCAGTCTCTTCCTGCACTGATTTTTCTTTTCATTTATTGCTTTAGGCCTTACTGCAGAACTCTTAGGTGATACTCATGGGCATATGCCCCCAAAAGAAAGGCAGTCATTGAAATACCCAACTTCAAAACAACAGACTCTGTGAATTTTAATTTTTGTGGAGAATTTTTTTAAGTAAACAGACACACTAACTATCTTTCATATCTCATTTGCTTGATCTATATTAAAATTAAACAGAAACAAACTTTCATTATCTAAGCTACTAATAGATTTTAATTTTGATTGAATGATTTCCTAAGCTTTTTTACTTCTATGTTCTATACTTCTAGATAAGCTCTTCTTATGGTATAATCCTACAGGGTGTGATCTGATTCTTCATTCATTGTTTACATTCTCTGTAGAGGTCTGCTCTCTATTGTTCTCCTTTTCCATAAACATGGTAGGTGTGCAATGAGTCCACTGCACTCAACTAGTCTGAAACTTATTACCAGTAAATGTAATAACTCATAGCTGAATAAAAATGAGATTCCAATGAAAATAAAAAAAAATGTATGCAAACTTCCCCACCACTCTCAGTTTCAGCACTGAACTGCTCCTTCCAAAATGTTCATTACGAGAAGGTTTTTTACTTTGTCACGCTGGATGGCTGCATAGGATGGAGAATTCTCTTCTGGGCTGTGACCAATTACGCTTTGCAACAGGACTTTGCTTCTCTAAGCACCAAGCAGCAAGTTGTCAGCATCTCTTTTATAATTTGAACATCTATGCAACTATTTTAGCATTGATTGAAAGAAAAAAATACTGGTTTTGCTCAGGAAAATAACATGTCCTTAGTTTTCCTGCATTTCTGTAGGGGCATAAAAAGCTCTGGAGTAACCGGTTTTCAATAGTTCCACACAGGAAATGACATGTATATAGGGAAAATCAGAGGCACTATCTTCTTATTCCATTCTCTTTAATCTTCCTCATAGATTCTCATCTTACCTTGGAGGATATAGACCAAAATAAGCCATGGAGACGTTGTGTAAATAATACTCATTATAATATCCCATGTTCTCTTGAATAGAGACTTCTTCAGAACTAAATTAAATTGACAGACTGCTGCAGAATGCAAACAAATGCACACAGGCAAAATAATCCTGAGTTATGTTTGCAAGAATTCAGATTTCATGAAGGACAACAGGGAGATAGTCTTGGGATAGTGCAAAAACACAGACTTGTGAGAGCTATGCATTATTTAGATTCATACGAATAGATGAAGAGGTGCTTATGCTAAGCCTATGATGAGCCCTAGGCAGCCTTGACAATTATGAGTAAGCATAAGCATTATAAAGAATGAAGCACCCTGCAGCATTCCCTGTCATCCACAGCAATGTGTGTTAGAACTTACTGCAGCAGGAAACAAAGAAACCAAGCCTCCCTTGGCCCCTTCTAAAGAGGAATTTTGGTGCTGGCCCACATGATACATATAATATTGGTTATTTCATTACTGAAATTTTGTTTATGATAGATGGGTGGATGGATGAATGTATCTCCTCTCCTTGTGTATGTATAGTCTTGTATGAAATGTGAGAAATAATGATCTGCATTTCCATTGTTCAGTAGAAGTAAACAAGAAATATCCAATAAATAATCACTGACTGATACCTTTTTATAGCTACGTGAACAACATCTGACCTGATATGCCAACTTTCAATGGATTTTTTCTTTATCAATTATAAAATCAGCTTTGGTTTCCCCATCACTTTCTCCTCTAAAATTCAATGCCCTGTCATGTTTGGGGTTTGGTGGTGGTGGTGGTTTCTCTGTGAGTTCTTACTATTTCCATTCAGTTGTATTTTCATTCTGTAAAGAAGCATCCCACATTGGTATTTCTGCTTGTCAGTTGAAAGCTTCCTTTTTGGCAATATATAGGTGACTGAGCAATTTTGGATGAGTCACACAGCACAATGCAAGGCTCATTCCATATCTGTGCTTGTTCTGAACCAGTCATCATGGGTGACAGAAGTCCTTCAATACCATTTCTATTCCACAAAGAAAGCAGTGTAATATACTGTCCTCAGCCTCAGCACACAATTGTGATTATGCTGTTCTTAAAACACAAGCCACTGTCTGTATACTTAAATATATTCTAAATGCAGTAACACAGTTCACTGGGCCTAAATCTCTATTGTCAAGCATTCAGAGATACCCTGTGAAATATTTAAACTTGTATTTTGATGATGTATTACACTGCATGCAGAGGTAAATTATTCTTAAATCTTGCAGGAGAATATAGATTTGGTCCCAGTATATTCTTTCATGGTGAATTTTGTTTTGATAAAATCACTCTGGTATATCTGTATTTGCAATATCAGGGATACTGTGGCTTCAGCTACCACCAGAGTTCAGGCAATATAACCAAATCTGTGTCTTTGCTTGAAATGAAAGCTAGAAAGCTAAAAGCTCAGTGTGAATGGAAATGTGAATTTATGTAATTAGGAACACGAGCATAGTAACCTTAAGTGAAGGTCATATCCTCACAAGGAGATTCATAATGAGGGTGACAAGTACACATGCTGCTGAAACATAACCCTCTGAACTGCATAGAAGTTGTTGTAATGATTCATTGAGTTTGTGGGGTTTTTTAATTAATTCAGTGATGGGTGAAATCTCTTGTGTTTTGCTTTTATTGTCTCTTTGTGACATTTGCCATATAATTACCATCTTTTAATGTTTCACAGGATCTCCCAAGTATTTTGGGTTATTGGTAAAATCACTTTCACTGTTGGTCTATAATATTATGATTGATTCTTTCAAAAAATTAGATCACATTGGTATTGTAGCAGACTCCTAATGCCCAAAACTTGGAGCTGTAATAGGTAAGCATTTCCCAGGTTTCCAAGAGAAAGTCTTGTAAATTATGGATTTATCACTGGAGTTGTATTGAAATCTCAATTTGCTCCCTTCATCAGATGGTTTGAAAGGGTAGCAGTCTGAACATCAACGATTTCTTATTATTCTCAATCAAGAACCTTTGTTTATGTATGTGTGAAGAATATTGGTCAAATTACATTTCTGGTTAATTCTTAGTTGTAAAAATTATTAAAAGGGGAAAATACTTGGAATACTCTCAGTGCTCTCTAGAATGTTCCATGTACTAGTTATTAATATGTTGTGCTTACAGTGTTATTTCTCACTGTATCTTTTGAAATTAAGTAATTCTGTCTACAAAAAGTAAATTTTTTTGCCTTATTGAACTTAAATTAACACACTAGATATACTTTCCTTTGAAACTCTATTCACAAGTTAGGTCAGATCAAGTCTGAAAAATATTAAAAAACACTTCTCAATTATTGTTCTAGTTGTATAGGTTTCTATGCTACTACAGAAACAGTAAATATTAAAATAGTTGGTTTTGTTTTAATTTTATTTTGCAATTAAGTATTTTTTACTTGAGGACATACTACCACAAATGGAAAAAACAGTATCCTTGGTGAAATATATGAGCTGTGCTAATTAATGCATAGTTTCTATAGTACCTCACACACGAGCAAATATTGAAATCAGTGTATCAGATAAAAAAAGGTTTAGTATGACAGGTTGAAATATTTTTGTTTTGAAGCAGTGTAAGAATTAAGACAACTCTGAAAATTATTTTTAAAATTCATCCAACACAGAAGCATAAAAGTATGATCCTCTTGGTGCAACTAAAAGTGTTACAAGAAAGGATGACAATTATACCAGGTCAGAGTTAGCAAGTGCACTGACCCAGCAGCTTTGAAAAGAACTTCTCAAAATTAATTTATTTCAACTGGTTCAGTTTGCTGTGAAGTAGAAAAAACTGTATAAAGTCATCACTTCCCTGAAAGAAAAGCTCTGTATTGGATAATGTTAGACATTTTATGAATTCAATTTATTACTTGTTTACATTTATATGTATCAGATTTGAGCTCTCAAACTTACTTAAGCTACATAATTTCAAATGACCTAAATTGTAGCATTGCTGTAGTTAATTTTAGTGAGACAAAGACAGCCATGACATCCTATGTTTTCTCACAGCAGAACCTGAAAACTGAGTATCTTTGATACCAGTTTGGAATCAGATAGTTCTAAGAGTGAATGGATACCACCTGCCTTGTGCAGACCCCATGGAACACTTACACAGGGTGTAACTGGTATCAGCATATTTTTGGTTTTTGGGTTGTGTTTTAAGGGGAGGATTTCTGTGTTGCAGTCCAGGAAGAAGCAGCAAATGGAGAGTGATAAGCAGGAGTAGTCTAGGAGAATGTTCTCTGACCTTTCCAGCCTCAATCGATTCTGGCCAGTCTTTAGCTCAAATTGGTCAACTGCAGACTCCCCTGCAAAAGGAAGATCACAACTCCTGCAGACCCAGGTTACCTGTGAGATTTCAGTCATTATCTGGGGAAGATCAATGCAAATGTGTGTCTGTAGCCATGAGGCCACTGCAGGAACATGCAGCTTCCAGTAAAACAGGCTTAAAGGGCTGTTTCAGACGTTTGCACAGAATTTTCACTATGTGGTACAGACATCTTCAGGTCTTTTCTTAAACATGAGTTTAAGGTATTGCTTGATGAATGGGAATGGTAAAAGTCTTGTGATTTCACTACCTCTCACTCCTTTTGCTGGGAGCCATTGGTGGCTCAGCTGAGATTCACCAATGAAGTCTGTGTTTTCCATGTTCTTTGCTTCAGTTCCAGGGAACTTGTATCACTTTGCATTGAAAGCTGATGAGGATCAGCCACACTGCTCCTCTCATGAGTCCTGCATTACCTGTGAAAGGGTAACAATTTTCATAGTTTCTTTCACCAAAGATTTTGGTATTTTCTTATCGAACTATTAATTGGCAATGTCACATAAATTTTGAAAATGTGGATGTAGGCTAATCACAGATATCCCTTTACTAATCACATTTCTCTCCTTTCCCAACAAGACCAAGCTCCTTTTGTGAATGGCACTTGACTCTCATTTAAATCACTGCTTTGTAACAATTTATTTCTTTTCCCCAGCGCTTTCTTTCATCATTCACTGCAATGATCTGGTTGCTGAGTAGTGGTAGTATCCTAAATTTGCATCAGGTGAGTCCTTTCAGATCCTTCTCTGTGTTTACAGATTCACTGCGACTAAGTATTTGGGGAAGAATATTCCAATTTAGATTTTTTTTAAATAATCCAAAGAAATGAGAAATTCTGAATAGTGTGAGAAGTAAATGTCTAACATAAAGGCATATTAAGTAGCAAAAAGATTAATAATACTAAAATGTTTGTTCAGCAAAAATGTGTCTTATACATTGTTGGGAAGGATTATGGATGTCTTTTATACTTGGCAGAACTAATGGCTGTGATTCAGGCCTGGCTGTAAGGTTTTATGCATGTGCAAGTTTCTTTAAGAAAACCAATTGAGAATGGAAACTTCATTAAAATGACAGCTTTTTTTAATCAGTCCCTTTCACAGCTGTCTTATTCTAAAGGGTAAGAGAATGATAGCTGACCTTCTGGATATAGGAATGACATTTAAAAATATTAAAAAGTACAGATTAATCCAGTTATAAAAGAAAAACAATTATATAATTTCTTTGTCTTTGGTATTACTGTTTTGCAGTGATAACCTGTCTCAGTTGAAATCTGTGGGAATTTGCAATTGATTTTAACTCAGCAAAATGTGCCATCTCCTGACATGGGAAAAAGACTGACTGAAGAGCTTAAGGTGTCTGTACAGTTTTATTTTTGGAAAGTATGCAAATAGACTTCCTGATGTATTCTAACAAAACCAACATATACTGGGCCTGATTTTTGTTACTGCTGTAAGCAGCTTTCCCTCACTCTGTTCCAAGGAAGTGTGCTTGGGAAGTGGGAGGCATAGATTTGAATTTGCAGTGGCTAAGGAGAACAAAACCCACAATTTTTATGCTTTTGAACAGATTAGCCTAATTTATGAGTTGCTTTGAATGAGGCAGGTATCATCAGCCAGCTAATCTTCAGAAGAAAGGAGTCCCAACTAATTAAGTGCCTGTCTTCAAATAATTTATTCCAGTCTGCAGAGGATGCATGTGTGAAGGTCCTTAATATGCTACACTGCCACTGATACATTTGGTGGCATTTGGGGCTCATTGCTATGCTCACAGTGGTTTATTGGCTAGAACTGGATATCTTCACCTCCATCCCTCCCTCACAGAGTGGTTTTTTGTCACCTACTCTACTGAGGTTTTTTTCTGCCTTTATTTACTTCTGAGGGGAACCTGTGTACCTAACTTCCCTGGATCTTCTTGTAACTCCTTCAATCAAACTAGTACAATCAGCCAAATTTTTGCTACTGCTTAAACTGGATAAACTTTGCCCCTTCTTTTCATCCTAAGTTAACCCACTTTATTTTCAGGAAATTATTTTCTTGCTGTCTACAGCTACATTTGTTTAAAAAAAACTCTATATATAGACTAGTATTCTTGCAGGGGCTGGCGGTAAGTCAGATGAACTTGATAGTCACAGTTGATGTGGTAGTAACAGTTGTCCAAGGCTTGGTCTAAAATTGGAATAATAAGCTGGAATCAGTCCTTTGATTTTTGTCCCTGCTGCATTAATGGTGTTAGTGCTATCACAAATTCATTGGGACTGGTCCTGGTTGGAAAAATTCTAGCAGAACATTTCTATCAGACAATATTAGTTTGTCAGGAAAGAGTGGAAATGTTGAATTGTATTCAGTTTTTTAATGAAAGATTCTGGTAAATCCTGTGTAGTTTCCCAGCAGTTCACCTGATCTCATTGTGTCTGTGGTAGCCCATGGGAAATTGCAGACCCAGGGATTGTGGGGGAACCAGGCTCTGTGGGTTATTTGGATTCCCAGATAACAGACTATATTTAGTTTCCAATCATAAAAGCAAAATCCCCATTATTTTTAAGTCCCCAGCAGTTATAAATGGGAGTACTTTTTGCAACCTAAAAACTTTCAAAATTAATATATTTCATATTCTGGAATATCAAATCTCTTTACCTAGAGAAGAATTATGGGGGTTTTTCCTGCAGTAGTTTTTGTTTGTTTTCTTTTATTTTTTCCCCAAAATCTTGAGGGTGGAAAAAAGGCTGTTGGGTTTTTTTACCCCTGTAATAGATAGGTTTTAACTTTTGACAGAGCACTGTGCTGGCCAAGTCATCTTATCAGAATTTTGTAACTACCTCCCTCATGCTGTCCTTTATAGTTACAATCATCACCAGCAGTTTCATGAGCTTGAAAATGTGCAGGGATTTTTTGTGGTGTCTCCTCCCATCGATTGTGTCTAACAGCATCTTTAAGAAGGCATTGAACAAAGAGCATGGCAGCAGTCTCACTATACAGAAGTCTGCATTTTATTAAAATATGGTTTAACAAAAATTGAAAAGAGCATTATCTTTTCCTCTCTTGCTTCTGCAATGTAGTTTTTTACTAAGCTAGTGCTCAGGAAAAAAAACCTGACAGGGGCAAGAACTGCTCTTGCTTTACAGCTGCAATATTAGCAAGAAGAAAAAGAAATTCTTGTGCTTTTTAGGCAGTTTCTGTTAATGACAACTGCATCAATGAGTGGTATTGAAGGTTTCGTTTCAGTAGTTGAATCAGCTGATAAACTATGGAAACATTTTTTAAAGTACAAATATAATTATAAGCAATTCTGAGCAGTAGGAAACAGGAGTGGGATTTGTCAGAATCTAAGCCCACAAATTGTTAAGTTGCAGTTCCATCAACTTCAATTTATAAGAAATTTTAAGGCAGTGGAAGTCAGTGTATGCAATGTAAATTACCCCAGTGTCAAAACTGAGCTGGATTTTTTCATTTCTTCACTTTTCCATCAAAACCATTGTAGCAGTGCAGAATATAACACATTATTGATTTGAGTTTCTCTGCTACCCATTCAGCATCAAGCCAGCAGTGTGCTTTAATGACAGCAAGTCTGAGCATCATGTGTCCATTGTTTCTTCTACTGTCCCTCCTAAAAGAACATCTATTTATGCCCTTAGTAGCATATCCACTCATTTTTGCTCAGCAAATACAGAGAGTTTAAACTATTCTAAGACTGGAATAATAGTTTTGGATTTCTAACACTTTCCACTTCAAAATCTACCAATTTATTACAATAAGCAATTACACAAAGGTTTCAGTATCTTGGCTTGACACATTTTTCAAACTAGCAAAGCCTTCCTCCATAGATGTATTTTTCTATACGTGTGTGTGGGGGTAATTTTTTTTTCATTTTGCACAATTAATTAATGCACAGTAATTAATGGCTTATAAACAAGCTATGGCAGTTGTAGTCATTGCAACAGAGATGACAGAGTTCTGTTGCTGCATTTGGCTTTTTGGCCTAAAACCATTTAAAAATAATTAATGGAATTTCATTTTTCACCCTGGTATTTAAACATGATAAATTTTCCCATTAAAGATCCCTGACAGTCTCATGTGACAGTAGATGAAGCTGAGTGACATAAACCTCTGCCCTCTTGTGGCAGATCAGGTTGATGAAGTAAGCAACGATTGGAGATATTTTCTTTAACAGTGTCTCTTTTCTTCTCTGCCGTGTCTCTATAAAACAATAAAAAGTTTTAAGGGTTCAACTCTGCACATGCAGAAATCTCTGCCTAGTTCCCAACGGAATCAGGCCCATAGGGAGAAAATGACTGGTGTTTCTGATTCATCTCTGCTATTCAAACTGTTCTTTAAAGAGTGGCATTTTCAAACTGAACAAAAAAAAAAAAAAAAGGAGTCCCTATGCCATGGTGATGGGTAAAGTTCTGCCTGCAAAAGATGACTCATATTTTCTGCAGCTTACAGCAGACAAATCATCAAATACAGGATTAAGTTGTAACAGTACAATTCCATCTTCTAAAGATACCAGGAAGAGTTAAATGAAGGTATATTTAATCAAGATGTACTTTAATGTAAGTGTTAAACAGAGAAAACGAGTGTGTGAATGTCCTCATATTAAAAGGAATCAAAAGAGTATAATTTGGACATTTGGGCAAGGAAGAAACTCTTTTCTCCTTTGTTGCCCTGGCAGCAAAGTATTTTTCAAAAGTATTTTTCAAGGCACTTGCTGATTCAGCAAATTCCCTTTCCAGTTTCGAGCTTCTGACACAGTGTGTAGATGATTCACTGTGAGAAGAGGTATAATAATAGAAAAATGATAGTGGCACACTGATGAACAGAAGTAGAGAGTCAGGAAGAATTTGTGAAGACAAGCTAAAAGGCTCTGGGTGTATCAAAAGGTATAGGAGGTTATAGCAAATGAGTGATTCTGGTTAAAATGTAGAAATACAGAAAAACGTAGCTAAGGGAGACTGGAGGTCAGGTTTTGCTTGTCAGTGCAGAGCTGCCCTTCCAATTCACTCTTGGAACAAGATCAGAAGGATCATCTCAGGTCCAATTCAACATGATAAAAGGCTGAGAAACATTCTGAGGGGAGAGAAAGAAAAAATAAGAAACTATCTGTAAAAAAAATGAAACAAAAAAACCCCTTCCAAACAAACAGCAACAATAAAATCCACAAAAACAAACAAACAAAAGAATCAAAACAAGCCTCAACCAATCAACCAACCAACCAAACCAGGTTCAGCAAGTAGAAAAATAAGTTCAGGGTAAGTATAATGCTGTAGTAATGTATTTATTTAGTAATGTATTTTGTTTTAATTTTGTAACGTGACTTAGTCATAGATCTGAAGTACAACAATTAGTTCTGTTTCAATCTGAGGTTCAGTTCTTTAAGATCAGATATCCTCTCTGTTTGATGAGTAAATTGTGACACTTGTAGCAGTTTTGAGCTCAGCAGTGCAGAGATATCTCCCCCAGATGCCTCAATGACCACCAAGCACTATGCTGTGCTACATGACTCAATATTAGCAAACCATAAAAACCCATAAATTACCATCAAATCATATGTTATTGTGTTATCAGATTGCTGAATTAAACTGTCTGTATGCAAGGTAAAACAAGAAAACAACTGAAAACCGTAAGAATAAAAAGTAAAAACAGGAAAGTAAGAAATACCAGTTCTTAAAGTTTGTAAGGTCAGTTTAATAATTTAATAACTTTTTTTTTTTAATGTAGCATCTACTGAATGTCCTAGCCAGTCAATACCAGGGAGTATTCTAGGAATCAGTCAACAGAATGCTATTGATTCGGGGGCATAGGAGGTAAAACAAGAACAAAAGGCAAAAGAGAGGACAATGGAGCTTTTGCCACATGTTTTGCAGAGTGTGCCATGTGTGTTTTGGCAGCTTTAGTATTCCTGCAGTTTGTAATGAATGGCACACTGAATGCCTTCCTATCCAACCTTGCCACTCTGTGTTGTAGAATTTAAGACATTTTGACACCAAAATTATTATCAAAGAAAGAAAGAAGGAAGGAAAGAAATAAAGAGATCAAGAGAGGGAGAGAGAAAGAGAGGGGGAAAGGAAGGAAGAAAGAAAGACAAAGAGTGTGTGCACAGACTGAAAATAGGCAGAGCCCCAGCTGACAGAAGGAAACAAGGGCTGTGAGTGGGTGTTGGGACTCGGAGGGCCATGCACAGACAGGGTAGGTAGGGAAGCAGTGGAGAGAAGTGAATGAGAGAACAGAGAAAGGCCAAGAATCACTGGTGTTTGCAGTAAACTCGCTTACAAAAATATTTGGGTTACTGCTGGCTAATACATTTAATTGAAAATTTAAAAAAACCCCCACTGTGGATTAGCATCCATGTAGCTGTGAGCATATTTATTATTAAATCCCACTTCTTCATGTCCTTTGTGTACTGCTACCATGAGCAGACAGCCTACTATTTTTCAAACATCTGTTTTGAAAGACTTGTGAATATTTGCTTACAGTAGCATATATTTAACATTTAAGCACTTTCAGCAACTCTTTGAAACAATTAGCTCATAATGAGCAGCTTCCACGCTAGCAACCTATGCTAAAATGCTTATTAAAAACTTTAAAATGTTGAGACTGACTTTAACAAAAAAGGGCCACACAATCATCAGCTCACTCTTGGGAGTCTTTCTGAGGTGTTGTTTCTACAAAGCAGAAAATAATTACTGCAGAAGTTCTATTTTACTCTTAGCTTTTGTGCCAGGACCGTACCTGAAGGTACCTCAAAACCTGTGGAGATTGAGTGCTTTGTGACAGGTTCCTGAAACATCGTATGAGCAGAGATTTGACACAGGATATCATAGAAGGTATTTGGAATTTTCTTGGCTTTCCTCACGAACTTTTATCTCACTTCCCTCATCATCATCAGCCACAAGGTGCTACCCTGACAACCCAGCTGTAATAACGAGTTTTGACAAGATACTCGAGCCAGGTGGGAAAAGGGAAGGCAGCGAATGTGCTTCCTGACACCACCTGCTGCAGAGAAGGCGGCTGACAATGAGGTCTTGCCACAGGGTTAGGCCATCAAAAAGAGGAACTTGTCCCCCAAATTGGACTTTTTCCCTGTGTTTTTTTTTGAGCACAGAATAGCGTTGCTAGTATTAGAGAACTTTGACTTCTTAAAGCTGCCCTTGAGAAATGAAGGTTTCTTTGTGCAAGGTTTCTTTGTGCAGATCCCAGGAGTCTTGAAAAATCCAACCAAACAAAAAAATGCCATAAAATCCAAACAACAGAAAAATACTTCAGCCTTGCAACTTGAATTTTTTCATTAGCTGAACCACAGAAATATAAATAAATAAGTAAAATTCTCTCCTTCTTCCCCCTAAACTTTAGGAATGTTTATTATTCCTTTAAGATGTACACACTTCTCTTCTAAATGCACCTAATTTGTACTTCGCAACTTCTAGACACCGAAAAATCAAAAAATGCCTAAAAGGGACTTACTAATTTATGTCAACTCTTTTATTAGAGGTTTTCTTTCACATCAAATATGCGTAAGAAGGAGTTATTTCAAGGTTATGAAAAATTTAAAAAGCAGAAGTGCTATGAAAAATATATGGAATACATATGCATGTGGAAACTCAAGAGCTTTGATTCGTTTTTGATAGGCCCCTTGGTCCAGAAGCAGCCTTGGTGCTTCCATGTACAAGAAGCAATTTTTGTCATAATTTTGTCATAATTCAGTGGCCTTGTGTATTTAGGTTAGATGCTTTACTCCAGTATCCTCTTTCTCCCTTTGTCTTACTATGTAATTGCAATTACATCATATTCTATCCTACTGAGAGATATTGCATTTATGAAGAAACTGTGAAAATTTAGAGACACTTGTTTATAGAATGTGGCACGCAAATATTTGGAAGTATTTCCCTTTTCCCTTCATGTTCAAACACATTTGAAACACTATTCTGAAATATGCATTGAAAATCACAGTGATAGAATGTTTTCCCATTCTCTAAATAGGCAAGAGTTCTTCTAAATTGTTCAGGTTCTACATACATAAATGAAATAACCAATGCATCTTCAGCACATCTTGTTTTCTGTGATTAGCTACATAATTACCATAATTGCTCATTGTATTCAATGCATCTTGGTAATAGTCTAACTGCTGTTATATTCCTGAAGATGTCATGTTACTAGTCATTGTCAACCCTGGGGCATATGTGCTTGGCATCATAAATTTTATATCATCTCAAAGAGAAATAATCACTTTATCCTTTGCTAACTTGGCTAATTTTGGGGTAGGGAGGAATCTACTTCTAACAATTTTCTATTTTCAGTATCTGAGTATTGCTTTAGACCATGATTTTGCATACGTCATGAAATAAACTTCTGTGAATAACTTGAGCTAAATTACCCACATTACAACTTGAACAAAACATCAGCTTCCCCAGCTGACAGAAAAATGAGGTACATATTGATCTTTTTAAAAAACCATTATAAGAAAAATAAGCTTTGGTCATTCATAATCAGCAAAAATTCAGAGGTTTGGTAAGTTAATGTGACCTTTTAAAGGCAAATGTGATTTTTGCCTGCTCTTTCTCTGGAGCCCCAAGAGCCAAACTTGAGCCATCAGGCAGCTACAGAGCTTCAGTAGTACAGCACTAGACATAGCTCCAACACCCTCCATCCCAGCAGTCCAGGGCTCCTGTTTGGAAGATGCTTTCCTCTATTCAGCTCAAAACATACGAGACTGACATTGTGTCTTGGTAAAACACAGTGTTGATATATCCTCTGTCAATATAATCTGATTTAGGGTGTCATTCATTAGGCCTGGACTCAGTCTTTTAGTTAGTTCAAATCAAATTTCAACTTCTTTTGTTGGAGATTTTTCATGATACATAGGACAACCTTGCATATCCAAAACTCCCAAGCACTCAGAGAAAAAAAAGAAACACAAACAAACAAAAAAGCAAAATGAATTTAAAACCTTACTACCTATGTTTATGGCTTTTAAGTGTGCTTAATACAGTTAAAATACCTTAGTATAAGAATGTTATCCTTATAACTTTTTAACCATGCTGCCTGAACTCTGTTCAGAACAGATCTAAGAGCAAATTAAAGAGTTGCAATAGACTAATGACTTATCTATGTGATTATTACCCCTATTTTCAGAGAACAGAAACAGAAAAGAATCTATCATGGATGGATTTAATGAGCCAGCTCAGGTTATTCAGTGTTACCACAGCAATCAGACTGGCTGTATATAAAACACCTTTCCATGAATATTTTTTGAGGCTCAAGAATAATCAGTTATGCATCAATGTAGACTGACTAACCATCCCATAGATCTTGCATTACAGACTAAACAGATGGTTTAAATCCCTCCCTTTGAAATCATTGTGGCCTCTGGAGCTCAGCATGGTAGAGGATGATAACAAATCCCAGGAATGAGGGGGATGAAACTTTGTAGCTGTTGCTTCAAAATACAGGAGCTTGGTATATGATGAATGACTGTTTATAGTTTGTATAATACCATCTGTGTGAATAGCAATTTGTGCTATAAAAACCAACAGGTTTCTAACTATTCTGATTTTCCAGTGTAATGCTGAAAACTCAGTAGTCAGGGTTAGTTTCCTTCTTGTCTTTACAAGATTTGTGGAACCACTGTAGAATAAATTATTGGCAAGAATGAACTAAAAGGAAATAAATACATTGGGGAATTGTGTTGACACACTGCAGTACATGAGAGTAAAACTATTGATCCAGACTGAAAAACAGATTTCCCTGAAGTCAATTGGTATTTTGATACTGGATTCCACATTGCCAAAATTTCACTGTCAGTATAGAGTTTGGCTATTTTTACCTTTAATTAATGCACCATTCATCTATTTTCATACCCTTCTCCACTTACTTCCCCCTCCCTCCTTACCTCTCTTTGGTCCCTGTCCTATATTTGCTGCATCTGCCAGGCAGTTAAATTTTAAAATAGCTTTTCCCTTTGAAGTGCTAATACCAGCACTGCTATTTCTATAGCAAGTAACTTCACTGACTGTTGTGGTTTGCTTTTACTCTTTGTTTTGTGTGTTTGTACGTGCATATGTGGATGTTATGTGATTTTAAGAGCAAAGAAGTAGAAAAAATTGAAAGAAAGAAAAAAATCTCCCAATTAAGTTTTATAAATGAAAGTTAAATCCCAGCTGCTCCACATCAGCCTGTGATTTGTCAGATCTCATGAGCTAAGCAGGTTGAATTTGGTGAGTAATTAGATAGGAGACCTCTTAGGAAAGCCCAGGGTGCTGTATGTGGTGCACAGAAGATTCAGGAGCTGTGATGGTTCCTCTTCAGAAAGGGTAAATCATTGCTTGTGTTGTTCTTCCTTCATTGAATCCATAAGTGGCTATGAAACATGACAGGTCTGTGCAGAAAATCTGTTTCAGAAAATAATACTTTTAATACTGCCAGAAGGTAGGAGGATGTTCTGAAAAGACCACTTTGTGCACACTCATTTACAGCCTTTAACCATCTGGACAAGGACTGGAAAGTAGATGAACTGTACACCGGAGACAGAGTACTGGACTTTTGATCAGTTCCAGAATGTGAGGTATTCCATTTTTGTGCATTGAGGACATGAGCAATCACTGTTGGCTTCTGCAAGATGTCTCTTTTTGCTGTTGCATATGATGAGTGTGTTTATTTTAAACTGTCCTTATGTGACCATTTTACACTGTGCTGTGCATTTATTTAGCAAAGTGAAAAAAATGTATTCCATTCTTGTGTGTTAACCTTTATGATTTTGTGCATTTCTGACTGGTACTGTAAGATTTAGAAAGCTCAGAGGTGGACATTTTAAATATTTTTGCTTCATTCATGAGTGTGTTGCATATTTCACACAAATTTTCTCATTGGTTTACAGGTATAGAAAAAAAGCCACTGATTAATAATGAAGTCAGCAGTTACGTGTGCACTGAGAAAATTAATCACTTGCACTATCTGGATTACTCTCAGAGTTTCCCTTGGGAAAGATAATTTGAGATAACTGTTTCCTGGTCTATATAAATCAGGAATGTACTTATACTTTGATGAGTTTAACAGTGGGTCAAAGCTTGATGGTTTTTGTTGAGCTAGGTCCTCTTGTTTCTTCTGTTTGTTTACAAGAAACTATAAAATCCTATTTCCTCAACAAGGCACTGGAGTATTTCTTCACTCCTCGCTCCAAGCCACTTTCAGCCCACTACCCCAAAACTCTCTCTCCTTTTCTAAGCTTCTAAGGCACCTGGGGGCAAAGTCAAAAGATACCTGCCTGCATTCTCTTTATTTTTTTTCCTGGACTTGCTAGAGAGGGGCTGTAGGTGTGTTGGGGAGGTTTCAGACACCCAAATCTTCATTAAAAAGTTGAGAATTAAAATATTTTTTTCTCCTGTGTAGGAATGTCTTTTTTATTTAGCAGGTCCTTGGGGTATTTGTAAGATAGCTAGATGCAGCAGTTACAGCTCCCAAAGCGTAAATTATTCTTAAGGGAAGGCACACCTCTGAAAATATGGGGTGGGAATCCTGGAAATCAGTTAATAATGACATGTATATTTCTAGCTGAGATTTATATCTTTAATAATAGCATGTATATTTACATCTGATATCCATCATTCTGTCACACAGCTTTGTTACTGTGCCCAATGGCTGCTCAAAATTTGAAGGTTTGTCGATTATTCCCATTAGATCAGGGAGCTGTTAATAGAGATTGATCTTTTATCAGTGCAGTCCTATTTCTAAGAAGCAACATTTAAAAAGTCTTCTTTCTTTGAGCACAGCAGAAATTATGCATATTGAAAAAGCTGTTTATTTTTCTGAGATTCGACCCATGTCAGTTTGTGCCAGCAGCCCAAAATCCATCTAGGTTTACTCCTCCATACCTGTTCTTTGCCATTGATTTGACATGAGCTTCTACATATTTCCTCTTTCTCCATATTTATGCATAGCCTACATACATTGTGCCACTTTTATTTGTATCCTTCTTAAAAAACAGCTTCATTCACATTCTGACCTGCCTTTTTCAAGCTTTTGTTTTGTACAGAGATGTGTAATTGTGTTTGGGCTTTAGAGACTAAAGTCATTTCAGTTACTTGTTTCAGCAAAGGAGCATAATGACTCCTTACATCTCTCTTAAATGAAGAGGGACAGCTATACCCAAGAGCTGCAATGAGGTTTACCTGACCCATAATTTTACAGCATTATAAACCACATTTCAGCTGAAACATCAGGGCTAGCAAAACAATAATGGTCTTGGTTCAGTATCGTGGTGTGATGAGTTTTCCTTCCAGTGATCTCATGTCTGTTCCTCCAGAAGCAGGAAATGCATTGTGGTTCTGAAGGGAAAGCCTGCAACATGCTTTACTCTTAAGCAAAGTGTACAGCTCCAGGAGGATGCTCAGAGATTTTGTGCTGTAGACACCAGCCTTGTCTGCAACTTGCCCCAGCTTTGTATAGATAGTTTTGGACTGTTTTCAGGGTGAGATAACCCAAAAAGCAATTGCACTTTAGTTACAGTCTGCTCTGAGTCTGCAGAAGGTACAGCTCAGCTGGACCAGCAATTTGGAGTAATATGGTTTTTTGGGTCATCTTATTTCTCGCTGTGATTTTTCAGTCACCCTTCCTACTTTCTTTCTTTACTTCATTGCCTCTGGTGACACACTTTAAGGTAATGCAATTGACATATGAGTGAGAGTATTTAAAACTGAGGGCAGTTTTAAAAATCAGAAATAATGTATATAGCAAAGCGTTTCAGTTTCAAAAATTATCTACGCTTGTTTGGAATGCCTCAGTAACCCTTCAGGAATGACAGAATTGCCTCCATTTTGGAAAAGAAGTCTGTCATCTTTCAACATCATTGATGTCCTATCATTAATTTGTGTCTGTTGCTTTACTGATTATAAGGATTTCTAACAGTTTTTCTGACTTCAGTAAGAAAAAGTCATTTCATGAAAATTACGATGTCAGAAATTACAATACTCAATGACAAACACGAGAGAAGATGAGCTTCTCTGGAGTATTTCAGAGGCTTTTACTGTATTGAATATCAGAAGTTGCCTATGCCAAGCCCTGAGATTTCATATTATATAGTTCCCATAAGTTTTATGCATATTTAAATCCACATTTGTCTAGATAATCTGACTATTATAAAGCTGAGAAGAAAAGTTCTTTGGAGAATGAGGAAAGCTGAGTCAAACTCACTAGTGCTTTGAGTACCAAAAGGTAGACCTACCTCCTTATTTGCCAGATATTTAATTAACTAAAAATTAGTTGAAAATAATGTCTTTATGCCTTGAGTTTTAATCCGTGCCCCAAACTGAAAAAAAAAATCATAATTCATCTGAAACCACAGTTTCCATGTAGTAGCCAGAATTAGTCATAAATCAGACCAATTTCATGAACCTCAACAGATGAATAACTGTGACCAAGCTTTGAATATTAAGCCGTGAATNGATCAGACCAACTTCATGAACCTCAACAGCTTTGAATATTAAGCCGTGAATCAAGAAAATGTCATTTGGCCTTCAGGCCAGGGATATTTCATACAGATGTACTATTATCGTTTGCTTTTAGTTTTACTAAATCAGGATTGATTCTATGGTGCAGTATTCTTCCTTCAGTAAAATTTATTTTCTAGAAATAAGCCTAGACACATGTGTGTTTATATTTAATATAAGCTACTGTAATTAGGGATTTCATGTCAAAGGTAGTGAACCCTTAGAGAAAATTCAGTGAATGAAATCCTAGCTCTGATTAATTAACTAGCAGAATTTCTTTGATTTTTGTGTGATTGAGATTTTGTCACAAGTCATAAACAGAGATACACCAAGACCAAATGTCTAGATGTGGCAGCACTGAAACTTGATTCACAATATAAAAAAAATTACTTGAAATATTTGTAATGAATTTGTGTCCATATAACTTCAGGTGTTGTGGTAGTGGAACTATGCACTTATCTTTTCATATCAATAAGGTATTAGCAAGAATATTAATAATCTTGTAGAAACATAAAGTTGTACTTCAACAAATAACAGTAATATAAGAAATCCAGGCTTTGAAGTTTTGCATACTTTGATAGTTACCTAGTTCTAGCACTCTCACTGAGATGACACATGAATAAATTGCCCAGGCAATTGCGTTCTGTAATAAGGAACCTGGAGAATTTCCAAAAATAGAAGAAATGAGTGAAAAGCATAGAAAATAGGTCCACTCTCCCCCCTCTCTAGCCATGGTGATTTTTCTTTGAATTGTAGTACTGGGCTATTTTTAAGTTTGAAATGGAGCACAGCAGACTGGACTTTTATCAGGCTATTCATGACTGTTTTTCTCCTTTGTTTTAAATTGTACTGCATCTTTATCCCAAACTCTGTAACAGCTGGCACCTCATACACCATCTCATTTAACACCTTTGCTTTCTCCAGAGTTTAATGCTAGTAACCTGGAAGCAGTCGTCTGTGTGGGCAAATATTGAAATGGATGACAAGAAAACTTGTATAAAAACTGTGAAGTGGGTAAGGACCTGCAAAGGAAGAGAGTTTATGCTGAAAAGAAACCAATGCATAAATGGAATTTGCTAGGCTTGTTAAGACTCCTTATTATTTCTGAAACCCTTAATAAATTCATTAATAATCTTAGAAAATAAGAAAATGTGTAATTTGTTGTTGATTCGCAGCTTGTCAATAGCACACACGAAATACTGGAGCCAAGAAATGCACTGCTTTATAGGATAACAAAATCCAAGATTATGCACCAGAGCCTGATAAAAACTTTTGGTGTAATCCAAGTAATTTTGGTGTAATTAGTGAGTCAAAAGTTGTATGGCATGAGAAAGACTTGTTGGTATTGAGGACAGGAAAAACTGAAAGTTATCTACATAGCAAAGCCAAGAAAATGAGGCAAAGCCCACCTTTATCAGTGTTTAAATGGGGGTGAAGAGACCATTGTGGGCATTACTGGTAAGAGTTTACTGGAATGCCATGTATAAAACTCTGTCCATCTGTCAGTGTTTAAAAGCTGTGACTTCAAACTGTAAAAGGTCACAGATATTATCAGGGAAATCCAGCACTTGATTTATGGAAAGAGATCGAAAGAAGATCTTTTTCAATTGAGGAAAAACACTAGTGTTGTATATAAATGTGCCAATAGGTGAACAGAAGAGAATAATACTTAGAATGTTCTGGGGAGAGAAACATTTGAGACAATTTCTGATCGGCGGAGCCACTGCATGTTCAGGCACTGATGTCACTAGGAAGAGTGAAATGAACTAATTTTAAAATGAAGCACTGGATTACAGAAGATGTTAGGTAATGTCTGCTAAAAAGCAGAGTTTTGGATTGGTGATTCAGAGATTTTAATTAAGTTCCATTTTTTAACTTTTTCAGATTCAGATCAGTTTTTGCAGGAAACATTTGATTCTGACAAAATCCTTTGTCCCCCCCCCCAAAAAAAGTAGATAGAACAATTCAATCTACTATTACACCATTATCTTGGAACATCACTATCAAGTGCAATGAATTAATATGGTGGATATAATCTGTGTTACCCTACTTCTGCTTAGTTTTCAAAGTCCAACATCAGCTTTATTTGTGTTCTTTTCTTGCAGTAAAAATGGCTTCTAATATACATAGGAATCTCCAGAATTCATAGATGAAAATGGGAAAATCTGGGAAAAGAGGACAATTAAGATTTTTCTCTGTAAAAGGCAAGTAAGCATTATTTTTTTAAAGAAAATTCAACTGTAATTCTTATGTGTTTTTGTGCTGTGTAGTCTAAATGCAGCTTTCAAGTATTGAACCTAGAGATTTTTAGTCCTGCTATAGGTACAAACCACAATACTGATTACTAATTAACTCCAAGCCTGAACTATGGAGTTAATTACTCTTTTGTGTATGAGTAACACAAATCTACAGCATAACACAAAAGGATAATTGACGTGTCATCTGAATGAGTTTTTCCTACAAAACTGTTCTACTTTTTCATTTATTTCCTTTCTCCTTACAAAGCTTTAAATCTCCTGGTCTATGTTTACCTATCTTAAGGCTTGTGACAATAGGGGGCTCTCTCTATGTACAGCTTATGAACTCTGTCTGATACTTGGAAATCTCTACATATTGTGTCAGCTTGAAGATTCTTTGCTAGTTTAAAATCTACGAGAGGTGATTTTTGCTCCTAGCACATAATCAATAAGGAATTGTTAAACCATGATACTGTCCTATTTAAATACATTCCCTTGGAGTATGACAACAGGTAGGCAAACCTGGTTTTATAGATGAAGTGAGGCAGTAATATGTAGGTGATAAATCATCTGTTCTACACAAATTTCATCACCTGACAAGTAACTAACCTGACTAAGAAGGTAACCTGGCATCTTGCTTGGTGTTGTAAAATACATCTTGTATTAAATATTGGAGGGGGATGGTAGACTTAGAGGACTTCTGTTTATTTGGAGGGGAAAATGAAGGCAGAGAAATGCAAAGGGTTTCCTGCATTTAACAGCTGTTCTGAAACCCTTAAAGTCACCGTGGTCTTTTGTCCCTTCTGAGAAGAAACTCCAAGTCCAGCGTATCGGTAGTTAAACAAATGGAATTTGAAGAAATTGGCGCTGCCCTCAGAAGAGAGGGCAGCAAAGCTGTGTGCCGGAGGACTGGGGAAGGAGCCGGAGTTGCTGCCTCAGCAGACCAAGGCAAGCTCACATGGACACCAATGAGGTGTTGCATGGAAAAACCGGGCTCCAGCAACTGGCGCGCGGCCGAGCAGTTGTTTTCACCAATGCTGAGGAGGGGTTTTGGACACATTTGTGCAAATGAACTTAGTCCTGCTACCGTGCTCACTGCCACACGGGATGCTCGTACTGCCCGGCTGGCCCCTCCGTGCCGGCAGCTCGGGGCTCCGGGGCTGCACAGCCAAGGCACCCGGCGGACAAGGAGGGGCTGCAGCTCCCGCCCGCAGCCCGTTTCCCGTGGCGCCCAGTGGTGACTGCAGCCCGCTTCGCGGCGCGGAGCCTTCCCAACTTCCCAGGGTTACCTGGCTCGTCCCCGCCCGGCCTCGGCGCGGCCCCGCCGGCCGGGAGCGGGGCTGCTGCCCGGGGACCTGTCCTGGAGCCCCCGCCCTCCCTCACCCCGGGCAGGCACAGGCACCCGCGGAAAGCCGGGCGCTGGCGCCGCATCCCGCCCTGCGTGCCGGCGGAGCGCTGTGCCGGGGGCGAACTCCGGGAGAAGGGACCGTCCCGTGCGCCCTGCCTCTCCCCAGCCCCGGCGCTGCCTCCTCCCCTGGTCACCGGGACTGATGAATTAATCATGATGTGGCTGCTGTTAATGCATTTATGTGGAGCGGGCTGTGCCAGCGGCGGGTGAGGGAGCGCGGGGAGCGCCGGCCCCTCCGCTCCGCTCCGCGCCGGGCGAGCCGCGGCCGCGGCGCTCTCCATGGCTCCGGAGGAGGTAATGGGAGTCGGGGCCGCTCCCCGTTGCCCCGGCAGCCAGGGAAGGGAAGGGGCAGGGCAGGCGGGGCGCGGAGGGAGCAGCTCCAACTTGGCGGCAGGGGGGCCAGGAAGGCTCGGGTTGCCGCGGGAGGTGTGCGGGGTGTGTTCGCTTCGCGTCCCCGAGGTTTCCCCAGATCCTGCCCGTGGTTTAAAAATCGCTCTCTTGGCATCAGTGCGCGGGAGCCAGGCTCACTTTATCGCCGCTGACGCTGTCAAAATCGCTGTGGCTCCAGCAGTAACAACAGCGAGCCCCCTCCCTGCCTCCCTCCCTCCTTCCCTCCCTCCGCCGGGTCACCCGCTCCTCGTGAGGAACCAAACCCTGATATTCCATTAGCTTCATCTTCCCCGCTCCCGCGAAAGTGAGGAAGACTTGCTAATTAATTTACATACGAGGGAATGATGTCTGAAGGAAGGAAAAAATACCCCGTTGCACCTGCTCCGCCGAGACTTGTCATCTGAATCCGGAGGAGAGCTATAAATCATGTAAAGTGCTCGCGGTGGAGTCGGCTTCTTCTGAGAGCTGTAGGATTATGTATCCAAATGCTGAATTTGTATTTCCCACTAGGAAAAGACTGAAACTCAGGTCAGCTATAAACTATATCATTTCATTTAAAACAAAACTGTAGTTATTTATTGTAATTCTAGAGGGGATTTGTCTTCTCTCCTGATTAAATGGAAAGTGCTATTAGAGCATGTAGTAACGTTACAGCCTGAAATGTCTTGCAGAGTTGGAGGTGGTGGAGTGTAGGGATGGTGCTTTGGAATCACATATGTCCTCTTATTTTTGCCACATGTGAAAAGACTGAGGAAAACCAGTCTGTTTTACCTTCTGTTTTTAGTGTGTACAAACCTGTATTTTCTGAGATACAGGACAGGGAAAACTTGGACAAGGGATAGCATGACTTCCATTGGAAATGCTGACTTTCTCAACTACAGCCTCTAAAATCTGTGTGATGTCTACTTTGATTATTTCCACCCTTTGGAAAAAATGCTTTAAAAAATGTCATAAGCTACTTCCAAGAATTTCACTTACTACCTCTAAGGCAATACTGTAATAGTTCTTGACACTTGCCTGCTAAATGAGCAGAGCTGAGGAGACCTGCTGTTCAGTGAGATGTTTGTGTTATTCATGTGCCAGGTATATCATCATAAAATACAAAATGACAGCTTTAGTCTGATGAGATAATAGTTTCATATTGTAGAATTATCCACACTTTGGTGAATTTTCATATATTTCACTAGGTTTGTTGCTGGCAAAACTAAACTGAGGTTTTGTTGTTTCTAATGGAACTAATTTAGATTGGGGTTAATTGCTTTAGTAGCCTAGTGTGTTTTTGACAAAAAGGTAAATGGCAAATATTATTAAGTTCTTTTGTTCCACTTATGTAAAAATATTGCTTTTTGATTAAAAAGATGTAATGTGTTACAGATGGATCCTGTACATTGCATCAGAATGAGGGAATTAAGGAGTTTGTGTGCTTTGACAGCACGTGTGATTTGCAAGTTTCATAAGTTGTGAGCTTATTGTAAAAGTGTGTGCATGTGTGTGGCAAAAGACTGCTATGCTAGTAGAAGAAACTAATAATAACACAGAAATCTGTGAGGTAAGGAGAACATATGAGCCACTCAATATGCTTACTTTGAAAGCAAGCCTGGATGCAGTAGTTTTCATATCACTGTTCTACAGCAACAAAATAACAGAGACAAAAATAAGCACAAGCCAGAAATAAAATGACAAAACAATTTAAAGGAGACTAGTCAGGTGGGGAAAAGTATTTGGAAATCAAATATTTGTGTCAAATCCAAGACTGCAGGTCATTGTTAAACAAAATAATACTCATATGTACAGTATTTTTTATGACATTTAAGGAGGAAGCTTTGGTCTAAACTATAGCTGACCTATTAAAAGAGATTCAGTTGTAGAGAATTTGGTTTGTCACCAAACAAGAGATGGTAGAGGTCAAATGACAGTCAATAAAAGTGGAGTTCATCTTTGAACTTGTAAAAGGAGAGCAATTTGTTTGCTTTTCCAAATCTTTTGTCTCTGGAAATGCTTTCATGGACACCAGTCCACAAAGTGTCCAAAATGTATTCATTAATAAACATTTATTTTTCTGAGATACCATTATAGTAGAAATACTTCTTTTCTGTGTAACTGGCATTCTTCTGGCCAGTGCTTTGGCTGTGTAAGTCATAAATGAAACATGGGAGCTCTGATTTGGGGTTTGAACAATGTATGTCACTGTGTAAATTTCAGTCCAGTGTAGGTTTTTGTTTGGCTGTCAAGTGTTGGATTGATTTATATTGGAAAAACGTTTGCTTCTTTTCTAAAACAAAATGAAAAAAATCATTTGTTGACCAGAGGGAGGTGGGGAAATGTGTTCACACTCACAAGTCTTTATTGGCCTTACAGTAATGACTTGTGTTTGCTACAAGGGATTGTGGGGTTGTTAATGACAGACCCGCCTACATTGTCAACATTTGCAACAGGTTGAGCACACTTTTTGGGTCAAGAAACCACAGTGCTGCTTGTTTATTGATGGACACAGCTTTGAAAGGAGCTGAAAGGAGAAGAGCTGGTTGTCTGCAACATTGCTCAATATTCAGTTACTGCTATACAAATAACTACGTGACAACTGGCCAGTAGCTGTAGTCATGTCAACATGCCCTCTCTCTTTTCTGTGGCTGTTTTTGCATTACCCACTGCCATGGAAAACTTCTGAATGGGTTGTTCAATGATTAACATGGAAGTACCATGTTCTGAAGGGTGGGGATAGTTGTATGTCTTAACAGACAGCTTAAATTACATGATTCTGAATAGTGGCAGCATTTGAAGTGTATTTGCTTTGAGTACAATCAAATTCCCTCTTTGACTGTTTATACAGTAAGCAGGAATCCATTTAACTGGCAAGGAGGACAAATATTTAATGAAGACCCAAAGAGGCAATATCATTTTGGTATGTTTGCAGTGCACTGCTCTGTTTAGCTGCTGATTAAATCTTCTGATCTCAAGGATATCTTCTAGTCATCTGCTTTGATGCAATATTCTATAAAGCCACTTAAGCTAGAAGGGTAGGAGCTTAACTCTTAAGATGCTTTTCTCTTAAGGATAATGGTGCTGAGGGGGTCCTCTCATAGCCCTTGTTGAACTTCAGTGGGAACAATGTGAGCAGTCTGGGAAGGAGTGAAGCAGAACAGGGAGGAGTTGATCACCAGTAAATCAGGGCTGAAGAAAAGACCTTTCTAAGTTAGTTAACAATCTTATCTAGTTTCAGCCATAAAGTCATCACAGTCTATCTTCAAGTACATTGCCCTGTTGCTCTTTCTGGAAAGATGTTTCAAAACCTCTCTCCTAATGCTTAGAGCTTTCTTTGAACTTTCAGCCTAAATATATTCTTTGATTCCTAATTTTTAATCTCTCAATATTGTTATTTAAAACCAACTCCTTCCTCAGTGTGTAGGCCTCAATAAATTATAAACATTGATCGTATGTCTTCCTCAGCTTTTATGTGCTAGGATCAAACACGCAGAGCAAGCATCTTTTAGTCTGTCTGGCAAAACAGAATAAATAGGAAGATGCAGAGGTTAGTAATTTGATTCTCCTGAATTCTGAACCTTGTACCTGAAGTGTTTGCTCAGTCTTGAATAAGAGTGCTTGCTCCACTTGGTCTGAAAATACTTTGTCAGACACTGGTGAATATCAAGTTTGTTTTACAGATAGGTTGGTTTAATCTGTTAGTAGTACACATGGGTGTGTGATTTATCTTTTTGTCTTGCTCTCAAATTATAAGGGACCATCACAGAAATTCTATTTATAATCAAGTGGCTTTGAAGAGTTGCTAAAGGTTTTGCTATTTCTAATATGTCTGTGCAAATGCTCCTCCAATTTCTTCTGTAAGTTTGCAGGAACCTTCCCTGTATCAAGAGGGCTTCCTGTAACCAGTTTTTATCAAAACACCTCTGCTTTTCACCATGTTTACAGGCATGTAATAAGATGAGTGTGAAGAACAACTTTAAACAAGACCATACAATATGTTACCATTAGTCACCTTTGTATCAACTTTATTTTTGTGTTCTGCTTATATTTCCAACTCAGGAAATAATTGCTGGGTGATACCATATCAAATTCTTTACTGAAATCTGGAGAGTGTATTCTGAATTTCCTTTCCCATAATATTTGCTTTTGAAAGGATTGGCTTCTCCCTCCCACCAAGCATTTATAAATATTGATGATAAAGATCCCTCCTGAGCCTTCTCCAAGATAAAGTACTTCAGCTCCTCCTGCCTTTCTTCATATGACAGATCTTCTGTGTGTCCTGGATGTACACCAGTATGTCCGTCTCCTTTCTGCTCTGGGGAGTCCAGAACAGGAGGCAATATTCCAGATGTGACCTCACTGGTGCTGAGGGGGAAGGTTCATCTCTCTCAGCCTGCTGGCACTGTTTTTCCTAACACAGAAGGTGTTGATTTTCATTGCTACATGGGCACTTTGCTGATTCATGTTCATCTTCCTGCCCAGCAGGACCCTCCCCATATTTTATTGCCCAGTTCTTTCCCCCTGGTTGGTCCCAAGACTTTTACCAGTGCACACAGTTATTTCTCTTTGGGTGAGGATTGTGTATTTCCGTTTGCTGAACTTTATTTCTCCAGCCTCCTGAGCTCCCACTTAATGGCACCACAAGTACTCCTTATTTCTGCTGACTTGCTGAGGGTGCCCTCAGTCCCGTTATTCTTGTCTTTAAGGAAAAGGGCCCCAATATCAACAGGGGTGCACATTTAGTAACGTTCTCAGCTGAATTTTGTGGCACTGATCACAATCCTCTGAGCCCAGCAATTCCACTACTTTCCATTTTACCTCACTTTCATGCTTCATTAATAATTATGTAATTGTTGGTCATAATAGTTAGTAGCATCAGTAATAATTTGACTGCTGCTATGTGACCAGGAAAATTAACTGATAAATATATCTCTTCACCATCTTCCCTTGCTCTGGTTTTGTAGCCCTGGCACATGTGGACACACGTGCACCAGCTGACAGTTGCCTTTTTGTCTATGTTTGAGTGGATGACTGTGAATTACTCATAGCATATATTTGACACAAGGAAGATACTATTTTACATCATACAGGCACTGCTTTTTTTTTTTCCCTATTAAATTTATTTCCCCCACCTCATTTTAATAGGGCAAATGAACCTCTGGGCTTCTTATAGTTATGGGGAATTTGAAATATGTAATCTTGAAATTGATTACAGAATGGAGAATTAATTGCTCTGTAGCTGAAGGGTTTGAAGCCAAATGGTCTTTCATTCAGGTGAAGCAATTGTGTAGCCTATGTTAAAAAATGAAGGGCTTTTTTTATGCTTCCTTCAAATAGCTAAAAGTTTTTTTTGAGAAAAATTGCTTCTGTATTCTGTATTTTCTCTTGCTATTCACACTCACCTGCTTTGCCAGCAGCAGTGAGAAAAGACACTGAACTAACCTCACTGCAAGCAATGCTTAAGATTTTTAGGGTGAGACACAGTGCTCTATGTTTAAGCTCAAATTATTTAAGTTTGGTTTGGATCAAGCTGTTTTCTGCAGAAAACTTATTCAATATTTTCTGTTTGTTTAGCAAGTGACTGATACTTTTGCTTTTAGCTAAAAAAGATACATTTTGTTTGTGGGTGTGCACCTGTAAGAATGATGAAAAGGAACTTTTTAATCAAACAGCTTTCCATTTACAGAATACTGCAAAGATAGCACTTGAAATACTGAAAATGGTGATTCTCTATTTTCTCTGTGTTGAAATGAGGATATAGTATCCTAGGGACAGTCATGAGCTAATTGTACTTTCAACTTAATACCTTGACACTAATTTTGAGAAGCAATCTAGTCTTTGCAGTTTGATTCTGAACTCAGATTCTGTAGTAAAACTCCATCAGAAAAACAGGAGAATTTTGCTTCTCTGTGTGATGCTAAGGCCTCTCAGGATGCCTCCAGAGTTTGGAGAGAAATTATTCTTGGCATCTAAGCTGCAGTGAACAAGTGAGAACTGAAAAATTGTGCAAGTATGCATCTCTAGGCTTTACTTTTATTTCCTTACTTTTAAATCAATATAAATGCATATATGGTCATCATCTGAATTTCAGGATTGTTTTTGTTTTTTCTTCTTTTTGTTGTTGTCTAAAATTTTCTGTTAACACTGTACATTTGTTTAACTTGGAAAAGCAGAGCAAATCCTTTTCAAATGAGGTCATAAAAGGTGCAGATATAGTTATTAAGTAAAATGTTACACGTTACCTGCAGAACAATGGAGAAAATTATTTAATGTTTTTTCCTACTACAATTCTGCAGATTACTAACCAACCATTTTGTGTCCTTTAAGTTTCTGCAAGTAAAGAAAACTGTTCAGAGAGGTAAAAAAGGTGTTGAATTTAACTTTTCGTAAACTGCAAACAGTAGACATTTTTTCCCAGGAGCTAACAGAAAAATGTGTTCTGAAATTGTATTTATTTACAATGGGATCTTAGTGGATATGTGAAAAAAAAATTGAAGTGAGATATTAGGGATATAGATTATTTTGATAAATGGCAAAATATCAATAAGTAGAGACACTGGGTTTTAGACATTTATGAATAAGGTAATTCAAATACAAACATAACATTTTAGCTTCTGGTTGGAGATAAACTGGGCTACTTCTGTCCTTGTCATAATTTAGCATTTATATAGTGTTCACAAGGTAAAAAACTCCTTATAGATAGTAATGATCTTAATTACACACTCTGAAGGCAGGCAGGTGTTCTGTAAACTGATGGTATATGACCAATATATTTTAGACCTAGAAATCTACTAGGAATTTGAATTTTGATATAAATGTGTTTGAAGTTTATACAGGGCAGACTATATCCCTCAGAATCCAGAATCATCTCTTACAAGATATGTTTTCGTTTTTAAGGAACAAAGAGTCAGGTTTTCATTTGGAACACTTGAATAACATCATGTCTCTTTGATAACAAAGTCCAGTCAGACATAGTTTTTCCTGAATAAAAGTACTGGATACTGTAAAGGACATTTTTTAAAGGTTCACACTGAATTAATGTTTAATTTACAAAGATTCTGTAAGAATTAGCTTCCATTTTTCGTAAAAAGCTATTTACACATGGAAAGAAGGAGCTTGTCTTTCCTGTCCCCACCCTCCTTGGTTGACAGACTTTCCCTCCAGCAAGCAGCTGACAGCAATCAGTTTGTGGATTATTTCTGGAAGGAAAAAGTTTACAGCTTTTCTCCAACAGCAAGATTAAAAATAAAGTAGCTGTCATCTATTTCCATGGCTTAACTAGTTAAAATCATAGCCACAAAAATGCCATATTACTCAGCTAAGCTGTTCACTGCATTTTATACAGCCAGCAGACCTTATTAAATAAAGGCAGTCGAGCCTTGCAAACAATAGTTTGTAACACAGACTTTTAAAAAATGAAGCTTTTACTCGAACTTCATTATTTGTTATTTACTGTTTCTAGATGCACAAATTCTTTAAAATAAGCCTTATCCAGATACTATAATGAGATGTTTAGTTTCGTGACCTTGTCATATATGAAGGACATGGAGGTAATTCTCAGGATGAAAGAAGTTCATATCTTATAACAGCCAGATTCTTGAGCATCTTCCAGACCTGGCCCACATCTATTCTCACAGCACTGTGTTTTCCACTGCACCCTTTATAAAGGTAAATACTATCAAGTTTAAGATGGAAAATAATTTGTATTTGTCAGCTTTGACACTTTCTAGTGCTAGATTCTTGAGATGTAATGTGAAAATAAACATTTAAGGGGTTTCTTTTTTCTAGACTGCCACAGTCAGAAATCTTTTAGACCTAATTCCTTGAGTATTACGCTATTTCAGTCTCACAAATTATGACTCTGCTTCCTTTGCACCACATGCTACCCTTAGTTTTTTCCGTAAATAAATAGTTCAGTTTACTTAGATGGTGTTTTGTTGGGCTTTCTGAATCTGCTTGATTTACAGAATTTCATTTTATGGCTTTGATTGTGTTCTGTACTACACAACGTGAAGTCTTCCAGTAGTTTTGGCAACCTTTACATCACTGCTTTCCTGGCTATGCTATTTTCCCTCCTGTCCTATAGCAAAGTAATGAAATATCCTTACTTTGAGTAGACTTTTTTGTGCTTTTAGGGTTTTCTGAATTCCAAACCTGATATGTGCACTGGAGAATGAAGAAGAACAAAAGGCTCATTATTTTCATACTCTACTGCATTCTTATCTTAGCTCCAAGTTTCTGGATCCTAAAGTAAGATTCATGCCTGTACACTGCAAACACTCCTGAGAGCTTAGGCCCCTTTAGCAAGTTAGAGACACTTGCATTGTTTTCACTCCTTTTTTTAATCATCCCTCTGCAAAATTATGGAAGTTTAAGACAGTTATTTAAATGGTTAATGGATGGATTTTTATGCTTGCACTTTATCTCCTTTGTCCTGACCGTATAGATAGTGCCAGTGATAGAAAACTGAAGTTTCAAAACTAAATTCATCTTGAAAAGAGAACTGTTATGATAATTGTGCATAGAGCTTTAGAAAATGGAAATAATGTAAATCTTCACTAAATAGTCATTACTCAAAGTTAGATAATCTGCTATTCTGAAAAGAACACTGTATCATTCTTCTTTTGAATCCTTGTGTGGTCACAGGCACAGAACATGGTGCTGTAATCCTCCAAGGAATTGTTCTACTTTGCTTCTGTAGTGAAGCAGTTTCCTTTAATCAAATGGAAGCCAATAGAAACACACGAGCATCGAACAGGGCTCTCTGTTGCCTGCTGGGAGATATTTAAATTTGTGCTAGCTTGCACTAGAAGGAAATGCTGTTAAAGCATTTTGTTTTGTTTCAGTAAAAACTCTAATATTCAATGTATAAAATTGCCATTAAAAAAAAAAAAATCAGATATCATAGATACTGAGTAACTGTTCAGCCAATTGTGGAATAATACCATGCATGTTTTAACATGTTTATTCCTACACAAACTGATTGTATTACTTTATACTATAAATAAAAAATATGGGCTACTGTGTTGTTTCTGCTTTACTTTTTGTGATCCTGGGGTGTTTCATTTATTAAATTGAAATAATTTTATGTATTTTTAAATAATATATATATATGAGAAAGGAAATAATTAGATAAGTCTTCAATTGCAAATACTGTTTCAGTCAAGATGATTTTGCTTTATCTATAACTGATTCCTTGTTTAAAAGGTCCACAAAAAGAAGAATGTTAACATTTCAGAGTCATTTTTAAAAATCATTAATCAAAAAATATCAGTTGTCTCTGCATATGGTGTATTACATGTGCATTAATGTTTTGGCACATTCTCTGTCTGTTCAGCCATGTGCTGTTGATCCTGATCCCACAAAATGTGTTAATTGTGCATAGCTATTAATAGCAATAGTTACTTTTAAATTTTTCTCTTATTGATTTTTTTATTTTGTTGTGGATAGTAAGATTAATTTTTTTTTCCAATTTTCTTATAATCTTATTTTGAACAGTGGACCAAGCAAGCATATACTGTGAGTTGTTATAGAGGAAGCTTTGGGTAAAATTCAGAATTAAGTTTTGGGTTTGTAGCTATTGAATGAGACATTTTCAGTATGAGAATGTGCCTCATGTACAGTGGTTTAAATGTATTGTAGTGTGTAATTGAGGTGAATTTGTTCTTAGCACATAAAATGTTCTTATATATAAGGCATGAAGAAATTTTAGGTATCAGCATAGGGTTGGTGACCAACTTTTGGAGGGAATATAACTGTCCACACTATTTGAGCATAATATTACCTGAGAAAATGTTGAATATGTTTAATAGAATTACTGTCTTTCTATTCTTAACTAACCTTAAGAGAACTACAGGTTTCAGGAATCTGAGTTGTAGGGCAGAATTTCCCATGCTGGCAGCATGAAGTCTGTATAACCTATCACCTAACTCAATGGAATTTTTTTCTTTTTTTAACTAAGAGCTTGGGTAAAACTTCTTTCCCCTTCTACAAATTATCTGAGGAATTTTACTTCCTGAGTGATCTAATTTATTGTACTATTGGACCATCAGGATTTCTCAGAATACAAATTCTACCTTCCAGTTAGTTAGATAAGTATCTAAGTATAGAATAATTTCATTTTGACCTTTTAATATCTAACTTATTTGAATTTTGCTTCTGAGTAAATACCTACTTAGCTTTAATACATTCCTGTTTAATGTGAAATGGCTCTGAAAAGTGAATATTACCATCTAATTGTTAAGGTAATAAGGAAAACATTTTCCCTATATGAAGTTTTATACAATAGTTTCTTCCTATTTCTTCTATCTCTTCAAGAGAATGAGTTTAGGAAGGCTGAGCAAAATGGGAGGAGCTATAAATGGTTTTCGTCCAAGGTGACTAGACAACTCTTTCAATGTTAAACTAAACTAATCGTTTTTATTTAAATATTACTGATATATAATACACATATAACACTTCTCTCTTCTCTCCATTCAGTGTATTTCCCTGTATTTCTTAAGAAATATCTGTACACATAGATTGATATTTTAGATTTAATTTGCCCAATATTCCAGAGTTTTCTTAATTGATGTGACCTCAGATCCTGGCTGGCAAAGTGAGGTGTTCTCTGTGTGATTGTCTGAGAGTAGCTACTTCATGTGCTCAAGTCACAGATCCACTTTATCTCCTAGTGAAAATGCAGACAAGTTAAAAATACTGTTGTACCTTCTTGCCAAATAGATTTAATCTGCTGCATGTGAAACTGTTATTTTGGAGAGGCTAGTAGAGAGTAAATAGAATATAATAAAACAATTCATGTTCTGTTCTTTCTGGGGGGAATAAAGAATATGAAACACATTGAACAATAGGGTGGAAAGATAGATGCTCCTGTTTTAATGCAGTCTAGGTAACAGGAATGCCTGGGATTAATCTAGTGGTAAATTACTTTCTATCCTACACTCATAATCTGTGTTTATTGGACTTGTTATTGTGTGGTAATCCAATTTCTCCATACGACACCAGTGTAAAAGGAAACTGTCTTTGCCTGCAGAGCCCAGTGCCATCTATTTTCCTGCTCATCTCTTTCACAGACCAGAAAGTGATTGTACACTGCACTGCATTTCTAAGAACAGCCTTCTTTGCCCTTCATTGCATTCTTCATTTAGCACAGAAATCTCAAGATCTGAGTCTGTTTTGATCTACTGGGTTTGACTTTATAGATGGGGCTCAGATTGGCTGTCAGTGGAAAAGCTGAGCTTTCTGCTGTGAATAATCAACAGTTGGCCAGCAGCTGTATGTGGAAAGGGCTCAACTGTAGAGCCTTGTTGTGAAAAGCCAGTGTTTTATCATCCACATAATTGGTGTCTGGAATCCATCTGCAGCCATGTGTTAACAGATCACTCAGGTTAGAGATTAACAATCTCTAGCAGCGATAGCCAATTCCTGGAGAAAGCCATAGGGGTGTGATAATGCTGTAGTGTTGATGTTGAACCAGCACTAGAAGTCAGGGGGAAGGACAGAGTCTTAAGCCAAGGTTTTAGTCTCAGAACCTTGGCCAAATGGTAGTTTAAATAGATATTGTTTACCTACCCTGACTGTCTTATTTTGAGAACCGTGGAGGCTGAAGAAAAGAAATTGAAAAATGTCCACAGTGCAAAGGAGAAATTCTGTGGCATTATAAAATATAAGATACTTGAAATTAACCTTGAAGTTAATCTTGCATGCTTATCACACTCAGCTCTTTAACTTTAGAAACTAGAGGGTTTTTGCTGTGGCAAATGCTCATCCTTTTCCCTGCACTTCATTTGTGATCATCTGATATGAATTTTGTGTTCAGTCATTTCTGAGACTAATGTTAAGAAATAACATTTGTTCAGCTTGAATTTCTTGCTATTTGCTTTTGTAAAGAAACCAGTTCACTTCCATCCCTCTCTTTCTCTTTTTGCTTTGATTTTTTTCCCCCAAGCATTGTGAATGTTTTTTCAAGGAAGACAGTCTGCAAGCCTTAAATATCACCCTGCCATTCTAATTCTTAAATTGAAATCTTTGGTTTTATGTTTTTCTATATTATCTTAGTGTATATGCTGTCTTTCCCCTCTATCTGTCAGAAAGATTAATGTGAGAATATTAACATAGTGCAGCACAGGACTGTGTGAGCTCGTTCTTGTCATTCTAGAAAGGACCTCCATTCCTTTATTGTATAGTGTGTTTGAATTTGACATGAGAGTAGGATCCCACTGGAGGATAAATTTATCTCTTTGGAAAGCTAATTAAGGAACAATTTCATGGAACAGAAGCGTCACACAAGAGTGGTCATAGTTTTCATTGCATGCACCTTCTGAGTAAAAAGTAGAAATGGATCCAGTCATTTAGTGCAATTCTTGGATACTACAGTCATAGTAGTTGAGAGTAGTTGGATAAGTAAACAGACAGGAAAACAAGGAAAGCACATTTAGTATTTAAAGTTATATTTGAAATATTCCCTGAAGAGGCATGGGGTCACTATTTTCCACAGGTAGGATGACAGAATAATTTAAACTCTATTTGTAACAGTGCTAACAAGACAAGCCACTGTCTTTCATTTGAGAAGCATCAGAACAAAGATATGTCACTCAGTAAAATAGGAAAACCTGTAGCTGTGGGATTTTGCTGAAATAAATCTTAGAAGAAATGAGAAAATGGCACAAAAGTGAAAAATGAACCTAATGCTCATGACCTTCTGTAAATGCCTACTTGAAGTGTGAGTTCAGACACTGCTTTTGTGAGAACTTTTAGATGGAATGGTAGATGAAGGAGAATAGTAAGAAGCAGAAAACTTACTTGCTTGTGATTCATTATGCTAAGAAAAGCAGAAATTTAACTCTGTAAATAAGCAAGATTGCACCACACACCAAGTTCCATCATCTGTTTCTTTTCTTAATCAGAAAAAACTTGGAGAACTCCGTAATTTTATGTAGCTGTTGTAGTTGAGCTAATTCCACCTTTAGCAAGAACCAACTCTTTTCATGCTAAAATAATCAAGATAAGAATGGAAAAGACAGGTCCATCATGCTTTGAATCATTCCATCTCTGACCTGTGTAATTGGCCCAAGGGACTGCTGGAGAGCTTCAGTTTTCTCATTCATTTTTTTTTAGAGCACTTCAGTCTTCTAGCTGGGAAGCAGTTATTAAATCTGCACAGTGCATGCTAACTCACTTCTGAAAGAGTTGCACGTGCCTCCACTGAGAAACCTGACAGGGGATTTGATGAGGAGGGGTCTGAGCACACTTCTTGCCCCTGACTTGTTAAACAACTGTTGAGCAACAAGAACTATAGTTGTTGAAACCAAATGTAGTCATGTTGAAACTGGGAAGAGATTCATTCTTCCAGAATGGAATGTTGATTTTTTTTTTTAATCTTGTGGATAATACCATTTTATTAATCCATGCTTGCTTAAAAGTATGAGAATTTGTAATCTGCAGCATATGCAATGTGTTATTTCTTGCACTATTTTGTCTCTTGCTATTATGTGCAAAACTTGTCCCAGAATAAGTATTTAACATATCTTTCTCTTACCTGCCTCTAAGACCTTTTTTATTATTCCCATCCAGTGTGCTATTTGTGGTTATATTGTGTGTATTTCTAGAATATAGATGGTGTCTTGGTTGTTTTTTTATTGGTTTTATAGTGGTAAAGTAGTGGTAGAGCTTTACCAAATAATAACAGAACAAGCTCCAACCTTATTTTGTTCCTTTAAAATGAATTGTGAATACTTCTGTCGTAGATTATAGGCTCATACGATAAATTCATGTTGGAAGATACCTCAGGAGGTATCTTGGTCCAGCCCTCTGCTCAAAAAATGTTGAAGTGAGGCCAGGTTACTCAGGGATTTCCCAGTTTGGTCTGGAAAACATCTAAGGACAGAGCCAGTGCCACCTCCTGGGGCAGCCTGTTCCCATGCCTGGCTGTCCTTGGACCAAAACCACTTTATAGACATTTGGATCTTGTGTCCCAGCTTATATCTGTTGTCTTGTGTCCTCCCACCAGGCAACACCCTGAAGAGCCTGACTCTGCTCTTGGGGTGACGTCCCTGTAGGCAAGTTCTTTTGTTGTTAATAGTAGTTTTATAGATATTAAAGTACTTTACCTCACATAGAAGTTTAGCTTCCTTTATTGTGGTTCTGATATCAAAAAGGTATTGGAGGCAGTTTGTCGTGTGTGTTTTATCTTCTGTGTCAAAGAAGTGGGTGCTTAAAGAGAAGACTCAGAAAGACCTTGCCAGTGTTTATAAAAATCTAATTGGAGCATGCAGAGATGAACCCCTACTCTTCTCAGTGGTGCCCAGTGGCAGAATAAGAGATAATGGACATAAACTGAAGCACATGGATTCCATATGAACATAAGAAAAGGTGTTTTATTGTAAGGGAAGTTTGGAGCAGAAGTGTTTGCATTTGGGTTTGGTTTATTTATTATTATCTGGAAATAATAAAAATCTCATGTAGAAGTAAGTTTTACATGATGATGGGAAGATGAAATGAGATGCAAGTTAAAGGGAGCCAATTGAATAACAGCTAAAATACTTTTATAAGAAACGATTGTTTTTGATGCTACGTTGTTAATTGCCTTTTATTCAGAGGCATATATCTGCTGAAATGAGAATAAAATATCTTGATTTTTTTTTCCCATCTGTTAAGCCACTGGGTCTACTTGCTTCTGTAATGTTAAGCATTTTAGTAAAAGTTGTGGGTTATGTCTCCAATCAATTCCTATTGTTCCAATAGGGAAAAAAAGGCAGAGTATTCTGACTCATTGTATAACAAAATAAAAAATTAGTTTTTGATTTTTATTATCTCACATTTTATAAAGCAAGTAACATTAATAAAAATTTATTCTGCTAGGTGAACAAACCAGAACAAACCTGTTGTTTAAGATAACTGTTTAATCTAAGTCTGAATTAAATTTTCCAGAGGACAAACTTGAAAATTTGTAGAGGCATTTTAAAATCTATGGCTTGTTACTGGAGATATTCAGAATTACAGATTATTAGCTAAACTGAAAATTAGTGTATATTAAGGGACTGCCAAACATTTTTGAGATGGTATTTAAGACATTTATTTGCAGATGATTATGTATACTGAAATATCTGCATTCGTTGCTTATTAGAGCAAGTAAACTTGGGGAGTTGTATCTCATGCAATAATCTCTTGTAGCTCTCCAGAATCTTGTGGCTCTGATGATGCCAAGGGCCCTATTGAGGTAGTGCTGCTCCATAATTCAGAATGTCAGACAAAGCTGTTTGCATCTTGTGGTTATGCACACATTCCTCTTCATGCCCTATAATTCTGGCACCTAATAAAGCTAAAATTAGGATTGTAGACTCTCCAAAGTCAGTCATGGATTCAGAGATGAATTCAACTGTCTAAATTAGGAACAGAATCTGCATTGATTTCACAAAGAATCCTCATTTTGTGCAAACCTAAAGGACAATTATTTAATTAAATTATGTCCTTGGGGGAAAGGGACCATTTATTCTATCCCCATCTTTACCTGACTCCTCCCTCACATAACTTGGAAAGGAAAATAGTTTTCAGTAGACTGTGCCCCTTGTTCTGGTGTTTGGTTGGGATTTTCTAGCTATGGTATTTTTATCTCGTAGATCATCTGTTCCTGTCTCTTGTGCTAGTAGCTGGAACATCTAAGTGTAAACTAGTAGCTGGTTTCATTGAAAATTGGTCCCTATGCCACCCAAAGTGGTGTTCTTAGCTATTGTCATCTAAGCCTAAAAAAGAATCTACATTAATATTTAATTTTTTTTCTGCAGCTGTTCCATATTATTGTCTAATTAAAATACATAGAAAATACGTTGCATGCCACTAGCAATTTTGTCCTAAGGCACAGCTCTGTTTACGAAATACTCCTTGAGACCAGCTTTCCTCTGCTTGGAGATCACTTCCCCACCTGTGAAGTAGTCCTAGGGAAAGTCAGTAATTCAATATAAATGCATCAGCAACAGAGAGAAAACCACACACTGAGATTTTCCTATCATTTCATGTCTGTCATGGAAGTTTTCAAGCAAAGATTGTCAGGCCTCTATTTTTAGATTGGAAAATATGTCTCCAGTAAATTGGATGGCAGGGTTTTATGAGGACTTTATTTTGAGAATACTGAAAACTAGAAACAAATTTTATTTCAGAAGCTAAACCCCTAATCCTTCTGAAGTGGCAGTTGATCCACTAGTACCATTAAGAATTATATCTCTGTTCTGGTTTTCTCCTTGGATAATAAAACCCTAAGAAATCAGTGTGCTTATCCTATATGCTTCCTTGCCAGAGTAGTAATTATAGAATGGGTTGGGTTGAAAGGAACTTTACTGCCTGCCAAGGCCAGGGACACCTTCCACTAGACCAGGCTGCTCCAAGCACCATCCAGCCTTGACCACTGCCAGGCATGGGGCATCCCCATCTTCTCTGGGCAGCGTGCTCCAGTGCCTCATCCCTGGAGAAAAGTGAGTCATTTCTTCCAAATATCCAATATAAATCTACCCTCTGTCAGTTTAAAGTCATTCCCCCTTGTCCCATCACTTCAAGCCCTTGTGGAAAGTCCCTCTCCAGCTGTCTTGCAGGCCCCTTTGGGTACAGGAAGGTGCATAATCTCTCCCCAAAGTCTTCTGCAGCTGCACAGCCCCAACCCTCAGCCTGCTTTCTCAGCCTGTGTGTTTGTCTAGCACTTGCTGATACCAGGGTGAACTTCACAGTCGTCACAATTGCTTCTATGAATTTTCTATGTAACAATACTCATCAGTTTTACTGAAAGTTCTGGAAATGAGGCATTGCAAGTTTCAATAGCCTATGTCATATTTTAGCTATAAAATTCATGGTTAGAAGGGTCTACCTTTGGGGACTTAGACACTTAAAGAGGCATCAGAATTTGGAGTGAGTGATCTGATAAGGGTGTTTTGTTGGGTTTTTTTTAAAGTATAACAATCTTTGAATAAGAATCAGTCATATTCAGAAGCTTTTCTGGTACTATAAAATTATCTCTTTCAACCATGAAAACCATTCTCTCAAATAGAAGATTGCCCTCAGATTTTAAAAGCATTCTTTTAGTTGAAAGTGTGTTTTCATTTTTGTTCTCTTATTATCAATCTATGGTGACTGTGTGAGGTATGGGTTTTCCTGTATTGTAAATTTTGCTAAGAAGTCCCTTGCTGATCATTTCACTTAGTAAGTTTTAAAGCTTTGCTGTTTGGGACATTAAATGTAAGTCAAAATTAAGTTTTTTAGAGGCTTCTTGGTTTTGATGAGTTTACCAGAAACTTAACTGTGAAGGCAAATGAAGTTGTAGAGATAGATACACATAGAGGTAGATTTCTAGAGGAAATGTCTTTAACCCAAATCTGAATTGCTGCATTTCTAAAATGTTTTTGTTGATATGTGATTACTGTAATAGTTTTTTCAAAGATAGAAGAAAAAGATACTGTCCCCACCTTAGAGTCACTGCTGTGGAAACACTGTTCACATCTTTCTTTAAATTTCGTTTTGCAAACATATGTTTAGAAACAACAACAAAAAATAAGAAAACAGCAAAGAAAAAAATTCCATTATTAGAAAAAAATAATAAGATACCACCTTCCCTATATCTTATAATCTAGCATTATTATTATTATTATTATTATTATTGCTGCTGCTGTTGTTGTTGTTATTATTATTGTTATTAGTTCAGCCCTCTTTTCCTCAGATTATCTTTTGGGGACACTGGATACAGCTTCAGGCAATACCTTTTGCCATTTGATTACTGGTACCAGAGCAATGAAACTGGAAATGGATTTCTAAAAATGAAAATCAGGAAGGACAATGTAGGGCATGGATATAAAGTACTCAGAGCACCTGGTAGCTGCTGGTGTTTATGTGCTTGAGCAGTTGGCAGCGTTTAAAACTGACACAGCACATTGAGATTTATCAGACTGATAACCATGAGTCCCACAGACATGCTGTGGGCTAACAGAGACACGGTAAAGTCTTGTCAGGGATGAAGTGTTGTGGCTGTAATTGTGACAGACAGTGATCCCCACTGGTTCTGCAAGTGAATAAATATATAAGCTATATATAAAATGAACCTTTTTAGCAGCATAAATAGAATGTAGTTAGGCTCTTTTTCCTTGTCTGATAAATAGAATTTTTTAAATATTCTGAAATTTGTGAGTTTATTGTTTATTCTTCAGAAAAATGACCTTCATTAAAGGTGTCACAAGCACATCAGTTTTCTGAGCTGCTTCACTAAATGATCTGCTTTGTAACGTTGTACTTAGAGAAAGACAATAATTTGTAACTTCAGGCACGTAGCTAATTTTGAATAAAAACTTAGCTGCTAAAAAGATTTAGTATCAGTGGTGTTAAAGAGCAGTGCTTATTGTTTCAATAAACAGGGCTTCCCTTTTGGCACTACAGAGTGATCTTTTATTTATGTTTATATACACGCCTTCAACTTTCAAATTAGAATGTAGACGATAGAACTTGATGAATACATTGTTGTTACTATAGACTGAAGTATTTTGCAATGGCTCAGAGCAGGCCTAGCAAAATGGTTACATGTGCTTTAATTGCACATTCTTCAATCCCAATCTACAAATTTTCTTTTTCTTAGTTTCCTCCCATCTGTGGTGACTGTACAGATACTACTGTGGCACAAGTGGACTTGAAAGGTAGTTATTATAGATTATAATAAATTTATAAAGAAACAATAATTTAAAATATTGAGTCTTGTTATTATAAAGCAACAGAAGTAAATATTTTTAATTAGCATCTTCACTCACACCTGTACATTTTGTTGTTTTGAACTCCTGAATATCTGCCACAGAATAGATTATATGCTACAGCTATTTTTACTGGAGTTGCCCATATTGTGCAATGTTAGAGTTGCAGAATACTGTACTTTAATGAGTCAGATGTAGAGGTTTTTCAGCTGTTCTGAGAAACTTTTGATGCATTTACCGACTCTCATAATTTTGATCTCTGATTAAATTTAAATAATACTAACAGGTGTTTTCTGAAATTCTTGCTGCTTTGTAATTGTTTCTAAGAGCATCAAAGACTAGAATGAAATTTTCCTATAACTTAATTAAAATGTTGTTTTACTGCAGAATATTAAGCATAACCTTCATGATCAGTGTGTGCATATGAAACAACTCATTATTAAACTGCAGGAAAGAACCTGCACATGCAGAGATTCATGTGTAGGATGCATTGAAGATGATGCTGGTGCATTTTGCATCCCATAGTGAGAAGATGTGGCAACCTCGTGTGTATCTGCCTATGTTGCTGTGATTGTAGCTCTAACTCTTAGAGGGCTGTTTTGTTTATAAATTGTATCTTACACTAGCAGAAGATGTCAGCTTTCGACAAGCCAAGATGTAGATGGGAAGTGTAATCCCAAACTCTCCCCAGAGGCACTGCTGTCTGACAGCTATACAAAAACATCTTCTGAATAACTAAAATGGAGGTATTTTGTATTTTTTTAAAATACATTTTTATGCTCATGATTAGTACATTTTGTCTTTTACCTAGCAGTTGGTGTTTTGGTTTTTTTTTGGTTTTGTTTTTTTGTTTTTTTTTGTTTGGAGTTTTAAATGGGGGCTGGTTTGGGTTTTCTTAATGTTCCAAAAAGCTCCATATTTAATCAAGTACAAGGAATGCCATGTCTTCAGGGCAGATGCAGAACAAGGTGTGACCTAAAGCCAACCTGTGTTTGATTAATTCTATGCTAATGAATAAGAATATGATAATTTATAACTACCTGTAAGGACTTTTTCTGCTTTATTATATTCTGTTATTGAGAATGCCTGCAGTGTCCAAGTTCACATTGAGCATCTGGCTTTTCTTTATGAATCAAGTGTTTGATATATTAATTTTTGGATTTAATGTTATGTGGATTAGATGATACAGCCTTTTTGAATATTCCTTTCTACTTCTTTCAGGGAAAACTCAGGGAAAGAGACAGTGATGCTTTGGTATCTGTTTCTTCTTCCTTTTCTTTTTCTTAATTATATTTCTGCAACCATCTGTTCTTTTTAATCTAGTTTGATGCCAGAAAGTTCCTATTCAGGGCAAAACTAGCTTCACAGATGATACTGTGTCATCCTTGTGTCATCATAAACAGAGCTGGATTTTTGTGCAGGAGTAACATTTGTGCAAAAGTCTCCAACTGGAAAAAAAAAATTGTATTGGTTGCTTTCTTGTGACCTTTTTTCCATTGAAGCATTTCCCAAAAGCATGCTTAGTAAAATCCTGATATTTAATAAGTAGCAGTTGATGTTGAAAGAAGCTCAAAGACTTCTTATTCTTTGTTCTCTGATGCAGAATTTCATGTGTGAGGTTACTCATGCACTGACAGCACTGTCTGCTGTGACATTTTGTGATTATTAGTGATTATTGGCAGTATTTTGCAAGTATTCCACAGCAGAAATTATTTCATTATAGGTGCAGCCAAAATCTCAGTCAAGAGCTGCATTTCAAAGAATAGATACCAATGAAGTGATAAAAACCAAACCACAACAGAAGAAAAACCAAAACAACACAACAAAACCAAACCGGGAAAATGATCGGGATGAGGGGATGACTTTTCAATTTAACATCATGAAATTCAAATTTAGAGGCTTTTTAACTCTTTGGACTACTTTACTAAAAATTTTGGTCGTTTGTTTTTCTAATTTATTTTTGACTGTGCCTCAATTTTGATTCTTTATTTAGCTCTTTTGAGAATTATCTCCAGAGAGTTTAATATCTCAACCTCATTTGCTATTAAGAAACTAAAAGAAAAATGGCCAAACGTCAAGGAAAGAATATCAGTCTTTAAAATGAAATCTTATACATATATATATTCCTGAAGCCATTTTTATTATCTATCCATCCAGAGATCTTTTATTTGTCTCAAATAAAAAGGGCTTCAAAATAAAATCTATGTAGTTTTCAAAGTATTTTCTTCAAAAGCAGGTTTGCAATACCACTATCAGATGTTTTTCCTTGCAGAATTTTATTACTGACCTTGTGCTGAGCAGAGTACCCATGAAGAGCACTGCAGTGTGTCCAGGCAGGAGAGCTCCTGATCCCTGCAGTACCCAGGGACATCTCTGCTCACAGTGACAGGGACACTGCCCAAAAACTGCCTGCTCCAGGCTGGGGGCCTCTCTACCTGCCTGGGTTCCTCACTGGGAACACTCCTTTTGCAATACAACAAAATTGCAAAAGGCACATTTTTTTTCAATTACATCAAACATCCATTTTTAGAGAAGATGAATAAAAAGCATAGGTAGACAAGAACTAAAAAGTTGGGATTGTAAACTAGATATAAATAAACATTTACTGTATTTTATTTAAATAATTTGAACATGGCTTGTAAATGCTCAAAAGTATGCTTGGATGTGATAGTGTTCCTTGTGGAGTGGGCTTTTGCTCTGTGGGAAGAGGCCTTTCAGTCACCTCTGGTAGTTGCAGTAATGCTTTTACCATCTGAAGGTTTCTCTCAGAAAAGGTTCACTTTTACTGGTGTGTTCTATTTCATTACAAGATTTGGTTACCAGTCCCTCCAGATTTGTCCTCCCTGCACACAAGGGGCATAACAAAGTAGTGAGATCTCAAGGAAATGAATATTTTAGGGGTTATTTTATTTACTGTATTGCAATGTGTCTTGGAATTCGAGCCTGGGACCACTGGGTGGGGCTGTACAAATGTCAAAGAGTTTGTAATGTAAGCATGAACTAAGAGATAACACATGGATACAAACCAAGAAGGAGGAGTAATATAAGGCAGTGGTAAGATGTTGGATGATAATCATTCAGCAAAGAAGCAACTGGCTTTTGAAGGCCAAGGAAGCAAAGAGTTTGAAACAGAGCAATGAAGTGGCTTTGCTGATACTTTCTAGGATGTTTTGTGTGCAGAAAAGCACCAACTTTGCAATCCTCCTGCAAGTAAAGCAGTGGAGGGCAGACATAATGTACAGCTAGATGATGGGAGTTGTCAACAGAAAGGGAAATATTATGAACCACTGAAGAAAATGAGGAGAAGCAGAAGATTATACAGATTTTTGGCCTATATTGGGATAGCTTCAAATCCTTTTAACTTTTCTTCTCTTAAGGAATTATGTTGTGGAACATCAGGGTTAAAGCACTCATCCTACATACAGCATGTTATAGTTTATCTGAAGAGTTACATGTTAATCTGACAAAGTAATTTCTGTTACCTTTCAGTTCCAGTAGCTACAGAATCCAAATGATTTAAAGATTGAAGTCTTCTGAGAATGCATCTGATTCTTTCCTTTTGTGTGTCATGTTGTTGAAAGTTTCACTCTGAATGGCTGCTGTCATGCTTAATTAGCAAGCAGATCAAAAGTGAAACTGCTTTTTCACCAACAGTGACCAGCAGGTATTGACAAGAAAACCATGTAAACGTACAAATGACTGCTGGTGTGCTTAAACCAGCAGAAAAATACGTTCACTTCAATGTCCCTGGGGCAGAAAGCTTTGTATTAGCAGCTTTTACTGGAAATGTGAGCACAGGGATTGAGAACTTGCAGAAATCTATAATGTTCCAGCTGTTTGAAAAGGTCCCCACACACTTATTGGTAGAATGTTGTCAATATTTAACTCAGTAAGTTCAGAACTTTTCTGCTAAGGGATATAAAATCAAAAAAGAGATTGTTCCTGTTTCCACTTTTCAAAATAGTTTTTGATCTATTTTTGTTACTCTTTTTCTTCTAGATACTGGGACTAAAGCCTTAAAGCTGCCTTTTCCCATAACTGCAAGATCTTTTGCTCTCTACCACCATGAAAATTTTAATTTGCTCGGTAAAATTATAGTCATAAAGGAGCAAAAAAATACAAAGTTGGGGGAAAAAAGTAAGAGGCCTTAGTTAATGTGTACTAAATTCTGGAAAGAGTTGTTGCCTTTGCAAGTAAAATCCTGCTGGGTTTTATGTTGTTAGGAGAGAATTAATTCATCCTTATTGCAACCAATGGGGAGTCCCAGCTCCTGCTTGTGAATGTACTGGAGTAGTGATGCTTCAGTGCAAGTCAGGATACAGACAGGTGTCAAAGCCATCTGGCTTGGCCTGACCATACAGTCATCATTTATGAAGGTGCTAATTTCTTTATCATTAGAACCTTTGGCTTCAACAGACCCAGACACCTGGGAATATTTTGCATTAGAAATTTGTATTAAACCACATTCTACTCACAGGGGATGTGTGTGTATGTCTATATATATGTACGTGACAATGTGTATCCTTCTGTATCAAAATATGAAAGTAAGATAAATTTGTTTAAAATGCGCTATTGGAGAATTCAATGCATTTGTAGCTTGATTAGTTGTGAAATTCTCTGTAATTTACTAATTTAAGAGCACTTGTAATCAGTTACGCAGAATTTCTCTTTTTATGTAATGGGAAACCAATGTGCATTTTGTATGCCTGGTCATGGGGATGTATGTGCACAGTCATTGTCTGCATGAATTCAAGAGTGCCATATTGTGGATTAAAACTGTAAAGAATGAATCATGCAGACCAGTGTCAGTAAGGACTTTTGCTATCTTGAATAATAGCTGCAATTTTTAACAATATTTTTGTAGATTGCCTAAGGAAGAGATGGGTTTTCCATCACTGGAAATTTTACAAGATCAGGTTATACAAACATCTGTCAAGACTGATTTCAGTATAGTTGATCGAGCCTGGGGTGGAGTGGCAAACTAAGTGACCTCTTGAGGTCCCTTCCACCTCGGTGTTCTGTGACTCTGTGGCATTGTGATGCCACATATTGCAGATATACCTACTGAGAAAAGTTTATTTCTACTATTTTATCCCACTCCCATTTCTTAAGGTTTGGGGATTTATGCGGATAAGTGGAAAAGAAAGGAGAATGGTTCCTAAATAATTGTGGAAATTTTTGCAATTTGATTGGTTTATTCATTTTGAGATCTACCTTGAGACTGAATGAAAGGAAGACAAAAGCAAAGCAGCACAGATTAAGACTTGGAACTTCCTAAAGCAACTTTTCTTATTTATATGATGGTATGGTAGCCTTTACTGACAGGTGATACAAATCACATGCTAATTCAGACTGTTCTGTGCTGTTCAAAATGTGCATTTGTAGCCTCTCACTTTCTGCTGTCAACAGGTCTGAAATCGTCCTGTTGGTGGAATGAGGGAAATTCAGAACTCTTCAAAATTATAGATGCCAACAGAGGGTAACACCAATGTTCATGCCTCTGCCACTATGCCTGCAAATTATTATCAACTGCCCAATCTCAAAAACTGAAATCTCAAGGGAGGCGTTAATTGAACTGGAGTTGGAAAAGTGTACTGGATAGAAAAGCTGGGTAAGGAGGAGAGCACACAAGTTTCACTCTTGAAGTGGTCTGGTGTAATAATGGCAAATTAGATCTCAATCAGATTAATCAATTACTTGACTGTTCCCCCAGAGCCCAGACTGGTGTCCTAACAACAGCCCTTTTCAAACATATCTTAATGACATACCACTTCTGTTAAATATTTAAATGTTTCATTTTTGGTGTTCTGCAGAAGGAACATCAATTAGGAAACTTCAGAATGTAAATGGCTTTGCAGTGGTGATCTCCAGTACATGCTGTAGGTACAATTATTATAACTTAGATTTATTAGAAACACAACGTGGCTTTTTTATTACAGATCAAGCTGAGCTTGCTAGAATTAACTGAAATTAGATCTCTTACAGAAGTGAAGCAGTGGTTTCACTGGTAGAACAGAACTGAGGTTTCTTGTGTCTCAATCATTGACTTGCGGTCAGTCATCTTTCAGGCTTAGTAACGCTTTGTATCTGTGCATATGCATGTCAGCGCTCTTCGTTGTTCAGTTGAAGATGTTTGTTTTAATTTATTTAATTGGTTTTATTTTGGGTTTAATATTGCTGAGTTCTTATTTTTTTAAATCAACATTATTTGATATTGTTATTTAATATTTCTATCATTAAAATACATGTCTCCTATTAAATATCAACTCTTGAGAATGTTCTTTAAATACTACTATATAATATTGGATTGAAAGTTTTTAGGGTTTTGAAACTGACCCGTTTTTAGAAATTTTTGCAACATTTGCAGATTCACGATACAAACAGCTACTCCATTTATAGAGCACTCATTAAAAATGAAGTAGCAATTTAGTACAGGAATAGTTAAGAGGTCAGTGAAAGTCCCTGCAGCCTGGGACTAAAGCATTGCCTTTATTTTGCCATAGTACTTAAAATTTTTCATCAGTAAGATTAAAAAGTGGTAATATGAAGATAACATGAGCTGTTATTTACATCAGATGGACGTGCATTTTCTTACTCTGAGAAGACATATTAAAATAAAAAGTGCTGACAAAGTAAGCACATATGCAAATACCCACTTTCAAAGAAAACAGTGAGAGAAAATATTTTCTCTTGCCTTGAAAAATATTTAACATACATATTTTGAAGTACTTATTATAAATGCTTCTATTCTTAGCTGTTTGGTGTAGTTATTATCAGGTGATATGTGCCTGGCTGTCCTTATTAATATGGGTGGTATTTGTGGAAGCCTTATATTTGGAAATCTTGTATATTAAAGGTTGCTTATTTGGAAGGGATGCATTTTAATATTAATTTAAAAGGGATGCATTAAAATTTACTGGAAACTTCTACAAAAGTTGCCCTGTGTTTCCATGGGTCTTGAAATGGAAAAATCACTGCATGTTTGCCTTGGGTTTGGACACTGCCTCAAGAGTCACTGATGGAATTGCTGGAGATGGGATAAAAGACTAGTAAAGCCTTTCCCAGATGAAGCTTAACAAATGTTTCAGTTAAAAACACTGCTAAGATGCAAGCATGCTTCGATTTGCTTTGTCTTTTTTGTGTTTGTTGTAAGTTTACTTAATCTGAAATTAACATCTCCATTGGGACGAATGGGATAGGATTTCTAGATGCTTGTTGTTTGTCACATGAAATTATGTTCCTTTCATGGCTAATTATATTTTAATTTGCTCACTGCATATATTCATATCTTTTTTTTCTTCATTTAATCACATATCAACTCTTGCCTTGTATTTAATTCCTGTACTCTCTATTTAATATATTTTGAATGTAAATTGTGCTGAGGAGGTCAGTATTTACTGGCAAAAAGCCACATCAAACTGCACAATTTTAAAGCATAAAAAACCCAGTAGGTGATATCTTTTATTAATTACTTGGGTTATGGGAGAGACAAGGATGGTTTTAAAACAGAGGATTCAAGCATTCTGGAGAACAGGACTGGGTATCAAAATGCTGTTGCTATCTCCAAGAAAAGGTTTGCATAAAATAGGCTGCAGTTTAATAGAAACAAGTATAAGTAGAAAATAAATGTTTAACTGTATAAATCCCAGATGTGGAGTTTTTGGCTTGATAAGAGTTCTGCCCTGCAGCTTTTCATGTGATTTGATGGATTAGAAACTGTCCAAGAATTAATGCCATCTCCAAGCAAAAAAGCAGGAAGAATGTAAGGGTTATTTACATGGACCATAATCTTGTTACTTTCTGTGTTAATGAGGTGTGATCTGAGTAAAGAAGCCTAAAATTTGGTTTCTTGATTGAATATGAAGCAACAGAAAATTTAGAGATCAGTGAGAAGGGCCAGAGTCTAGAACGCGACTCAAAATCTGACATTAAATGAACTGTAATTGTTATCACATATCCTCTTAAGTTTAATAATTTGATCATGTTACTTTGTGCCCCAGCATCTATAAAACATAGAAGCATCTGAGTTCCTAACTTTCTTTGTTAGCTTGCTGCATTTTTTATATTTGCAGCCTTTGGAATGTGACTCCAATCTGGCATGCTGCTCTGGTTTTCCTTGTCTTCTGTAGATCCAAATTTGCTTGTGCTTTCAGTATCAATGTCAGACTGTGTGCTCGAATTGTGTATTTCCTAGTCTTTACTAAATTAATGAAAGGCAATAGTTGGGCTGTGAGACATAAGAGTGGAAACTATGGTAATTTAGTCAGAAATGGAGGTTTTTTTCTCTCTCCCTCTTTCCACAGAACTCAATAAACAAATACTTCCAAATGCATTTAGACTTTATTTATAGGAAATTTCTTTGAAAAGTATTTTCAGTAAGTTGCTACATATTTCTATATGACATACCTCCTAGTTATGATGAAGCTAGAAATGCAGCTTTCTCAAATTGATCTCTGTTTCACCTGGAGCTCTTCTAAAAACTACTTTTATAGTAGATTTTTTAATAAAAGAAATTTAATACTCTATTTTGAAATATAACTTAAAATGTCCTTTTTCTTTGTTGGTGGTTGCTTTCTTTTTGTTTGCGGTATTTAGTTCTGCAGTAACATTTAGTGACAATGACACTCCTAGATTAATTGTGCATTGTTCAGAGCATATAACTTTGTCAGTTTTAATTTTGTTGCCTTTTTGTTTCTCTGAAATACATTTTGTGAACTTGTGAGGGAATGAGCAAGGGTTATCTTAGTTCATTTACCTAATGCAGCAGTCAAAGCACAGACTCTGCATTTTTTTATATTTCCTTATATTGACAAATTATTTATGCTTGAAATCTTTTGTTGACATCCACCTCTGAACTCCCTCTTCCTTTTCAGAGTGATGGACCAGAATGAAACACACTGTTCTAGTCACAAAATGCATTAAACTGTATTGTCATTTTCTCTTACTGCTTCTGCATACTAACAATGCCCTGGCCTTGGTCCACCGCTGTGCATCCAACTGAAGTTTTCACTGAGATTTTTGAGTGCTTCATGAAGGATCCTAAGGATAGGGGTTTCCAGGAGGTCTAAGAGATCTAGGTGTCCATCTCTAATTTGAAATTCAAATTTCAAATGCATCAGTAACTAAAGCTTCTTGGACTCTGAAGCTCTCAGCCAGTATCTTTTCCTAAAGAGATGTCTGGTGCAAGGTTGTGAATTGTCTGGATGCTGAGGATTTCCTGTGCATTCCTACACTGCTTTCTGAGCTTTTTTTTTTAATCCACATTGAATCTTTTCTTTTTTTACCCTGAAACTAATAGTGAAGTACTTTGTCAGGAGGCTAAATAAAATTTGTCAACCTGTTTTTCACCCCATGCTATTTAGCAATGGAATCCAAAAACAGTGTAAAAATTTTGCTCAGCAAAGTAGGATATGTGTTTGTTCATATGGGAGGGAAGCGTAGTCTAAAAAAATTGATTTAATTTTAGCATATCATTGCTCCATTCCATTTTATCTCTAATTTCAGTGTAATTTCTCTCAATTTACATCAATGACTGTGATGTTTTTAGTATTGTTCATAGGTTTAAAATATCTTTTAGTATGTGGGCTGATATTGCTTGGTAGTTTTTCAGCTCCGTTATTTAAAATCTGTCCAGAAAACCTGGATGTATTTCTAAACATGCATAGTGATTAAATGTTTCTTTTATTGTTCAGCTGAAGCAATGCAACTCAGCATTTCAATCTCAAGGAATTCATTTTGTGGTTTCCTCCATTCTTCTATCACCTGGATGCTCAAGGTGTTTGTAATATCACTACAAGGTGAGAAGTACAATTCTGAAAAGCACAAGATGAGGAAGAGAGGAGAATCTTTCAAAATTTTCATAACTTTGCTACTAGGGTCTGACTTCTGTGGAAATAGAATGAGACCACATTAATGGTTCTGGAAAATTTCACTCTCAAGGCTTGTCTTTAAGAGGAAATTACTGAGAGAAATCTGAGGTGCAAATTATAAAACACATGAGCTGCTGAACATTAACTCCCCATGTGAATAAACAAAGTTTGAGTGAGTTGCTCTATTTGGAAGCATGTAATCAACTGTAAATTCAAACTCCATCTCACTTTGTTATGGCATAACTGCACAAGGTATGTTTGATCCAGTCCCCACAAGAAAACGTGAAACCTGAACCTGTTAATTCAATTTCCACTCGAATCTGCCCGAGTACCATCCTCAACCTGTATTATTTTCTACTACTGTCTGTTCTGTATTTCTCTGTGTGCTGTATATGTGTGTGTGTTTGCACAAGTACAGAACCTAACTGCTCACTAAAATTATTAACAACCTGGTTTTTCCTACAAATGCTCAAATTTTTTGCTTTTCATCACTTCCCTTGTTTTTCCAGTCCTTTCCTCTTTCACTCCTGGCTTTGTGGTGCATTTAGTAGAAGATGGTTATTTGTTATGATTTAAAATACTTCACATTCAGTTTCTTTTGCATACTTACACATACACAGCAGATCATGGTGTTTTATGAAATAGGCTGGACTTCATGATTTATTTTTCCTGGTACTTCTATATTTGACTGAAATATTTCCAGACTGTGAATGACAGTTGTATTGGCTACATTTTTTTAAATGTCAGAGGAAATAGCCTTGATTTGTTACTTTTTGGACGTGTTATGCCCTGATTTCTTATATAATTTTGGTAAATTCTACAGTATAGGGGTCATGATTCTTTCACATTCAGTAATTGAATCCCTTATTTCTCACACACTGACAAATATTGCTTGATCCCAGCAGCTTGATTCTGATCTCAAAAATTTGCTTTGAACTGTTTATTATCTATAAACTCAAAGTCACTTTTCTGTTGACTGTAATTCCTCTTTAAGGTATCAGTAGTTATAATAATTTTCCAAGCGCATCCATATCACCTCCCTGGACAAAAAAAAACCTTCCAGGAGAAATTTAACCTTCTCTTAATATTAATGTTCTTTTTGCTTGAAATAGAGAGATGCCATTAACAATAAGTGAAACATGAATATGAAAATATTTTAGCTAAGAAATGTCAAACTATACATCTAAGATGAAAATTCAGCATTAAAAATGTGAAATAATATATACAATTTATCATTTGTAGAAGAAATAATGTCCTCCCTTGAGAGGAAAAATTATTATCATTGCTTTAAAAAAGAACTGGCATCAATAACCAGTAGCTTATTCTGCATATTTACACTACCATTTTTTAGGATGTTATAAACAGAAATAACTATTCCATATTTTATAGTTACAAATTAAATTTCAAATCCAGATTTATTTTCCCTTGTGAGCACATATTTTAAGGTAAGAGGAATGAAAACTCAGAATCAGAATGCAGAAAAAAATCCTTTATTGTCACAAAATTAAACATTCTGTTTCTTTAAATAGAAGTACACATTTCTCACAAACTCAATTCAGGGGAAATAGTATTATGACTTTATTTTCAAACCCCTACATGTGACAATAGCCAAACACTGGGATGCTAAACCCTGAGAGCAGGAGGATGGGTAGGTTGTGTAAGTAAATTGGAGGTTCCACCAGAGATCCTCTTTCCCTAACTAAATTTCATATTAACCTTTCTGAACTACTGTGTGAATGTGAGGCTTTTCAGAAGTATTAAAGCCCTGATGAAAGGGTGCAAGGTTTGGACAGATCATCAGCTTCAAAGAGGGAGGCTGCAAACGCCTGCTAGAGAATCTTTACACGTACTGGCAAATGTTTCTTCCATGTTGCTGAGTTGGAAAACTGTTGTGCCAGTGCCTGAAAACAGGCAACCTTCAGTAGAGTTCTCAGCCATCCTAAAATGCAAAAAAGCCTCAGGTGCTCAAAATCTTTAAAAATTGCACCATAATTTATGCAGTGAATTAAGATTCTCTACTCTCAGCTTCAGCACCATCCAACTCCATCTCCATTTTATAAAGGGACTAAACTCCTTTCCTCTGTGGTAAATGGCAGCAGAATGTTGTTTGGATTTTACGTGGTTTTAGGCAGTCTGATTTGAAAGTGTTGGTTTGGTGCTTCATTTTCATTTTTTATCTATGAATCCCACTGGAGCTGTAAATTAACTTGTATTCACGTGTTGACATTTGTTCTGTAAAATGTGTAAAGTAACTGCTCAGACACATCCTAAGAAGGATGTTGCAGAAAAACTGCTAATAATACCCTGTTAACACTGCAAAAACTCTAAATGCATTCACAAGGAGAAAAAATGTGGTCAGAAGTAAAAGGTACAGTGAGATAATGATATTCTTTAAAATTGCACCATCCATAGGGACTGCTAAGGGTATTCCTGGGGCAAAGAAACAAGGATTAGGATGCACAAGATGTGAATTTAATGTTTAAAACCACCACATACTAACACCTACATCTTTGCTTTATATAACAGTGTTTTAGTGGTAATGGAGAACAGTGAAAAGAAAAATGAGTACTGATCATCAACTTTTCTTTTTTAAAATTTCCTGAGGAAAAATCTAAATGGACCAGAATGGTATGGAATACTTGGATCATAAGCTAACAAGTAAGAAGGAAAATTTAATTGCAGCTCAAACATGGATGTAGGATCACAAAATTGATCACCTCCTCCTACAGAAAAAACTGAGTCTTTTTGCCAGTTTGGAACTAAAATAACAAATATTTTGTGCTTTAAGGGTTTTTCTCTTTTATTTGGGAAGGAAGGAGACAGAGAGAGAAAATGTGAGATAATGGAGGTACCTTTCTCCTCTATGCGTTATTGAAGAGTTGGTCCTTGGAGAGAAGTCCAGTTGTGTCCCTGTGAGATCAGTCTGTTGTCATACTGTGTCTGCTTGAGCAGCTGAAATCAGGGGATTCAGAATCAATTAAAGTACATGTGTTGTACAGCTACCCAGTCTTGAGAGAATGGCTTTGAACATTCTAACTCTTTATTGCTCGAATTACTATGCAGTTAATTATGAGATTAACTGGGCCCTTCCTGTTCTCTGTCACTTTCCCTGCTATAGGTGTTCCTAGCATCTTATCAATTCTCTGAATACTGATAAGACCATTCAGATTTAAGGAGAAAAATATGAAAAGGTCATTATAAGATACCTAGGTGCAACAGATGTTTTCCAAATTGATACTACAGTTTCAAACAGCAAACATAAACAGCAAAAACAGTATTTGAGAGTTAATCTTACCATGCTCTTATTTGGTCTCCAACCACATCTATTGTAGCTCTTTCTAGTTAGAGTTTCTAATGTGACAAACCCTCACCATTTGTCACAAGTCTCACAAATCTGAAGTCCTAAAGTCCACATCCTGAATGCATGTGATGGCTCCTAAATATGATTTTACCTTAAAGACTTAGGTGAAAATTGACAGAGCTTAAAGGTGCCAAAAAGTTGCTGTAGGCACTCAGAGCCATCAAAGAGCCTTTCTGAGAAGCTGTAACTGATTTGAAGCGAAGCAGCATTAAAGGAAAAGTGTGGAAGATTTGTTTGGGTGCACCATGGCACTGAGCTGTGGGGCAGAAGTGATGCTGTGTGGTGAGGAGCATGTTCTGCTTGAATTACATGTGCTCATAATGCAGTGGTGTACCAACAGGAAGTGTTCTTGTGAGCACACCTCAAACACTTAGATGCAGAGGATGGTTTTGCACACAGAAGTTGTCATAACAGTCTGGACTGGGATGAAAGAGGAGAGGGAATTGCTTTGTTTTCCACTGAAGTGTAGGAATTTTTGACGTGTACCTACATCTTTGGTTGTATACTGACCCTATAGGTTCAGGCTGGCCATCAGAGTTTGAAAAATGTGGACTGCATAGAAGCTTTTCTAAGTTCTGTCACTTTCCTGACTAAAAAGTGGAAAAGACAGTCAGATAGGACCCGACCTAATCTCAGAAGTCCTGGAGAAAATAATTAGAATTGTGTGGTATTAGCTATCTGTTCTCAGACTCTTAAGAGTGGTGAGTATTCTTTTACTGTATTTTAATGTACTACTTTGGCAGTGGAAACAGGTTTGGTAAGGAGCAAGGATCTGATTTCTGATTTTCCATAATAGCCAGAAAATAATCTGCCTTTTCCTTACCCCATATTTTCAGCCTGTCATCTTTGCCTCCCAGTTTCAGCCTGAGGAGCAGCGTGAGACACAGGAGTGTCGCAGTCAGGGCTGGTTTTTGTGTTGTATTCCAGTTATCAGGCATTTCCAAATGTTCCCTAAATTGCTTTCATTCCTTTATCTCTACAGTTATCTGCTGGGCTGAATGTGCTCATAGCTTGATGATGGATATGTGTTGAAGGCATTGAGCTTCCATTCAAGAAACATTTTATCTATTTGGGTTTTTTCTAATATGTTTGCCTCTTCTGTATGGCAAAATATTTACCTTCTATATTAGCAAGGATTTATTTACCAGTGGAAGACAGAGTTTTGACTAACATTTATTTTACTAATATATTTTTACATATTTTATTAATATATTTCTTTATCAGTGTTAAGAATTGCTAAGCAGTTACTTTTTGTGATCTCTTCAAGTGGTACTTGTTCCATTACTTTTAGAAAAGATGGACTATGAGGCGCTTTCTATATAATTTTTGATACTTTGATGCCCTAAGTTTCTCAGCATATCTAAACTCAGTGTGGATTTGATATGTTTTTTGGCTTGTAAATCCCATTATTTTATCAAACACTCATACTGTTTTTCTCTGACCTTTATCTTGATCTTGGCTCTTATCAGGGCCTGTGCCAGTATCCAAAATTTCAAAATTAAATTTTCAGTCTTAAGTCTGTCATTGATCTATTATTTCAACTCCTTTATATCACATCCTCTGTTCTGTAGTCACTCTTTTTAAAAAATTGCTCCTGAGCTGTTATTTTTTCTTAGATTTTGTTCAGTCATCCTTTACAAGGCCAAAAGATTTCAACTCTGATGGGTCTTTCAGCTGCTTTTTTTTTTATTCTGGGTGAATTCCCTGCTTAATTTACATCTGTGCTTTACAGTGTAACCCTGAGCCAAGAAATTGGATCCTTCTCTCACTGTTTACATTTGACATTAGAAGGTCTGCAGCCTGGTGATTGTTGGATAGCAGGACTCATTACCAGGGGAGGGATCAGTTTGTTTCATGCCTTGCATAATGGGGATGTACAGCAGTTATATGAGACCCAATAGAGCTGTTCTTATCAGAAAACATCAGAGAACTGCTTCCCAGGGACTAATGCCAGAGCCTTGGAAGAGTTATTTAGAGGGATATAAGCAAAGGGTAAGATACTGACCTTAGCTCATCAGATTCATCTGAGATGTCTCACTGTTGGGCAGATTATAAGATGGGGATAAAGAAGCCTCCCTGCCTGCAAGACTTTTGTTGCCTGGCTTCTCCCCCTGGCCAGCTCCCCACATGTCACTCCTGGCTGTCTCAGGGTGATCCTGGAGCAGCTGCCATGGTATGGTGAGCTCTGCCCAGACTGCTCCTCCCTGCACTGGGCAGTGCTGAAAATGAAAGGTGAGATACTGACAAGTGCTGCCCAGAAAAGCTCTGAGAAGTGTTATTCCTTCTTGGAGTCCTTGAAGCTGTAATGTCTTAAAGCCAGCATGGGTTTGTGGTTTTTCTTTGGCTTTTCACTGGGGTTTTTTGGCAGAGGTAGGAGGTAGGATTTGGTGGACATTTTTGTGTATGTGGTTTTTTGGGGTTATTTTGGTTTGTTTTTTTTTTAATAACAGGAATCTGTGCTCTTTACAAGAGCATAAAAGATTTTAGGGTCAGTGGTAAGTTATTTGACATGGATATCCTGTAGGAATTTGCTGTTTTGTACCACAGAGTTAACCTGTCCTCATCCCTTCTGAATGATTCTCTTGCCATTTCTGACCCTCTAAAAAATTCTTTCCTTTAAAACAAAGGTCTCTCATAAATCCTCTGCATCCTCTGCATAAATCCTCTATTTTTATTTCCTAAACATCTATGAGTATTAAGGAGTTCTTTGTGACAATGAGTATGGGAAAATTAATAATATTCAATTAATTATACCAGAGGTAGAGAGGCTAAAGTTTAACTTTTTTGCTGTACTGTAGAATTATACACAAAAGCTGCTCATCAGCCACACATCTTTATAATTACATGACTGCTGCTTGTTTGGCTGAAGAACTGGCATGGCATCTTTGGTACTTCAATTTATATTTACTCAGAGTCTTAATTAACAATTAGAGGTGTGAGTTTAATTCAACAAAATGGTAATGCAATTCCATTTCAAATATGCCAATGTGATAAGTAAAATTGGCCTTCTCCTCTGTGCTAATCTGACCACTATCCACTCTTTGCATCTTAATAGGAACAGAATTTTATTTATGTCTGTTCAGAAGTATCCTTAGAATGTACCTGGCTTTATGGGCTAAACTTATTAAAGATCTTTATGAAATTGTAATTCAATGACTTTTATGTGGATAGTTTGAGTATGATATTTTTCAAAGATACCATAAAATATCAGTGTGTAAACTACAGCTGTAGAAGGTTTATTTAGCTCAGAAATATATTAGTGAGTTTATACCGTATATTTTACTGTACTGCTACATATTTGCAGTCATATTAACATCAGGCAATTTTCTATCTTGAGTTATCAGAAAAGGGAATTAGGAAATGTAATGCTAGCCTTAGGGTAGCAAACTTTTTTTTCAAAACTCCTATCTGCTAATATCACCTGCCAATGATTTAATGGTGTTTATAGTTTATGCTAACATTTCTTAGCTTTCCTTTTTATCCACTGTAATCTGTGTACCCGGTAGAAGCCTGCAGCTAGTAGCTGTTACTTTGTAGCTCCTACCTTTACTCACCAAATAGCCATTTCCTTTTTTATTCCTTTTATTTATTCCTGTAACTTAGTAACTGTTGGCTGTTGTAAAAGTGCAATCTCATTGGAAAAGGATCACACAAATAAATTCACTGCTGAGATTAGGACTTTTAAATGCTAATGTCTCTGTGTTTCTTTGTGCTAACATATATTTTTGTATTGATACTTAAAGAGAAACCTTTAAACCTTTTCATTACCCAAAGAGGTGTTACAGCAGCAAGGCAGCATTTCTGGACAGTCTGTGGGATGATGGATTTTTAGGTACTACCTCATTTAGGAATTCTTAGTGCATCTCCCTAACAAAAAGATGTCCATAGTTTGAGTAAAATGAAAGTGAACAAAATGTGCCTTCAACACTCTTAAGGTTCTTTATCAGCAATGTGAACTGCTGCAGTGTTTATTTGACTTTGGGCCTGTGGTCCTTTTCGTACTTAGTTCTCTGCTCCTTGTTGAGAAGAGATCACTGAGCTCAACTTGCAACTCTATTACAAACCTCCAGTGTCACATTTTACTCTTTCTTACCCTTCCTTGCTTTCTCCAGCTGGCAGCAGACTTTTTCCATGGTTACAGCTGGGAGGTGTTCTTCATGTCCAACTCTGTAAATTCCAGGGAACTGACTGAACTCTCCTTCCTGATTGTGATAAAGCCCAGTAACCACAATGCAAATGTTATTTAGTTACTACAGTTGGTCTGGGAATGGAGCATAGCATAAAAGTGTAGCAGAAAACTTTCATGCCCTATAAAGGGTTATCTCTTTGGTATAACTGTCCTTTCCCACATAGTCTTTAGTCTTATGGAACAGGTAATTTGGGATTCTTATGAATCAAATCTCACAGCTTTGTGCCTTCTAAGAGCACAGCTCTAAAATTATTCAATTGCACCTGATTGATCTCATTCTAACATAAACCTAAATTAATTCCTCTGCTTGTAATAAAATTAAAAGTAACAATTGTTTTAACACAGGAAACTATTCAAAAATTTTAATATTTTTCACACTCAGAAAGGTGCTCTCATTGTCTCCTGAACTCTGCTTAGGCATATCTCACATGTGTGGGTAGAAGTGCTGAAGTGCGTTTCCTTCCAATTAATATTAAAGAGGATACCTTTCTGTTCAACCATTGGACATGTGCCAAGTACTTCCAAATGTCCATTATTTCACAAGCTATACTATAATCGGAATTAAGGTATTATGGAGAGGACTTCTGATGATAGTATTACTTCTAATATTTAATGCTTAGAATTAATAGAATTAGTCATTACATTATTGGATTTGAATACATTGGTACTGGATTCTATTAAGCAATGTGTCCTATATGCACTGGATAATTCATTTGCCTGTTTTTAAAAAAAAAATGTATAAGCCATACTGAGTGCAGATTTGCATTTATTATGATATGTAACTAATTCTAGTTTTACTGACAGAAAATGACTAGTCTAGTTTCAAATATTCCAAAACTTTTAGAATTATATTGTTGTTGTTTAGAATAATTTATTACCTAAGCCAGTCTGCATGGGGATACTTTACATGGGTCTTACTGACATCACAGTATGATCATCCTTCAAAACATTTCTGAAACTGTTCACCTTATATTACCTTTGGTTGTAAATGTAGGTAGGCTGGAATTGGTTTTTTTATATTGTCAGCATTAGAGATGTTCTTTATTATAGAGATATAATTAAGCTATTACAAGTTCTTGTGCCAGTAAGCCTGAACACATTTGCATTGTACTATTCTCAGTGATGGATCTTTGTGTTGGGATGAGTTTGTGTCTAACAGAAATTAACAGGAAAAGCAGTTTCCTTTTTTGAAGCCCACTATGTTTTTAAAAATCAAGACAAAAATCGGTGGTTTGTTATACTTGCTCTGACCACCTCCCCTCGCTGCAGTTTTCAGTCACCAACAGAAGTTTTTCTGTACAAATGCCTTGAAACAACATCCTGATTTTGTACTTGATTCCTCTTTTTTTCTCTTTTTTTTTCTTTTTTTTTTTTTTTGTGAGGAGAAAGTGGAAAGAAGCAGTTTTATTACAAAAAAACAAACAAACAAACAAACAAAAAAACTTGACTTTTATTCTGAAACATTGAGGAACCTCTTTGCTTTTCAGTTCAGCATATAATCCAGCAATAAGTTATCATAAGGGTTGTGAGAGGCTGCTGTGGAACAGTCCAAAGTTGAAATTGGAAGGGGAATTGGATGAAGAATTAAAAGCCCTGGGGTTTTTATTCTTGGTTGGACTGTAAACCTGTTATATGACCTTGAGCAGATCAGATTAACCTGACTTCCCAAAGCACTGGCACTCCTGAACTGGATCTATACATTGGGCAGTTGCAATTTCCTGTAAGGTGAGAATGATGCCTCAATAAGGTGCAGGTAGTTCATTAGCACAGAATGCTGCAGAATTCTCCAATGGAAAGCCTCATAGGCAGTGTATATCAGGAAGTATTATTAGGAACTAATAATGTTAAAAATCAGTAATAATAATATATTTAGGTTTACCCCACAATTTTGTACTTTACCCCAAAGCAAGATAAATCATAAGAGCTTTGAAGTTTTTTCAGAGTACGGTGCAGCAGTTAAGGGTGTTTAGTACATTTCTGTAATATTAAAATGATTTTTCAGCCAGCATAGCAGTTCTCAAGTCTAGTCTAAGGTTTTAAATAATAAAACAAACAGCAGCCCAAGGTATTATTTAATTAGTCCTTTCTGCAAGGAATGAATTTATTTCTAGACAACATTTCTGCTTAATAAGTACCATATCTGTTGATGTTCCTTATGTTACTAAACAGCACCAACACTACCAAATAATAGGGTAAAATAGTAATAAGACATTGTAATTCTGATCATGTGTCATGGGGTTAGTTTCATAATACTTTGAGGTTCTTCATTGGTGCAGTGCACCAATGTAAAATATATTGTTTTCATTATAAAAAGCAGTTAATATCTTCTAAAAATGTAATTGCATACAGGCATAAAAGCAACAACAGAAAAATTCTGCAAGTAGCATTCCAATTATATATGATAAATCTTCTTCAAAACCTTTACATTTATGTAGCAATTATAACTAACCACAGGATCTAACATCTTAGAGCTTCACTGAAATAAATCAAATATCTTAGGCCAAAGCTGAAATGTTGTTCTGATAGAATTGCTCCCAAAATCAATTTTGATCTATTTAGGATCCAGTTTTACAGCCCATTTTGAATTTGATTTTTTTCTGTAGTATTTCCTGAGCAAGGATTTTTCCTAGCAACGATTCTAAGAAATCTGTAAAACAACTGATTAATTTGAAAACTGGTTAAAATGGTTAATAACTATGTTTAATTATTTTTCATACAATACTTCAGTCCACAGAATATGCAGAATCCCTTCTGCTACTTGCTGTCTGAATGTGCTTCACAGAGAACTGCTGATTTCAGATGGTAAATTAAGCAGACTCTCACTCACATCAGAAGTGAACCTGAGAATATTTTGGAAGACCAATCTTTCCCCAGTAATGACTTTCTCATTCAGCTTACAGCTGCATGAAACTAGAAAACTCAGTTAGTTAGGGATGAAGTAATGTTAGTGTGCTTGAAATTTTTAAACAAAATTAAAAAGTGAATTTGAGAATTTTTTTCATCTGTCACCAGATCTAGGAAGACCACATCTCTCTCTATACTACTGCAGAGTCCCAGTATCAAATACTTGTTTCTTTTTTACTCTGGTTTTAGTTTATTTCAGATAAATTCCTCTTTTTCAGATAAATTTTGGTTTTTTCCCTCTTTCTATTTTTTTCAGTTTAAGCTATTAACCTAGTATTCTCAAGAATACTAATTCTCAAGAAATCTAAAAATGTTTTCTTTCAAATTGAATAAAATTGCCTAAAATGCCTGTCAAGAATCAGTTAATGAAACTGTTTCAAAATGGAATAGTTCCAGAATTTAAATCAGATAATAAACTGTATGTATCCACCTTGGTATTGGTGAGTAATCCCGTGCTTGGCAAACATTCAGGCTGGTCTTCCCTTAGTTCAAAGTATTTGTTATCTAATGTATAGATGTGTAAGTACTTGTGTCATGTATAGTGTGCTGCAGTACCATGGAAGTGGTAAATTCAGAGAAATGGTAAGATTTTTATAAAAACAGTTCCTCAGTCTTCCTGAGAGAATTTTAAATTAACAGTGAAGATGAATAGAATGCAAACTAACACTGGGATTTTAGAACAGGTTAAAAGAATGATTAACTGCTCCCCTGGCCCCCGCTCCCAAATCCCATCCTGCTGGCATCACAGGTCTGGAAAGATGCCATGTGTTGCTACTTCTGAAACCATCTTATGCCTTATCTTTGCCTTTCCTCAGATTGAACTGTTCAGGAACCTTGTGAATCATGAAAAATTTGGCTTGAAATGATTAAAGCAGTCTCTTGTTTGAAAGCTGGCATTCCAGGAATCATCTGGGGTGTGACGCTTCAAATTTTGTGCTGTGCATCCTAAGGAGCTTTCCAAAACCAACATTAGCATTTGTAAAATGCAATTTAATCCCTCAGCAGCACTAAACAGCATGGTCACCATTTCCAAACTTGCTATCCAAAGGAATAGTAACTACAAATGATTTTGGTATAAACATACCTATTCTTCCCTCCTGTGATTGCCACAGAAATTCTTGCATTCTTTGCTTTTGGGAGCTTCAAATAGAACTTGTGTGTGAAGTTTCTAGTTAAAAAATTGTGAGCTTTAAAATGAAACCTCCTTTCAAGTTTTTAAAGAACAGCATTCCAGTCTGTCATTACAAGGCCAATTTGTACTTAGACTTTTCCAATATTTATTAACTGTTCCTAGCTGAAACTGAGCTCTTTTTGAAGAAGCAGTTGCCCTTTAAGTCTTGCTTGGACATAACAGTGAATTTTCTCCACAGATTTCCTCATGAAAGGTCATAGATTATTTTTTTAATGACAATTTTAGGGTTAATATTTGCTATAGAACTGTAAGTTTAGTGCTCATTGAGGCTGACTGAAGTCATTCCCTAGATATCCAAGAAGCTGGAGAAGGTTTCAATAAAATTCAGAAAATAGATTTAATGAGTCTGCTGCATTGCCTAGGCTGTTATTATCAAAAATTTAAATTCCTTTTGCATGTAAAGCAAGACTCAAAGTAAACAATATTTAATAGAAATACTGAATGCTCCTCAGTGCCATGACAAATGGGAATTGGCTGTGTTTTCTAAGAGAGGAAGTACTGTGACCAATGTGTTCAGAAAAAGAGACAGTGAACATCAGAGAAGGAGCTAAGGTTGTAACGTTTCTGAGACTACTTTAAAATACTTTAAAATAGGAGCCATTACTCAAAATTATGCCGAAAATGGTTACTGTATTTTAAATGACTGCTGCTTCACTGTGCAAAAGAGCTTGTTTCTGCATGCTACATTGAAAACAAAACAAGAATGTAGATACATTCCACAAATCTTAAAATCCTATAATTGCTCAGGAATGGAGTGAAACTCAGGAGTCCTCTGAATGGGAATTTTGTCCTGTAGAATTTTCAAAGTTAAAAACAGACAATCCATGCACAGTGGCTCAGGTGCAGGAGTTGTGTTGATCTGAATTTTTTTTTTACTGTTGTTGTGATAGCAAATCCATAAGCAATCTGTTTCAAATATTATATAAAAGAGTTACTCAGGAGATTTCAGATGTTAGTAACACAGTTACATAGATGTGTTCTTTCACTTACATCTGCACATGCACATACCTGCAAGCCTGGAGTTTTGTAAATTCTGAAGATATTTAACATTTGCCACTTCTTAAAATGACCATGTGCAATGTGGATTAAGTAAAAGAAGCTATTCAGCCTCAAGCAGACTTGCTTCCCTGCAGAAATCTCTCCGTGACCAGAAGGCTTCTGGGTATCTCTTATACAAAGCTCTGGAGGAACTGCACAATATTATCTGAAGATCTGATTTTGCCAAGACTTTTCCAACATTTATAGGACTGTGCATCACAACACTTGGATAGTTGCAGAGAATCCATCCACCCTGCATCATTTATTGTTTTCCCACACGGATCCAACTTAGCCACTTTACTCTTGCTTTGACACAGTTAGTTTTCTGCTCTAAAGGGCTCAGATTCCAAAACTTTGCCTATATCTGTGTTTTGTTTTCTGTGTCTAAGTAAACAGAATTATTTTTGTATAATTCATAGCTCACTAGAACCCAGATGGTGGCACCATCATCCAGGTCTGTTATTTATATAAGAACATACCATTCTAGCAGGGAATTTGTGGAAAGGGTTGACATTCAGATTTTCTTTGGAATTATTGTTACCATACAGGGTACGGTATTTAAAACAAGAGAAGTATGTAGTATATATGGAAGATAATTAGGAAAATCAAATCAAGCTACAAATGGTCAGGATTTAAAATCAGGTAAACAATTCTGTTAGAGGAAATAAAAGTTGCTGAAAGTTTAGTATCCATCACTGGTCACTCATGGTAAGGAGAAAAAACCCCAACACATGGGACTGTCCTGTCCTGAAATAAAGTCAGGGAAAACAAATAACTTCACTATAAATTTCCTATTGGGATCACAGATTAGCTTTGTGAATTGAATTGTGAGTTGAACTTTTTAACTGATGATGAGTTTAGAAACACTGACTTGTCTTATTTTATTTTGCAGATGCTTCAGAAGCTTGCAGTGTGCTTACCTCGGGTTCTGCCAACCATCTCAAGAGGGGACTCACCTATTCTTTCATTAATTGAGCAAAACATTATCTTGAAATAATTATTCCTCTCCACATGGCCTTCCTACTCGTGTCAGCTTATCTTCTGCTGGCTCATGCTCGGGGTGCTCCTGGTGAGAATGGGGCACTGCTGGAAACACTGAAGTCACAAGTGGGATTACTCAGCAATAAAAGTGAGCACTATTCAGCACAGGTGAGACCTCCTGGCACGAGCCGACAAATACCTCAGACAATCATCATAGGAGTTCGTAAAGGAGGGACCAGGGCTTTGCTGGAAATGTTGGATATTCATCCTAACATTGTGGTGGCAGCTACAGAAGTCCACTTCTTTGACTGGGATGAAAATTATGTGAAAGGAATAGACTGGTATAGAAATTTGATGCCATTTTCTTATGGAAATCAAATTACAATTGAGAAAACACCAGGCTATTTTACATCACCACAGGCTCCAGGAAGAATTCATGACATGAACAGCTCCATTAAACTGCTGCTCATTCTTAGAGATCCCACTGAGAGAGTTATATCTGACTATACCCAAGTATATTACAACAGAGTAGAAAGTCACAAGCCTGTTCAGCTCTTTGAAGATATTGTTATTAAGAATGGAGTGCTTAATACCAAATACAAAGCTATTCAGAGAAGTCTATATGATGTACACATGGAAAAGTGGCTTAAGCATTTCAGTTTGGATCAGATTCACATAGTGGATGGCAATACTTTGATCAAGGACCCTCTTCCAGAATTACAAAAAGTTGAAAGATTTCTAAATCTTCCTTCCCGAATTATGTCTTCTAATTTTTATTTTAACCAAACCAAGGGATTCTACTGCATCAGAAGTGATGGGAGGGAGAGATGTTTACACGAATCCAAAGGGCGTCCCCATCCTCTTGTTAACAGCACTGTTTTAGAGCAACTGTATTCCTACTTCAGAGAGCACAATGCAAAATTTTACAGGATGGTTAATCATTCCTTTGACTGGCATTAACATATTTGGAGTCAATGCTTCTTAAAAAGGGCCTGGGACAAACTTTCAGACATGTCTTTCTAGACTGTAAAGACTCGTATTATGAGCATTAACATCCTGGTTATATGCTTCATTGGAATAACACATCTGTTGACTCATTGAAACAGTGCTCTTTGTGTTGGGAAAAATAAGTTTTATGTATTTGTATGATTACTGAGAGTCATATTCTGATCTTTCTCTCCCATGCAAATACATTAACTTCAGCAGACATAGCAAAGATATATCTCTACAAGATTTCTGCTGTTTTGGAAAAATGCATCTAACTGTAAAAAATGTAAATATTGGAAATAGTATTATTCTAACTGTTCTGTATTTTTTGTTGTTAGTATTTTTTATATCCCACATGATAGTGGTGTTGATTTATAGAATTTTTCATAAAATAAGTTTAAATTGTATGTATAAATGGGGGCATATGTAGCAGCTCCAATAAACAAATCATCATATTTAATATGTAGTACTTAATTAATAATAGAAGGAATCTATTTCATCTGTAATTTTGAATAGGTGAACTAGAAGTATGAGTATTAAACCACACTCTTACTATCTTGAGTTTGCAAAAAAATCTCCAAAGTTAGAAAATGAACTGTTTGAAGAAAGTTAGACTTCTGAACATAAAGAAATTAAAATATCCCAGGAACACTGATACTCTATACACTGAAAAAATCAATGCCAAAAAAATTAATGATTAATGAGCAACTGTACAAATATTTGATTGCATAAATTATGTCACTATGCTCTTGAATGGAAAAGCTCTTAGTACTACCATATGAATTATGCTTGTTCTCTGTGAATATTGTTCTCCTGATTTTGATTTCTATATCTCCATTGGCACTATGGTTCTTGTTAAAAAAAATATTATTTGCTTGCCCCTTGAAGCATGGTGTAGTTTTATTTTGCCATTTCTGCTGCAGACCACGGGATAGGCTCAACATTAAAATAACCTCTTGTTGTGTTACATATCTCAGACACAGTGTTCAGTACAACATACTCAGGTTCTTATATGTAAGAATCACAACCACTTTTAGCCCTGCATCAGGATTTTATTTTCAAATTTTTTACCGGTATTGTGCTGATATTTCTGCTTTTTCACATAAACATTTTATTACATATCAATACCAAAGAAGAAAATCAACTCTGAGCATCAAACCCAAATGAACCCTGGCGAGGGTCCTGCATCTGTGTCCTTCCACCCAAGTCACTGCTCAGCCTAAAGGGGTGTCTGTTCCTACCATGGGATTCTTCCACTTTCCAGGCTAAAAGGTATGTATTGCAGGGCTGGCTTTTAGGTTTTTAATACTCTATGAGTGAGCTACTTAGACAGATATCAGTATTCCTCTGAAGCTGGACAGAATCAGACTCAGATTATGTGGAAATAGCTTTCATCAAATATTCTGTCAACAAATGTAAAATGTTAAAAATAATATAGTAAGTCTTACTCTTTATCTGTTCTACTACTTGTATATGTATGTATGAGAGAAAATATGATGTATCTATGAGAGCAAATTATTTTCATTAGGATGTAATTAATGTCTGAAATTACCTTTCTGAAGTCTTATTTACTACATCCCTGATTTCTATAGAAGGTGCAAATTTTCTTTTATTTCTGCCACTTTTCTGAGATTGTGGCTTCTTAGTCATTAGTATTGATCAGATGTAGGCATTAAGAAATACAATGTCAAATAAGAATCTGTGGCCATACAAAAACATTTGTTTCAAATTATTCAAAGAGCAGAATGTTTATACTGATCTTCTACCACCTCTACAAGGACATTGGATAGGCAAACTGTAATAACCAGAAAATTTCTGAACTCTGAATTGACACTGTGATTTTATATCAGGAATAGCTCTGTCTATGCTGTGGACACAGAACTCTTGTCTGATAAGAGAAGGCTCAAATCCGGATTCCAAATATTGTCTAGCATGGCTGATCCTTTCTGACCACTGCAATCTCAGTGATAAACAAAACTCCTTCCAGTCCACTCATTTCAGAAATACATTACCAAAAATGGAGCAACATAAATGCAGCTTATATTGGACAAAAATATATTATCTTCTGTTTCTTATACATTCTGAAAATTTGTTTTTCCTCTTTTTCATTTTTTTTTGCAAGAAGCAGATTTGTAAACAATGTACACTTTAACAAAAGTTTCAGGTAGATGCTAGTAATTGAAAAACTCAGATGTCTATATGCCACATTTAATTTCACAGTCTTCCAAGAAAAAAGAAGGGAGAAAATTCTAATATCTTTCTATATTTATACTTGCAAGCATCAAGTCTTTCTTCTCTGAAGTTTACAGCGAATCTTTAAATGTGCTGAATGCAGGAGCACCAGTTAGCAGAAGCTGTATGCATCTTTGAAAATGCAAGTCCCTTCCTGGAATTTACATTTCAAGGAGAGCTGAGCTGTTTGGATTAGTGATGCATATATCTATTTGATTTGTTATCACTCCTCATTCCTGTTCAGCATTTTGGGAAAGAAGAGAGTTGATGGATTTAATGTAATGATTATTTTAAGGTTTACTAATATGGTGAGAAGTACATTAAGCATTAATAAGTATATTAATGTAATTGGGGTGAGGGGTTAGTTGGTTTGGTTTGGTTTTATGGAAACCAAGAGTCTCATCAGAAATTTTGTTTTGGTAAATGGTCAAAACACATGCACCTTAACCTCTGCAAAACAGAGGTTAGACTGTAATTTTACATTGCAAACTTTCAATCAGTTTCTCTTTTTGTGGTTTGAAAAATACTCTTTGGTGCCATCCTGACCTTTTCCATTCTTACAGTCTTTAAGAAAACCCTCCTTCCCTGATGCTCAGGAAGGGAATCAGTTCAACTGAATAGACAATCCACTGAGCCATATGTGAGTAATAGTAAAATAAAAAGTACTCAGTTTTTGACACTTGGAATTCAAAAGTAGTCAATTTTTTTGGGATGACCTGTAGGCTTACAATCAGTATGCAGATGTTAGTAACAAGACAGTTCACAACTGAAGAATTACGTATATCTCATAGTAAACCAGAAATTACTCTTCTCTAAACTGGTCATCAAAGAAATTTAATCTCATTGTATGTTACTCAAGTGTTGTTTGCAAAAGTAAATTTCATGTGGGAAGGTCACTTGAACAAGTCATGCAGTTGTTTCAAAGGTTTTTGAGAGTATCAGGAACAGATTATATCATTACATGTGCAAGACTACTGCAGCTTTTGATGTTGTTTTACATTCCAGAAATTCTAAGTTTTCACTTTAAATACTGTTCTTTTCCTTTTTTAGTAAAAATGCCATCGTTACAGTTGCTTTGATCTAAAGTTACAGAGAATTCACCATATCAAGCAGCTGTAACTGGATCATTTAATGTCTAGATGAGTCTAATATAAAGGGTACCTCTTAAAGCAGAGACATTTTTTTTATTGTGGAGAACTTTACAAAGGACACACACATCATTGCATGCTGCACCTCATCAGCTCCTTTACTATCTCCTTGATACAAAACTAGATAATCCCATGAAGATTATCTATTAAAGACCAATCAGATTGCCTACTGTAGGAAAGCTTATCCACATACAGAGTTTTCTGTCTTCATGCACATAAAAAATTTTAAAAATCATTTTTTTCTATCAAATTTGACTTATTGCCTTTGTCAATTCAGATGTTTTCATGAGTTGGAGAAATCTTTTAATATTTTTTATAATCCCTATAACTTCTTGTTTAATCTATGTGGTCAAAACAAAAAATATTATTTATTGTTTATATACACAGTTTAACCAAAAAATAAAAAAATAAAAAGAGATATTTACTCCCCCCCCAAAACTTTGATTCATAGTAAGAATTGCACAATAACTTTTCTCTGAAAAGAAAGCAATATTTAAATTATTAAAGTAAGTATTTTACTATTGTAGATTATTATTTTCTGTACTTGTGGATTTGATCTTCATTTCCTTCAAAAGCTTGAATTTTGTCATAAGTATGCAGACACACTGGAAATAAAATCAGTTATAATTTGCCTAGCACATTAATCATTACCAGCAGTTAATGAACAATATTCAGTTACCGGCCAAATGGTTTCCGCTTTGATTATTTCAAGTTTCAATGTGACTTTATAAATTGTTTTGCTATTTTCTAAAACTAATTTAAAAGTTATTACCAACAGTGGCTAAAAAGACTCTGTAATATCATTCTGTGATTACAGAGGAATTGTATTGTCTTGCCTTTAAGGTTAATTAACAGTGGCATGAGCTTACCACAATTCCTGAAAACATTTTGGAAACCAATTCACTAACAGAACTGCAATGTATAATTTAGTCCTTGAAGGTGAATCTCCTATTTAGGAAAAACACAACAGATTAAAACAGACTGGTAAAAAGAATAGTTTTCTGTGAAAGCAGATGTGATGCAAAATGCAGACTCTCCTGTATTAGCCCATGTAACAAGAACTGTGAGGTCTATTTTCTGATTCAGTACAGATTTACACTTTCACATTGTGTATTCTTTCAGTGCCATTACGAAAACCTCTCAGTAAGTGTTAAAAAGAATACCTTCGTGAAATTCTCAACCAGGGGTACAGTTTTTCTCTCAAAGGCCATTTCCCAAGTATTATATTGTTTCCTCTGAGATAAAAAGGTGGTTTGAATCACCCTGCAATAAAAGTAGAGAGTTATCATGCCAGAATTGATATTACTTCAATTTATAACAGTTCTCAGTAAAAAACACTTCTATATAGGAACAGATAATAGCTTAACAATCTCAGTATTTTCTCTCTCTTCATTACATAATACAACCATGTTCCAATTTTTCTTATTCTGACAAATGTTAGACTAAACACATTGTCACCCTAAAGCACTGCCTTACAGATTTAAACCAAGTGGCAGTAATTACAGGGAAGCACAGTAATTAGGGAGCCATTCCCTTTGCTGCTCGGACTGGATAAGGTTTTCTTTTTGATCCACCATAAACTTTCTGTTAGGGATGTACCAGCCAAAGTTGCAATACAAAAAAATAAGACAAAGGCAACTAGAACATGATAAAACCTGAGCTGAAGGACTTCTTCTGTGAAATACTTGTTAATCCAACATGGCACAGTTACAAATAAAAATTGTGATTGGCCTGGTAAGACAATGCACAGGACTGAGATGCTGTTTCAGGGATTTAGCCAGGTCTTTTACATGTCTGAATGAATTTTGTGATCATTAGGCTATTAGGAATATGAATACACATGTTCAAAACACTGTATTTCACCTTATTAGGGAGTCCTGCAGTGCTGTAGGACAGGCTGAGTATATTTTGCCTATCCTTGGGTGAAATTCTGCAGTGATACTCTGGTAAATTGGATGGGAAGTAACAATTGTCCTTACTAAATGTTGGGCATTTAAAAATGCATTATGGAAAATCAGCATCACGAGATGCAGCAGGTTTGTTGTTGATCTGACAAGGATTGTCACTCTAGAAAAATGCTGTGCAGCTGTCATGAGAAGATTTAAGATACCTTTTCTATACTCTGCCATGATGCAAATCTACAATTCAAGACAAATGATGCAGATGGAACTCTGCAAACTGTGGGGGGGCAGTGCTGCCTCGAGTGAAGAAAGATTAAGGGCTCATAAACAACATATGCTGTAGTTACACACATGCATCATACACAGCTTACAAAACACACTGAGTCTAAATCAAAAACAGCCAGAATCTACAGCTGGGCACTAAAGTGATGCTGTTGAAGGCATACCAAGCCAGAGGTAACAGTTATATGTGAGCTATCTGTAACTTTCATTTGTTGTATTAATTGTTTGCCAGACAACCAGTGTTTATGTGATTGAGATTCTTTGCTAGGTATACATATGACAAAATGAATAAAAAACAGATGCACAGATTGTTTGGGGGAAAACCAAACAGTGGATCATATATATAGGGCCTACTTGTGCACAGGAAGCACACCAGAACAGGGTTTGAGCAAACTGCCTTTCATACTTTAAAAAAACAAACTTTCTCTGTGTTTTAGTTTCTTTTAATTGTGTGTGTGTGTGTGTGTGTGTATAAAATCCTCCTCTACATTTTTTGATAACAAATGTGGAATTTTAAAATTCAAATGCATCCAAGAATTTAAAAATACTTTGGTTTCAGTGTCCTAAATAAGATATTACCATACAAAAATTACTACAGCTTTAGCAGCATTACAACACCATTCACTTCCCATTTAGTTCTTTTATGCCTTGCACTGCTCCCTCTCATTTCTGCCTTGAAAATATGTTTTCATAGGAAATACCTATTTTTGCCAGCTGATTTCAATGTTACCTGGATACAGTTTACAATGTGCATCACTTGCATTAAAAATGCAAAGATTAGGCATGGGGATAGCCAAGTCTTTAACTTCCAGATGAGTGGGGAAAATGGCCTATGAAATATAACTATGGTCCCTTACAATCATACTGAGCTGTGTGACCAGATTAGGAGAGCAGAACTGCTTCAGCAGTCAAATGTCTGCTTGCAGCAGTTTTTGAAAGCTTGGGAAGAGTGCTTTCCCCCTTCCATCTAACAGAGGTTCGGGCTTCAATCTGAGAAAAATCTTTTTCCAGTTGGTGGAGTGCCTGTGTGGAAATGAGTGATCAGGTGCCTTCTTACCCACAAGAATAGTTTTTGCCAAACTGCAGAATGTATTCCATCAGAAACAGCAAACTAAATTTGGAAGCCTCCATTATTTTTGTGCAAAGCACTGGTTTTCACAGATGGTAACTATGCTAGATAAGTAAAGCTATTCAAGGAAATATAAATAAAATATAATAATCTGGCTTTCTGTACCTACTGGATACAATGAGCCAGAAAATACAGAAGCTTGTTATCTGTCTTCTTAGAGTCCTTTGTCCATGGATCCTTTTTATCAAATAAGAATTGGTTACAGTTGTAGATGCTTGTATGACTCCCTTTCCTGATCATCTGTGTCTTATGATCAAAGGGAACAGGATTATGCTACCTCACTTTAATACTAAAATCCAGAATATTTGTTTCACATAAATGCAACTTTCCTTCCAGTCACCCATCAGCTTTGATTTTCTCTGTCTATAAATTCTGTGTTTGATTTTGTTGTTGTTTTTGGCATATTTTTTTTTTCATTTATTAATGAATTCTGGCTTTTCTCTTTTATGGAGTAAATAGTTTTGATCTTAAATTGAGCTTTCCTGATCTGAAAACAGTAAAAGCTGATACATACACTATGCTTTGCAAAAATAAATATATTTTATCTCTCTGCTGTGTTAGTATGTCAGGGAATCACATTAGAAACTTGCAAGCAGTTAAGACAAAATAACAAATCCTAACTCATATAGCAAGCATAACTTAAGATATTTTGGGGGGATAGTTTAAAAAAATCACCCTCAATTTAAAAAAAGAAGTATTTGTTTGGTATTTAACAGAAGCATTTAGATTCTTGTGTTCCACTAATGTAAAGTGACACTGATGACAGTCCGCTACAGCAACTGCAGTAAAACTACTCTAATTTGTTTTAAGAACCCAGTCTGAAATTTATATACCCAGAGAATCCTACTTCAGTCTTAGGCAGCTGATAAACCAAATTAAATAGCTGTAATTTTGGAAACGTGAATACTCTTATCACCTAATACACACATTAAACATTTGATAGTAATGCTAATGTAGAAGCTGCTTCTCTACTAGCTTGATTCTTCTGTAGAAATTCTAGCCTGTGAGTTAGTCAATGACAAGCAATAAACTGCAAGGAGAGGAGGGGGGAGAATTCCTTTATTTGCATCGCTGGCCTCATTCTGTCAACACATCACCCAGACTGCTGGATACACACAGAGATGCATTCTGGCAATGCTGGGAAGGGACCTGCAGTTCCTGCTGTCTATTTCGACTTATTAGTAATAGGATGATGCTTCTGGCACATCTAAAATAAATTAATATTGGATTCATTCACTTCAAAAAGGTGTCAAGAAAACACGCTGCAGATTCATTCATCACAAACTTGAGACTAACATGTTTAAAAAAAGAATGCCATAGTAATTATATTTACATGCATAATTGCCTAAAGCTGAGCCAAATGACAGAATATATTCTAACACTTCCCAACATGCCTTCAATGCTGATTAAGCCACCAGTTCTTAAAATAAATACAGTTTTTTCAATGCTAACAATAACAGAAATTATTTCAAACAGTTTTGTTTTACTTTAGAAAATGTTTTCTCTGAATTACTTATTTTTCTTATTGCTGTTGCTTCAAAGTTGTGCCCAGTTACTATTTCTTTGCTCTTCAGTGATGGTCATTTAGATATCTTTGAATATCAAGAAATACAGTGCAGCAATGCTCTTTTAGTGGTAATAAGCTGGGCAAGGACAACTTTCAAACTTTACATTTTTGTCTTAAATGAAGCATTGCTTGAAACCTTTTATAAGACTATAGCTAACCAATTTATATCTAGTATAATACAATACTGAAAGTAAGAGCAATATAAAAGTCTGAATAAATATTTTAGCTTTTCCACTACCTTACTGACAGAAAGATCAAAATTAACAAAACAAATGGGAGCCTGACTTTATGCCTTTGACCAGAAAAAAAAAAATCTACCTGTTATAGACACAACACCTGAGCTGAAGTTGCAGATCTGGGCCCTTTATTTGCATGTGCCTGTGTTCTGATATTTTATTCACACTACCTGTGTCTTCAGTAAGAGCTCAGGTATAGTTATATTAACCTCAAGTTAAGTAAACCTGCCAGAATTTCACTGGATGTGGCCACAGCCTATGAATGATGCACAGTCCCTAGTCATGGTACAACCAGAAAACATTTATTAAAAGTGTATTGCTTTTACAATATTTTCACTCTCAGGTTAGAGCAACACTCACCTAGATAGCCAGTAAGTATAACTGCTCCTGTGTCTGCTAACCAATAATGTAAGTGATCATGCGCCTAAAGATCTTTTAAACATTGCAAAAGTTTACTTTTTGGCAAAGAATTAACAATGTTTCCAAAAAGTCTGTCAGGGCAGCCTGTAAAGATCGGGATTCCTGGAAGATATCCTGAAGAGATCTGCAGGTAAAGGAATGTGGATACGAGAAGGACCTTCCCAACTTAGGGTTTGTCCTGTGGAAACAAGTCTAACAATCATGTCAAGTTATATGGTAACTGTTTTTGAAAATGGGTGAGATAAACAATTGTGTATGTTAGAGCAGGTAATTTTATCATCACACCAGCCTATGGTTGTAATTCAGCTATGAAAACAAGAAGTCTCAGTGGTAACTCTGCTTATAGTTTGGATCAAAGGACGTCTGAATTTTATCTGTCACAGTTTGCAATGCTCCACAGACTTCTGGATTGAGTTCACGAGGAGATGTTAAATCTGTGTCTCCCTTAAGTAAATTAAATAAGGGTAACAATTCCTCAGTGGAGATACCAAGGGCAGGTCTGAGCCAATTAATAGTTCCCAATAATTTTTGCAAATCATTTAATGCTTTAATGGAGGTCTGCAGCACAATGGGCTGAGGAACAATTTTCTGTTCAAATAATAGAAACCCCAGGTATTTCCAAGGTGGGACAGTTTGAACTTTGCTGCAATACAAAGATCAAACCTGTCAAGAGAAAGACCCAAAAAGACAACACAGTTTTGCAATACAACAGTTGTCTGCTGCTAGCAGTATATCATCCATATAATGATACAATAGAGCCATTGCAAATTGCTGCTGCACCGGTTGTAAAGCACTTGTGACCACAAACTGCCATATTATTGGACTGTTTTCCATCCTTTGTAGTAACACAACCCAGTGATACCTTGGGCTGTTGTTCAAGGATGGTAATGAAAAAGCAAAATGAGGTGCATCAGCGCTGTGTAACGCAATTGTGAAAAAACAATCTTTTAAGTCAGTAATTAACAATTCTCAAGTTTCAAGGATCATTGCTGGAGTTCCAGGTTGCTGTGCACTCATCAGGACTATTACTGCACTGATAGCTCTCAGATCTCATAAGAGTCTCCATTTGTCAGTCTCTTTTGGAGTCATACTTATTGGGGTGTTCCCTGGGCTAGTGGAAGGAACTACATTTCCCAGATCCAATTGTTCTTTGACCGGTTTTTGTGCTTGTTGCAGCTGTTCCCCTCTGATCAATCCACACAGAGGTGTGTGATCAATCCACACAGAGGTATGTGTTCCATGTGAGTTCAGGTCTCGCCTGCACATCAGTGTCAGCTTTTAAAAATTCGTTGTCAATGTCAGTTCCCACTGTGATAACAGATCTCTTCCCCACAGTCTACATGCAGTAGAAGGTACATACAGTTTGAGGTGTGCTTGTTTCCCTTCTGGCCCAGATACTGTGAGTTCTTTAGGTGGCTGCTGTGGTATCTGCTGACCTCTGCTGCCTGCGACGGTCGCTGCTGGAGTTGTTAGGGACCATGTGGGTGCTCATTCACCACGGATGATGGTAATGTCTGCTCCAGTATCTGTTAATCCTGAAAAAGACTTGTCATCTATAACACAGGTTAGAAAATNTTGGAGTCATGCATATTGGGGTGTTCCCTTGGGTTAGTGGAAGGAACTACATTTCCCAGATCCAATTGTTCTTTGACCAGTTTTTGTGCTTGTTGCAGCTGTTCCCCTCTGATCAATCCACACAGAGGTGTGTGATCAATCCACACAGAGGTATGTGTTCCATGTGAGTCTCGCCTGCACATCAGTGTCCGCTTTTAAAAACTCGTTGTCAATGTCAGTTCCCACTGTGATAACAGATCTCTTCCCCACAGTCTACATGCAGTAGAAGGTACATACAGTTTGAGGTGTGCTTGTTTCCCTTCTGGCCCAGATACTGTGAGTTCTTTAGGTGACTGCTGTGGCATCTGCTGACCTCTGCTGCCTGTGATGGTAGCTGCTGGAGTTGTTAGGGGCCATGTGGGTGCCCATTCACCACTGATGATGGTAATGTCTGCTCCAGTATCTGTTAATCCTGAAAAAGACTTGTCATCTATAACACAGGTTAGAAAATGTGGTTGTACTGAAATAAGTTTAGACCAACACAAGTTAGGAGTACCTGTACTCCCGAAACCTCCGGTTGACAGATGGTATCGATTGCATGTCTGGCAATACAGGGAGTGGTGTCAGTTGATCCTGCTAGGATAGTGGTACTAGGTGGGTTAGGAGTCCAAGCTGTGATTTTTATTGCACCCCTAGAATCAGAGTTGATGATTCCTATTAAAATTTAAAAGTCCACTTTTTGATGATGATTTCCCAAGTAGCAATGCATGGCATTTAAAAGGAAGGGGTCAATTTAAGCCTGTAGGTGTAAGGTGAACCGATGTGTCACTTATTGTGGTTGTGGTGGAAATTGCCAAGTCCAAGCTGACAGTGCCTGAGGCTCTCCTGATGTAACTTGAGCTGTGTGGGTTTGCTGTGGCTGGATCCTGTTTTGTTGTGGGGCACCAGATTTCACGCCACCCTTCAATTTTTGCCATTGTGGCAGAGGGTTGCCATCTTCATCATACTTAGAATGGCACTCATTACCCCAGTGGTAACCTTTCTTGCATCTGGGGCACAGTTTACTAGGTTTTTTACTCCCTTGCTTGTTCTTTNTTTCCCTTCTGGCCCAGATACTGTGAGTTCTTTAGGTGGCTGCTGTGGTATCTGCTGACCTCTGCTGCCTGCGACGGTCGCTGCTGGAGTTGTTAGGGACCATGTGGGTGCCCATTCACCACGGATGATGGTAATGTCTGCTCCAGTATCTGTTAATCCTGAAAAAGACTTGTCATCTATAACACAGGTTAGAAAATGTGGTTGTACTGAAATAAGTTTAGACCAACACAAGTTAGGAGTACCTGTACTCCCGAAACCTCCGGTTGACAGATGGTATCGATTGCATGTCTGGCAATACAGGGAGTGGTGTCAGTTGATCCTGCTAGGATAGTGGTACTAGCTGGGTTAGGAGTCCAAGCTGTGATTTTTATTTCACCCCTAGAATCAAAGTTGATGATTCCTATTAAAATTTAAAAGTCCACTTTTTGATGATGATTTCCCAAGTAGCAATGCATGGCATTTAAAAGGAAGGGGTCAATTTAAGCCTGTAGGTGTAAGGTGAACCGATGTGTCACTTATTGTGGTTGTGGTGGAAATTGCCAAGTCCAAGCTGACAGTGCCTGAGGCTCTCCTGATGTAACTTGAGCTGTGTGGGTTTGCTGTGGCTGGATCCTGTTTTGTTGTGGGGCACCAGATTTCACGCCACCCTTCAATTTTTGCCATTGTGGCAGAGGGTTGCCATCTTCATCATACTTAGAATGGCACTCATTACCCCAGTGGTAACCTTTCTTGCATCTGGGGCACAGTTTACTAGGTTTTTTACTCCCTTGCTTGTTCTTTGAGCACTGCTTTCTCACATGACCTTCCTCTCCACAGCCAAAACATTTAATTACTGCCCGAGCCACTTGCAGCTGTTGAGCTAAGGCAGTTGCTAATAAATCTGCTTTGTATTGTTCTGTACCAATATGTGCACAAGTTTTGATGAAGTCAGTCAAGGAGGTACCAGGTTTGTTTTTTATTTGATCAAGTGCTTTACAACAGTCAGTATTGGCATTTTCATAGGCTAAGGATTTCATTAAACCTTCTGCTGCAGCTGGCAAATCAATTAGCCTGTTCACAGCTGTTTGCAAGCGATCGATAAAAGTAATATAGGGTTCTTGGGGTCCTTGCCTTATGGTGGAGAAGCGAGGTTCAGTTCTGTTAATGTCTGGCACCCTTTTCAGAGCTCTTATAGCCAGCCTGCTCACTTGGTTACACATCTCTGGGGGCATCCTTAACTGATCTCTTATGGTTGCCTGAGCTCTAGACCCTGCTAAAAGATCCTTTGTTATTCCAGCATTACCAGTGTTCATGTTAGCCTGTGCTTGATTTTCACATAACTCTTCATACTCTGCCCACCATATAAAATATTGTCGTGTTGTCATAATCAATTCAAATAAAGCTTTCCAGTCAGCAGGTAACATGACATAGTTTTTTGCTATAGCTTCTACAAGTCCCATTGTATAGGAAGATTGCAGACCATTTTCTTTCACAGATTTTCTTAATTCCTTAACCATTTCATAAGAAATTTGCTCATGTTGAGCCTGATTGCCTTGATAGACTGTGGGCATAGCATGGAGCAATTCAACATCCCCTTGATCTAATGCTTGTCTTCGGCAGGTGTCTAAAAAGTGTTTTGGCTCAGGGGACAGCAAAAGTTCATTACCAGTCGTATGTCTTAAGGTCTCAAAGGCCGGGGGACATGGCTGCTGTTTTAGCACCTTTGCATCAGCAGATGGTGGTGCAGCCATGGCTTTCAGCAGCCTGGGCTTTATAGCAGGATATAAATCACATTCCTGTCTTAGATCAATAGCTCTAAGATTCACAAGATCACCCTCTGGTTCCTCCCCATTAATTCCCTCCTCCACTTGCAAAACAACTGAATCAGGATGTGAAAGCGGTGCTGGGAGTGCATGGGAAGTGTCTGCAGATGAATTTACAGCTGGGTGTGATATTTCTTCTGTCTCCCGAAAAGCTTGTAGTGCAGAATAAACAATCTGCCATGTAATGAATTCATCAGGATTAACCTCATCACTGTCTAACTGAGGTGACTTTAGAGACTCCCCTACTTGCTTCCAGTGATCGAGGTCATAGGAGCCGTCACGGGGATACCCAGGACAGTAAGTTTTCACCCATAAAAGGAGTTGTATAAGCTTGCTTTTTTGTATTTTATAGCCTTGTTCCTTTGTAATATGCAATAAACAGTCTTTATGGAGAGCTTCCAGTTTACTTATATTATTGCCCATTTTTATGGGGAAATTTTCCCTACCCCTTGCAAGGCTAACCTGTTCTTCAGCCAGCGATGAAAGGATGTCCTGGGCAACCCTTGAATCCCACTGTTGGTCCAGCTGGTATACAGCACAGGTCCAGGATCACCTTGGAGCTTGTGTGTCCCTGTTCAGGGAGCCATTTCTGGTGTATGAATGATGCATGGTCCCCAGTCACAGTATAGCTGGAAAACATTTCTTAATAGTGAATATAGCTTTTGTAATATTTTCACTATCAGATTAGAACAACATGCACCTGGATAGCAAATAATTTCATGTGTCTGCTAATCAATAATGTAAGAGATCATTTTCCTAATATTCACATCAGCTTTTTTCCCTTAAAACAAGTGGTTGTGTAAGAAATTTTTCTGCAAACTACAGTGGTTCTGCTACCTGTTACATTTTAGAAACTTGGTTACATCTCTCTTGCCTTGACTCAATAGATCTTGTTCTTAACCAAGTGGTCTTTATTCTCTTATTACTAAGTGTTCTTTGTATTCTTGCCCCACATCTGGGGATAAATTTGGATTTGCTCCTCTTGTATTTATGACAGGCAGATGAAATACAGACAGAGCAATAAAGATACCTCTAACAAGAGTCTCAGCATGTTTAGTAGCTGACCTTTGGGCATTTTACAAGTGAAGAGCATAAAAATTCTATTTGTCTGAAGTACTTAATGTCTTGTGATTTAAAATAAGCAATCATAAAAGCCTCTTAGAGATTCTTGAAAGTACTGGAAAGTAAGCTGAAAATGTCAAATTAATGATAGTTCATAACCAGTGTCCAAGGCAAAGAGTGATGACTCTAATAAGGGCTAGGATATTCCCACAGTCTTTCTTCCTTAGTCTGCTGCTTTACATCATAACTACTAACAGTTGAATAATTACAACTGATAGTATTGTCATGCAAAGCTTTGGTAGAAAACATATTTTTAAATATACTAAATTTATCACACATTTGAACTCTGGAGGGAAAAATTCCACACAGCCAGTACTCCAGAGGAAAAGATACTGTATACTCTCAGCTGTCTCATTTCAGAAAGCCCTCAGGCCCCAGATCTCTCGCTCCTAACCATGAAGATTGAAATGGAATACAGGGCTCAAATCAGAAGCTCAAAAATGCACAAGGGATGAAATCCTCTTGGGACTTTAAATATTAACATGAAAAATCTTAAACCTTGGGGTACCAGGCAGCAGAGACAGACAGCAAAACATTGTGAGGAGTCAGACTCCCTTCTGCTATCTCTTCTTGCAAAAATAATACAAAATTACACTGTGAACCAGCTGCAGGCAACAGATCATTTATGCAAGTTGCCCAATGTGCCACATGTATTTCATTAATCTGTCTGACATTCCACAAAGATGTGCATGGTGATTCTCATTAGGGAATTCAAACACAGCAGGGTCTCATTTCCATTGCAATGGAGTTACCAGCTGACTTCAGGTCCTTGTGCTGCAGCCTCTGGTCAGTAACTCTACAACCTGCACCTCACCCCCATCCAGGGGAACAACACCTTCTTCAGAGCTCCTGCCCAAACCCACCATGATAAATTGAATTTGCAGGGGTTTGTTTAAGCTAATCTTGCCTTTTGATCATGTACTTCAGTCATATAAAAGGAAAGTAATTGCAAGTCTTTTTTAGTTGCATCTGGGTATAAATTATGCTAATGGTAACTCAGGCCATCTTTCTCTCAAAGTCTCAATAAGTCAGATAGTGCTTTCAAATAAGTACAGGAACCAAACCAGAGCCCTGTGAGACACAATGCAAAAGCAGGCAAGAAAATAATTGATTCAGAAGTATTCTGGCACCACTTGTCATCTCAGGCAGCTTAGGAAAATAAACCAGTCCCAAAGAAATGCAAGACTGAAAGAAAAATCATATTCACATGTTCATCTGTTTGATACAACCCTCTATTGTTTAAGCCTTCAGGGTGTTCCAGTGTCATATTTCCATGCTTTTCTCTCTCTACAACCAGAAAACACAAACTCGTGCTTTAATTTAAAAAGAGTAAGGCAAGATATTTAAACTAATATAGTCCCAAATTTCCAATAGCTGGAAAAAAGAGCAATTACCTTGACACTTGAACTTCAAACATAGGAGCTGACAAAGTGGGAGAGAGATTGATCACATGCTTCCTATTTCTAGTTTATCAGTTGGAGAATTATCTGGATCTGCAGTATCAGGGAGAGATAATTCAAAAGGTGGTCAGGTAAACAGCTATAAACAACAGGGGCCATCATCTACTCATCAGATCCTCATTTTATTTTATGCTATATGGCATAATGCAAAGCCAGATTCTTCTGCTACTTTAATCTGAATTTGGGTCATGGTAGGAATTTGCAACATTTAAATCAAACTCTGTGAACAGAAAATTTTTTATTATCTAGGAAATATACTCTTCTGTTGAGTTAAAATCAATCAGTGATACATACTCCTTACATTCTTTTTTTTTTCTTCTAATGAACCACATTACTCTTTAGAAAGATATGTTCAACACACATAAACAGAAACTCCAATTTTTCAAATTCTGCACTACAGAGTTCTTTAGATTATGCACATTTCATGTGGATTTTGCTATTATTCAGTCATGAAGCTTTGTTATACATTTATGCAATAAAGGAGTTAGATCAGGGCTGCACTAATGCTACAATACTTTCAGGTATTCTGCATACAGGAATGAAACATAAATTGCATAATTTAATAAATGTTTGATTTGTTAGCCATCATGGGTGTGTTTTCTTCATGAATAGTACCTAGAAGTTAGAAGTTCTGTTATGGGTGAAAATGACATTGAGTTTGCATTTATAAGCCCATCAACAAATGAAAGATCAATTATTTTAAAGATCTGAGAAGCAATTCCATTATAATTGTATAGTTTATCCTCAACCAAATACCTGTACTCTGACGCTTTGCAAAACATGACAGTGTGAGATTTCCTTCTATTCTTTGTAAGTCAGCAGTGTTTGCTTGTAGATCCTAATCTCTCCTCCATCCAATTCTCATCCATTTATGTTTAGCCTGACCTCAATCACTGCAACCAAATAACTGAAGAGAAACTGCTTTTCTTCCCCCAAGGTTTTTGTAACAAGGAAGGAGCAGTGTTCTCTGTAAAGCTCCAGGCTTACCAGCCAGCTGTTAATTTACTGTGACTTCCTTCCCTAATACTTAAATTGGATGCATGTTTAACCAGGAAAACTATTGCAAAAAACAAAGGCAAGCCCTGCTGGAACAATTTCTTTACATGATGCTACAGAATTTTAAATAAAAATAAAAAAGCCACACTCATTTTGCAGGCAATGCCTCTCTTGATGAGAATGATCATTAGCATCCCTTATGTATGGAATTCTGTACCAGGACTCTTATTCCCTAGGCAGCTTCCTGGACTGTGCAGGCAGAACACACTGTGCCAACACACCTCTGCTGTGGGCAAAACCTCCCCAGGGACAGGGAGTCTGCTCTCTGAACTGGTGCACCCGTGGTGGTTTATCAATCTGACCTTCTGCTATCACACAACAAAGAAAAGCAGAACAGAAAATAGTCCCTTCCAAATTTCTCAAATGTAATGGATCTCAATATTGGGGGGTAGGGGGTAGAATATCATACTACTTGAAATGTCTGAGAAAGGAGATAGAAAAAGTCTTGCATTTATTTATCCCAAAAGCAGATATTCAACAATATTTCTGTACTGAGAGAAATTTCAAACCCCCACAGTAAAAGTCAATATTTAAAGCATTCCTGTCATACATGGAGAATATGAAATGATGCCTAGATTTCATGTTGAAAACATACAAATTATGCAGACTTACTTTGATGCTGGGGGAATCAACAAAAGTTAAATAGATCTTAATTTTAAAAGAGAAAAGAAATAAGGTAACCAGTAAAGGAAAAAATTGAATATCACATAATGAGAACATTTGCTAAATTAAATTTAGTGGACTGTTTCTCATGTATTTTATAAATATATTATTTGAATATTTTTAATCTCATCCATTATATTGTTGTTCATAGATATAGCAGATAATTTTTACCTCTCAAGATTAAATCAGTGTATAAATACTCACTTTCATGCAATTAGAATACTGATGGTTTTGGAAATATTCTGCATTATAGGAATTATCTAGCAAATAAATTTATTTTATAAAACACGCCTTAATTATAGAAAATGATAATATGAACATTAACAACCAAACAGGTGGAATCAGATGTTGAGAAATTAAAAACGTTTTTCAGAAAAAAATAAAGCCATGGTGGCTGTTCTTGAATTTTGGAGATACTTGTTGGCTGTATAAGTTTCACCCAGGTAGTTAGAATGACCAGCATGCTGAACTGACAACGACAATTACTTTTCCCTTCCACTGGAAGACCACTGGTCTTCACTGTAGCTGGCAGTGAAAGCCTTTACAGAGTGCAGGCCCCCCTCCCTTTTCCCCACATCGGACAGAGCTGGAGCAGCAGCCTGCATTTGCAGTGGCAGGGAGGCTGGTGGGGGAGGCGGGCACTGGGAAGCAGTTTCATCGGTATTTAGAGAATTCTGAGACTCCTCCGAACTGGAGGAGCTAGCAGCACTTTTAGCAGCAGTCTCTTCAGGTGTTAAGGTGGTCTGAGAATCTGCTGTTGCAGGGCAAGGTTCTTCTGGTTTCTGGGAGTTTTCATGAGCCTTCGAGGCTTCAAAGGTCACTCTCCAAGAGGGTAGCATTTGTGCAGCGGCCTTATTTCCTCTCTTGGCTGAATCCCATAGCTTAACTCCTGCTTTGTGCCACAGATCTGATGCAAAGATCATGGATTCTGTTACTCCTGGGACTTCTGCCGTGACCCAACATAATAAAAGTTTTAAATCATGCAAGGGCAGAGTTTTATCATGCCATTGCAACAGCTTAAGTTCAAAAACGCCCCTTTCTTGGCCAGAAATCCCCTAACCCATCGTCCCCTGCAGCGGGCTAAACCCCAAACCCAGTGGGGTAGCTCACCTCCTAATCCTGGAGGAATCGTCGCCGCTGGCTTCCCGCTTCTTTCAGAGGCACTTCAGTCCCGCAGGGCTCCCCATCCAGTGGCTCAGCTGGGCGAATTGTCCCTCCTCACACGGGGCACCATTTGTCAGGGATTGACAGAGATGTGGACTCCACATATGGCTCATATGAAGCCGTTTATTGATTTGCCCAGCTGGTTTATATATTCTTCCATTATATAACACGTAACATTGCCAAGCAATATTGCTCAATATACGCCTTACACTAACCAACACAGGTATGCTACAATCTGCTAGCAAAGCATGTTCTGTACCAGGTACACAGTTATCTTCTGCATTCCTTTCACAAAATCCCGCTTCCCTTTGCCAAGGCTTGAGGCCTGGTGAATTCACTCCTGCCATGAGCTGAGCAGTACTACCAGCTCAGTTCTCTAGCTCTATACCAACAGTTAGAGTGACCAGCATGCTGAACTGACAACTACAATTGCTTTTTCCTTCCACAGATATAGTTTATTTTCTCTTTCTACACAGTTGCTTGTGTTTCTTGTGTGAAAGTAAAACAGAAGAAACAGCACTGCAGAACCAGTTTTCCTTGAAGAAATCCCACCTGTTTGTTTTTTATTTTTTTACTGAAATGAAGTCTTAATCATAAGTATGTTATTTGTTTAATTTTTTTTTTAATCTTTCTGTGTGTTATGTTTACTCATCATTGTAAAACAGATCTGCAGGATTTTCTGTGTGGTCAAAAAAGAATCTAGCACTAAATATGAATTTTTTTAGTGTATCCAAATATGCAGAGCATATTCCTAAGTAAGTATTATAGAATTTGTTATTTCCATGTAAGTATAAGGAGAAGTTCATTAGTAGATTTTGCAGATGTATCTATTTAAAATGCAAATATGTGTACTTGTGAGTATAAAGGTCAATGTCTATAAAAAGCCTTTTAAAAACCTCAAATTCCTGATTATTTTTTCAAAGATTCCTGGAGCTTCTTTCATTCAGATCACCTTTCAATTTTTAATTTACTTTATTAAAAATCTCAGTAAGTCATCATATTGTGAAATTGTCTATCTGGAATTCATTAACATATCAGAAGATAATTTATCAACCACATCTCATTTATTGCTTCTCATGCATCAATTTGTCATTCTCTGCTTTCATTCTCTTTTATGACTAAGAAATCTTATCTCATTTCAAATTTCTATTCATCCAGGCCATACAAATTTTGACTATTTAAAGTCATCTAAATGCTTAAGTTAACTAAGTTTACACGTACCAACTTTTTAAACTTTTGTGCTTGACAGATGAATGTCTTAAGGTACACCAAGTACTGTTTGAGGGAGCAGAGGTATATTTTATAAAATTCAGTTAGGGTATGCAGAATATCATTAGATGAGAACTTCATGTGGATTAGCAGAAACTGGAAAGTCACAGACTACATCATTTAAACATACTATTGTCTAATTCTGAAAAACACAAAAAGGCCAAGCCTTGTGTATAACAATCTTAGCAGGCCAAAAATAGTCCCATTTTAAAACTTTGTAGTATAAACAGGGGAACGATTCCATACATATCTAATAAAACCCATCAGCAAGGATTATAAAAAGTATATGATTTTATAATAGCACTTTCTATTATAGGAGGGAATATAAAAGAATTTATGGAATGGAGACAACCAAGTAGAAGCAGAAGAGGCTGTAGATAGTCTCTCTTAACATTTTGCAAGACTGCAACCATGAAATACAGTTGTGAGAAACTGTGAGCAATGATCAATGTAACATTCATTCCACCAAAATCTTCATGCTCACTGTAAGAGCTTGAGACAAGAGATATGAGGACAACAGGCAGCTCTTCCCAATGCTGTTCATTGCATAGAAGAGGTTACAGCAATCCTGGGTCCTGGGTGACAGAGCCACACCTACAGTTTATAGGCAAACCTGAAGCCATTTTAGTTCTGGTTACAATGCACTATATATTTTTCTTTGCTGAGCATCTTAATACATGACAACCAATCAGCATCATATACAATACCTTTACCATTACCTATAGCCCATCATAACTACGGTCATTACCATTTTATGGTAGTAACTATCTAATCACCTGAGTTAGTATGTTACATTTTAAGCTTGAAGTTGTTTTTCTGTTTTCTTGAGTGGAAAATTCTTAGACCTTTTATCTACTTGGTAAAAACATGGTTTTTGTTTGCCTATGCTTTTCCTGAGACCTATTTTTACTTGGTAAAGACATCTCTTTTTTTTATGGTCAACATATTATTTGCTCTAGTCATAAAACCTTCATCTAGCTCATTAAACCTTTGTTTTCTTAGTTATCTAATAACAACTGGCTCAGCAATCCTTACTTTAAACATCTTTTTAGACTTCTATATCAAAACTTGCTTGCATCTCTATTTCACTCACCAGTTCTACATTCAGAGAGCCTTCTGCTAAGCACACACATCTATGAAATTTTCCTATCAAACTTTCATCTTCCCCAACATGTACATCATAGCTACCTGCATATAAGTATTGTCTGATTTTTTCTCAATTAGAAATAATATGCAGCAGGAGAAGAAATATTCACTTATAGAACACGGTTCATGTGACCTATTTTAGGCATCTATGCAAAAGAATGCAAATTATGCCCTATAGGTGTCTGTTGCCATTCACTGAAATATATATGAGTTAACATTTGCAAATATATGCACTGAAAGAGTTAAAGTTCAAGCAGATGAATCTTACCCAAATTGTTATCAATGAGAAGAGCAAATCTAGAGTGTTTCTATATAAACTTGGATTAAATCAACCTCACTGTCTCACTCTGGCAACCAAAAACATTGTTGTGGCCATAAATAATTGTGGGAGTTCAAGTAGAATGTATTCCCTTTAATTCAAATCCTGCCCATTTTTTATTTGCCATTGTGCTCAGGATCCTTGCTTTTAAACCTGTACCTGTTTTATCCGTTCTGCAAAATACTCAAAGGAAAAAAGTTTTCCTAATTTCTCTTAATGAACCCTTAAAGGCTGCTATGATCAGCTCCTGACTAGCCTCAATGACCTCCTAAAACGTCAAATGCCAATGAATGATTATACTCCAGGGAAAAAACTCCCTTGGCCTTTATTTTCACTTTATCTCCTTGCTTCACACATTGAGATAGAGCTAAAAGGAAGACAGTAGTCATTCCTTACTTATCTTCTCACTTCAATCAAATCCCTATTATTCCCCTTATTCAGACTGAATTATCCTTGCTCTTTTCAATAACTCTTTGTTCTTACAGAAAGTCTACTGTACCCTTAATCAACTTCTTTACACCTACCTGGATGCTCTCAGCTTTATCTTCCTGAGGCAGCTGCCAGAGAAGGCTCTGGGATCACAAACATGCAGAGAAACTGGATAACATTTCTGACACAGGGTTCCCCAGATTGCCAGTGAGCTTGTGCACACTCTGGAATAACAAATTGTTCTTGTGTCAGCTTATAGACTGTAAATAATCCTCTAGATTACAGAATAGGCTGTAGAATCTGTTAAAGTTTCAAATGACAACACAAACTTGTAAACTCTTGTAAATTAGATGTAGTCACAAGAACAAAGGAGCAGTCTGTCAAAGCTCATATCCTAAAACTCTGGGGGAGGAGTGTGGGAAAATACAGTGAATTATATGATAGAAAATACTGGCTAAGCAGTCACAGAGCTGAGCAAAAGTACAAAGATCACAAGGAGTTAGGAGGAAAGAACAAGTCATAGGAAACTGAAGAAATAGTAAAAAATTAGTCGATGTAGGGTACCTGCCTAGGTGGAAGGAGAAATAGTGGTAGGAGAAAGACACTGAGAGATGAGGCATATTTTATTCTGGTAAAAGTATCAGAGAAAATTAATTCTGACTAAGTCCATGTAAAATTTTGTTCTGAATCCTATAAAGTTTATCTAAAGTTTATCTCTCCTGCCCTGTTGCCTCCTTGCCAAAAAAATGTACAATGATCAAATGGGACCTTTTGCTCCTTTAAATCAAGCTGGATGCCAGGAACAAAACATTAAAGTACAAGTTTTCCTGGACAAAAATATAACTGCCTTTGTGAAGTTTATTGATGTTTAGAAAAAAACGACAGAGGTGGCATAACAGAGCTGAGTGATTTTGGAGGTAAAACCATCACTCAGAGTCTTGAAAGACTTCCTACATATTTTTCATATAACACTGATAGAATATTTGGGCCAAATCAACCAAACTGTTGATATCAACCTAATTACATGAGGGACAAGTGAGTCACATTTTCTTGAAAAATTTGCCTATATCTAAAGTCAAAGAAAAAAGAAGATACTAAGCATTTTGTCATAAAGCTTCTTAAACAGATTCTACATGACCACAAGAAAAATAAAAATAAATAAATTTTTAAGAAAAGAAAAGCTAAGGTTAGCAGAGAACTGTTAATGAAAACAATAATTCCCTTTGAATCAAAGGTTTTTAGACAAATTTTGTTGCACCACGATGACATCAAGTGGCTACTCAAGCCAATTACTCTACACTAGCTGGAAACAGTCATTATGACATCTCTTTAATAAGCTACTCCTACTGTGTAAACATAATTGTATCACTGCCTCTATTTTAAATTCAAATTTTGCATGTCTTCATTTCAAATCCTCTGTGCTTTCTCCAAGCCTTTCTAAAGAAATAATAAACCTTCCAACTCAATGAATAAATTAGTTTTCATATAATACTTTTGAGTTCAGTGAATCATAAATGCAGACTTCTGTGGATTTAACAGATTTATTAAACTTTATAATAACTGGAATAATTAGACTTAGCTAATCATTCTTTAACTAGAGGGAAGAAATTAATCCTTGAAAGATCTTCTTGGTATGTAAAACACATGATTAATAATTGAAAGTAATCTCACATTTTAAGCCAGTGAGAACAATCAGTCACTGACTCACCTCACCAGAGACATGGGAGAGCCTTCATCACTGGAGGTTTTCAAGACATGGTGGGACAGGTTGGAAATAAACTCATCTCTGCTCCCTTTCCTATGAAAGGCTGGACCAGATGACCTTTCCAAGTCCTTTCTTGCATAGGCTATTCTGTGATTCTGTATTTTAGACAACAAATATCTGTGTCTTCTATAAAATTGTATTAAGGCTATAAAAATACGATAATCAATTCAGAACTAGTTAATGGATTCATATTTCAAGCACCTTTTGGCTTTAATAACAATATGGTTCACTACAGTTTGTATTTCTCAAAATTTTATTTCAGGAAATTTCCATCTTCAAACATGGCAGTAAGGATTATAATCCAAAATTTAATTTGCAGAAAATCAAATATTTCCAAGTATTTAAAACATAAAGGGTGTGATCTTACAAGTTTACATGTTACCTTCCTTGATGCTGCATAGAATTTAAGAAAGTCTTCAAAGAAAAAGAAATTGATTTATAAATAGCAGGAGTAATATAACCTTCCTAAGAATTTTTATCCTTCACTCCCTACAAACCTTTACTCACCTCAAGAACCTCACCCTTATTCCAAAGAACCAGGATATTCTGCCTACTTTTCATTCAGTGCAACAATATTTTGGATAAATCTCCAGCATGTGAGTGCCACAGATCTCATAGGAATTGAAGTATATTCCAAGTTTGCTTGAAAACAGCTGTAATTTCAAAAGTTATTATTGGATGCAATGACCAGAAGAAGAGAAGCAGGGACAGCATTGCCATGTAAGCCCTGTTCCCTCAAGAAGGTAATAAAAACAAAACACACACCAAAGAAACAAAACAAAGCAAAAACCCACAAACAAACAAAAAAACCCCACAAACCCACGGCCACCACACAAAACAAAACAAATCTCAAACCCTCTACTATTGCCCCGAGCAGATATCAATTTTTAAGATGTCTGTTTCCATTGTTTCTCTTGCTCTCCCATTTTCCTATATGAATTTATTGTAGGTTAAAGTTCTTCCACATTCCTTTTTTTCTTTCCTTTTCACCAGGTCAAAATGCACTTGAAAAGATTACCTGTTGGGTAAAGAGGTGTTGCTGTAAGGAGAGAATTAAACAGAGAGCAACGACAGCAGCAGCATCTCTGAGGACAGCCTGTACCTGAGACAGAACTGGAGTTTCTACTTCTACATCAGCACAGAACTGGACACTCTTCATGCTCCTTGTCCATGGCTTTGGAGAGAACAATGGGAAATGTCAAGAGGACAAATTGATTGGAGGACTGTGATTACATCTGTAAGCTGTAACCAATAACAGCTCTTAGGAGTAAAGACAAACATACTGAGCTCTTCTGAATAAATCTCAGATTTGCTCTCTGCTGCTGGTGGCTCTCATCCCTTCATGTATCACAAGTATCCACCCTGAAGATGTCTTGCAGAATATACCTACAGGAGATTCGTCCAAACCTTGTGTTGGCAGCAGTTTCTGCTCTGCTTGCACATCAACTGACATCTTCATTCAAATACTCAAATGACACCAAGCTGCCAAGTTCTGCCAGGAGTTCCTCTAAGTTATGTTGTCATGTTTTTATTTAAAATCTCAGACTGAGTCTTGGAAGGATGTTTTTATCTGCTGTGAAGCCCACAGTAAGCTGATCAATGCTAAGCCTTAGAAAAGGCAGGCCTGAAAGAAACAACTTGTCTAGAAGAACTCAGCTGTCCTTCAGAGCCTGATATTCACCCAAATGCCCTCAGGGACTTTTGACTTTTCTAACAAGGCAGTCACCTTGTCTTTTCTGAGGTTTGGGGTTTCAGAGATAGACTTGATGAGGAATGACAGCTCTTAGTCATGGCAGACTATGGAACTAACAAACTGCTTTTAGGTGACAGAAAACTTGCTGCACTGAGTCCACGATTTTGTGATGCTGGGTATAATACATTTTTTTCAAAAGTATTTGCCCTCAAAATACCTGTGTATTTTTTCCTTCAATCATTTATTAATATTGAAAGTAGTTTTAGGGTAATATACACAAGGGTTGCATTGTCAGGATTAATTTAACAGTGTTACAGTACCAAGCAACTTCATAATCACCAGAAGAAACACAAATGCTTGATTCTGTTTTCACTGAAAGTCACAGCAAAATGCATTAATTTTAACAGAATACACCTGTGGTCCTAAAAATTTTAATACTTTAACTTTGAATTTTTGAAGTATTTCCTTTAGTAGCACCTTGTAAGTTGAAGCATCTATTAAGTTCAGGCCATTATGCATTTGAAGACTTTAAACTACTGTTAGCAGCTTAGTCTTACAAGTGATGGGCCACATATTTAGATGAAGTAGTTTTAAGCAATAATAACCATCCCTTTTTCTAGTGGTATTTCCTTGAAATGTCCACGTTGGGTAGCTCTACCAATTAATTTTCTTTCCTCCCTGCAAGATCAAAAGGACATTAGTCTATGACATCTTTGATTTTCTTTGTTCCTAATAATTCTGGCCTTCCATTTTTAGGACAAATTAGAAGTGAACTGTGATTTCCATGATACACAGATAAGAAATCATGCTCGTATTTCAGTCACAAAATGAAATAAAGAATACAGAATTAAGTGTTAGCCAACTAAGATCATGTAGAACATTGTCAGAGAATGAAAGCATAGGACGCTCATCTAGAGCGCTTTATACCTATTATTGCAAACAGCATTTAATAAATAGCATAAACATTAAATAATCACATCACAAAACCTAAAAGATAGGCAGGACATCTTATCTATTAATAGATGGCAGATATAATATCTGGTTTGTGTTGGAAGTGACCCAAAGATTGTCTAGTTCCAACCCCCCTGCTGTGGGCAGGCACCCCTTGCACTGAACCAGAGCTCCATCCAGGCTGGCCTGGAACACTCCCAGGGAGAGAACAGCCACAGCTTCTCTGGGAAACCATCTCAGCATCTCACCAACTTCACAGTAAAGAATTTCTTCTTAATACCTAATCTAAACCTGCTCTCTTTGAAGCTACTTCCCCCTCATCTTATCACTACATGCTCTTGTCAAAATTCCCTCTCCAGCTTTCTTGTAGACCCCCTTCAGGCAGTGGAGGGTGCACACCTGGTGCTGGTGTTCTCCAGGGTGGATGGCCTCTATCCTCTCAGCCATCACAAGAAAGGTGCTCCAGCCCCCAATCACCAATTAAAAACATGTTATTGTTGTTGTCTGATGCACGTTCCAGGTTCCATAATTTATTTTTCAAAGCTTTCAGGCTTTTTTCTCTAATTAAGGCTAACAATGTGTGTGTCAGAGAGAGAGAGAGAGCATGAGCAAGCCCATGGACAGAGAGAGAGAGCAGATGTGCACACAAAAACTGCTGAAAGTCATTTCCCACAGGCTAGGGCTCTAACAATGGAAACAATATCAATTATGGCTTCCCATTATGTCCTTAACTGGTGTTAGCTCCAGCTAAGCCTGGCTTTAGAGGTCCCATCCCTAAACGGAGTTCTTGTAGCATCTTTGGCATTATTCTTGCTTCCTAAATGCTCTCTTTTTGCATTAAGAAGCCATTGCTGACTATTTGGAGTTGGCAATAGTCTGGTAGCAGGAAGCTTGTTGGGGTAAGAGGTGTTGCTGTAAGGAAAGAGCAAGAGCAGCAGCACCAGCAGCATCTCTGAGGACAGCCTGTACCTGAGACAGAACTGGAGTTTCTACTTCTACATCAGCACAGAACTGGACACTCTTCCTGCTCCTTGTCCATGGCTTTGGAGAGAACAATGGGAAATGTCAAGAGGACAAATTGATTGGAGGACTGTGATTACATCTGTAAGCTGTAACCAATAACAGCTCTTAGGAGTAAAGACAAACATACTGAGCTCTTCTGAATAAATCTCAGATTCACTCTTGCTACTGGATCTCATCTCTTCATGTATTACAGAGGCTGGACTAGTTGACCCTCAAAGATCTTTTCCAACCAATATTTCCATGATTCTCTGAATGCTTTTTTCAACTATTGATTTCTAAATATTAAAAGTTACATTAATAAGAGTATATAGAAAATTTAACATTTAGTCCAATTTACTCATCAGAACACAACCAATATTAATTTTGGAATCCACAGAATCCTGCTCCCATTTAGTCATGGTCATTATCTCAGAAAAAAAAAAAAGCTATTTTCACAAAAACCTTGGTACTTGTACTGAGCTGCCATTATTTAAATACAAATATTTTCTTTGAAGAACTAATACTGTGCTGGTTGTTAATATCTTAAGAAAGATAACAATTTCAGGTCCTTAATTATTGGCTGCTCTCATCTGATGATACACATAGATGCTTTATTAGAGACAGGTAAAACAAATGTTTCATAATTTCCACATCATGTGAAAGCAATCAGACAAAATCACTTTAAATTGCCACAAAGGGTTCAATTCCCTCCACTCCTTTAAATTTCATCACAATAATTTACAACTATTCAGAAAATATGCAATCTGTTACCAAACTGGCCTGGTTTCATTTAACACTTAATTTCACTCTGCATATGTGCAAATTAATAGCTGAGGTGCAAACCAGTGGAGAATTAAGATTCAAGGCAGAAAACTTTGGTGATTAGAATTTCATAATGCACTTGGCAGAGTGGAAGGTCATCTGAGACAATTCCTAGAGTACAACTAAGTATGCATAAAGTTATTTGAAACTCTTAGTTCTGTAACCTGGCAAGAGAACAGAGGTTTGGGTTAGCCTGAGGATGTAAATTAGACAGGAGTTATTCACAGATGAGCATCCAGGAATAGCTGTTCCCAGCTGTCTCCAGCTCAGTACTACCCAGGCAAACTAGGTAGCAAAAACAAAGTATAGCAAAACTTATGAGCCCACATTTCCTTCTGGAATTTAACTCAAGATCTGAAGAAATTAAATATTGTCACAGGCAAACCAGTCTTAACAATCAGGGAATTTATTTTAACTTTATTTAACTTATTGCCAGTTAACACAAACTTACAATGACGGACTCAAATACTGGGTAAAAGGAAACATAAGTAATTAAACAAACACTTATGGAAATATCTTTCTTCCTCCTTGCTCAGGTTCAGCTTAGGCTAAACTCACACCTTCTCCCACTTGCAAGTTTCAACTTTCTTTATTATGACTTATGTTCTGCTCATCCTAATTTCCTCAGTGAGGAGACTGAGGACATATGATGTGAGTGTAATGGTTTCTTTCTGCAATCTGGGCCAGGAAAATGAGTTACACGAAAAACTAATGAAGATAACAGAAAAAAGATTTGAGGTGCAGGAACAGCCAGTCACCAGTATTTGCAGGGAGCAAGGAAGCTTTCTCCTGGGAAGACAAAAAGGCTTCTCAATGTTTTTGGTCTTACTTAAAGCACCGAAAGAAATTATAAAGCCCCTGGGAAAAAGAGTTGTCATGCAAATTTGCTGCTAGAACAGTACAAGCCCCAGCAGGCAGATTCCAAGCTAACAGGGTGATAAAGGACTTGACAGCAAACTTAAAAGCTGGAAGGAAGAGCCTGTGGGATGCTGAACCAGAGCTAAGAGGCTGACCTTCAGCTAGATTGATTTAAAGGCATTTCAGCCTCAGAAAAAAGTGAAGGTCTTTCCATAAAGGGAAAGAACATTTTACATAGTCTAGAAGGCAGGGTCAAGAAACAGAATAGATAACAAATAGCTGTGAGTGTCATCATCAGGCCAGGAAAAAGCTGAAGGAATGTAAAATTAATTTTCAGTGTCCACACTAACAGGAGTTATTATATGAAGCACATAAACTCAGAAGTTTTGATGCAGAAACACAGAAGTTTCCAGGACTGTAAAACCAAAGCATTAATTTCCTTTGTGCTCCCCTACCTATGACCCTATCTCTAGTTCAAAAAGCATCCACTCAACATCACTTTGTTCTTTCTCACTAACAAAATGAACCTGGCATCTAGTGGCAACACCCTGACTGAAAGGACCTCCGAGATTTTTGGTATCGATTTCTTTGCTGCCAGGATTTCACTCATTCATGGCACAATAACCTGCAAAATGTCAGTGGTTGTTTCCAACCAAGAGTGTTGTTGTACATGGAAGAATTCAAGATTATCCTGATATATCCATGCTAAACTAGGTGCCAAATGAGATAGTGATGAATTACTGCATTGTTCTGCCTTGAGCAACTTCCCGTGCTTTGTCAGCAAAGCAACCAAACTAAGAACACTCATCCTCTAAAGCTCTTCTCCCTCTGAGATCTGAGCCTCTCATGCAGAGTTGATGGTGAAAATAGTCACCAAAAAATGTCATTACATAATCTCTTCAACAGCTTCTTTGGAAATAATACACATTTAGACTAATAATTTCCACGTAAGAGGAAATGCAAACTGGCTTCATCTGACTAACTGTTGTTTGCAATATGAGTTCTATGCCAGTGGAGAATTCAAGAATTGAATAAATAATACTAAACTCTTCATGTCTTTGTTACAGGAAAGTAATGTATAACTCAAATTAGAACAGACATTAAACAGTCCATTTGTCTTTAAATAAAACTCTCAAAATTTATAATAAAGATCATGGTAAAAACCAAAATAATTTAAGACCCTATGGTGACAGATGCATGGCAAGTTTATATTATTTTAAGTTTGTAATATTTAAATGTTAATAAAATTATCCTTTCCTCAAAGTAAACTGCAATGTCAAAAAAAATAATAACTGCAGTTCAGGTTCTGGGGCTCAGACATCCAGCTTCTTGTGTAAAAAGGGTTTTATTTACATATTTTAAAACTCAAAAGTAAATTATCCCCTCTCTCTGGTCTGTTTTTTATTCTCACTTATCCCTTGCGGTTTTAATTTATAGGAACCTCAGCATAACCTAAATCTGTTCTATTTTTTCATTGTTTTAATTAAGTTCAGCATAATAACAGCAAAAGGAGCAGCAAAAACCCTATTTCAAGCAAACAAACCTGGAGTTTGCTGAGCTGGCAAATCTTTCTGGGCTTTCACAGCTTTAATTTTAACACTGAAAGTCTAATCAAGTTGCAGTTTGAAACTGAAATGTTACTTTCTGCTGCAAGATTCAGTGCTGGTAATTACACACTGGCTCTTGTAGGGGGAGGGGAGAAATATCTGTGTAGATCCTCCTTACCTAAACTTGGCTGAATGCCTTCCTGCTTTTTAAAGTCCACTCAACAATAGCTTATTGTGCTGCACTTTTGTTAACTTTTATGAAAGCAGCTCCTTGGCTGAGTTCAGCTCTTCTCAAGAATCTCAGCTTGGATCTGCAAATGTAAAGCAGAGAAATAAAAATACAAGCATTTTTAAAAGATCAGCCTAATGTTCCAAAGAGCCTATATTAAGCCCAAAAACTTTGCACACATCAATGTAAAACATGTTTTGGAGCAAAATCCAATTAAACTTTCTTTTGAGTAATAAATATTAAAATATTTGCATAGGACAGCTGCTCAGACAGACTAAATAAACTGATTCTTCTATATGCCAGGAAGCATATGTTCTTTGACTTTAATGTCCATAATGATTTTTAAATATGGACACTAAATACAAAAGACCTATCTGGTTTGATTACAAAATTCTCAGAATGAGAACAATTAAACTGATGAATGTAATTATAAACAGTAATTCCAGCCTCCCGTTAAATGTATTGAAATGAAGAGAAATCCGTAATTCAGTTTCATGCCAGCATGACACCTTCCTGAAGCACTAGCCAGTGTATCTATACCTGACTTTTTTAAGGGGTGTGGGGGAGAAGGAAAAAAAAAATCTCTGTCACCTCTGTATGTTGTTAGTAGAAAACCCAGGGGAGAGCCCAGAATTGTTGCTGACTCCAGGTTTACTTGGGACTGAATCTGAGCCCTGTCCTGCCCTGAGCTGCTCTAACAGCTCTCACTTCTCTGCTCCTGCTGCAGCCACCAGAGGCAGCAAAAGGGCTGCTCTCCGAAATTCCAGGGCTGATCTCACTCCCTGTGCTCAGGCTGGTTGGTTCCTTTCAAACTGCTGCTTGTGGAAGAGTGCTCTGTTGAGATCCAAGCAAGAAAGGCCAAAGCCAAGTCTTGTCTAATCTTCACTGCTGTTGAAGTCCCTAAGGAAAGGATAATGGCAGTATTATGTCATCTCACACACAGAGAGCATAGCACCTGGGAAGAAAGGGTGCAATGTCAGTGCTGATTCATTGTGATTAATACAAAAATTGAGATGTTGTGTGTGACTGAACACACGGAGGATCTGCTCTATGGGAGACTAGAAATGAAGCATTTGTTTTATCAACTCCCCAGCCTGCAGACTACACAATTAAAAATTCATTGCAAATCAGGGTGTTGGTTTAGATTCAATGTCTTCTTGGCTGTCTGAGGACAGCTAAAACAATTTCAAAATCCTACAAACGGACACTATTTTAGATGTTTTGATTTGCATATCTGCCAGTAAGATTCTGGAGCTCTGTCTGCCTCCTGCTTACAACAATTGATGTTCACTTGTGCATTTCCTGCCTTTAGGCTCTGACTGGTAACACCTCAGAAACAGCCACTTTGGGCATTGGGTCCTGGGTATTTTAGTTATTGTGCTTTTTTAAACACCAACAAAACGGAACAGTTTGAAAACCCTATTAGGACCCCCAAAGTTCTAGAAAGCATTGAAAATGGCCTTTTGTACTATCTTTTATCTTGTTAACAAGATATGACAAATTTTCTTAATTTATGTCTGGCCTGGGTTTGGACATAGAACCATGCCAAAGACTTATATCTGGAGTTGATATTGAGAAATCGAATTTAAAATAAAACCCTGAGAGTCTTTACACGGTTGTTTTATTTCACTTGGTTATTACTGCCATCTAGTGATAAAATTTACAACAGTAAAACTTTCCTATTTAGAAATTCTATTTCATCAAAAGTGTTTGGAAATGTGCAGGATATAGTAAAAAAAAAAAATCTATGTTTCATTTACTTGCTAATGTAATGCCCCATGCTGGCATGCAATTCTATACATATTCAATTTTGAAAGTTGATGTTTTTTCTGTCTTCCCTATAAGGATGCACTTGAAGACCCAGATACTTGCCCAAGAAGAATCTTTTCAGTGCCATAGGAGTTTATAATGTATTCAGCTTGTCTTCTGGCAAACTTTCCTTGAAATGGCCATATTATTTATTACTGCACTGGTTGTTAATAAGGTATTCATAATTATTTGTATGAATATAAGTTATGAAAATAATTTGGGTCAAGAGAGCTATCCTCTTCCTCTTTTCAAACACCAGAAAATGTCCCATCTTGTTTGAAAAGTAATCACTTCCCAAATCTCCTGCCTAACTTGACTCCTGTTTGATTACCAGAGGCTGAAGATGAAATGCAAATAGGGCACAGGGTCTTAATCAATTCTCAGTGTTGAAACAAATGTTTGTTTAATTCTGATTTTAGACTTAACTCTGTACAAAATAAAACTGTTATTTTGCACAAAGGTAATCGCAGCAGCAACCTCAGTTCTAGATTACTTAATTAAACTCATCTCCAAAATCCCAGAAAGCTGAATTCTTAGATTTTCAATTTTTTGATACCAGGATAAATCTCATTGTAAGAATAAAAACAGGCTAATGTAACTCAGATAATTGACTGCACAAATTGGAAAGAAGAAAATGCAAAACAGTGTATTTTTTACAGTGGATTTTCATTCCTCCTAGAATCTCTTCAGATTTAGGTATTATTAATGAATATACACTCTATCATATTACTGTGACATATTAAAAATACGTATTTCTAATCACTTGAGTAAACTGAAAGAAAATGCTTCTTTTGAAATCAGAGATGTGTTAGCATTGTTAATTAAATACACAGATTATACCCTTTAGAAAATTTATGACTTCTTGCATTCATGGGTAACTGTTAAATTAACTAAACTGTTGGACTACTAATAATTCTAACTTACACTATTTTATGAGTTACAACATGTCTAGTGCAAGACATGACTTGAAGTGATGGAAAAGGGTGCATTACAAATTAACTTTCAAAGAAGCAATCTGCCAGAGCCAGAAATGCAAGTTAGGATAGAAAGTAGAATCCTTGCTCATACAGAGAATTCTGTAACTTGTCAGAGCCAGTGAAATGGATCACAGGTGTTTTTAAATCAGTGTTACCCAGAACTACTCCAGGGAATATGGACACTCAGCATTTAACTTTGAAATTAAATAAAGATAATAAATAACTTTTTTTTTCCCCGAAAACAACTGTTGAGCTGTTGCAAAAAGTAACAGCATAGGATGGTTTGACGTTAGATCTTGAACTGAATCTACAAATTCACCATGACCAAAAGGGGGGGATCGTCCTCCTCCCTCCTCCTTCGGGCCATAAACACTGCTCTTTCTCCATTCCCATTCTGACTCGCCCACACTTCATGCCCTGAACTGAGTCAATTCAAGTTGTTAAGAGAGAAGAAAATGAGCCTAACAAAGAAAGAAGGTTTGTCTGTGATTTGAACACTCGAAACAATTTATCCAGTCAAGAGCTGGAGCTGGTGCGAGGGGGAAGGTGGGATCAGGCAGCTGAGGAGTAACTGACCCATCCTCACAAGAATGAGCCATTACATTTGATCAGTCCTCAGTGCAACTTCATCCTGGCACTGTGCTTCCGAATCCTTTATCTCCACATCACCTCTGCAGTGTTGCACCCTGCTGTGTCTCACTTCTGGTGCTTGTTCAACCAGAGTGCTGTCATGAATAAAAGACGTTATTTTTTCATTGTCACTGACATACTTTACTGGGTTACACTGCTTAAAAAAGAAGAAAAAGTCAAATAAGCCATTCTGAACCTGACCTAGCCAAGTGGCAGAGGTGCTTGATCAAGGCACTTCAAGAAGCCAGTCAATCCTACTGGTTTAGACTGGTTTAACTTGTCATTATATTGCAGTCTCCCTCACAATTAGAAAAACCTGTTTTCCTCTCAGTATTCTCACTTTTCACTCCATTTCTTTCTTCATTTATGGACAGAATAGCACAGCAGAGCAGCTGGAAGACAGAACTGGGCCATCATTAGGTAGAAAGACAACTAGAAGGTAAGTGGGGAATATTATCCCACCCTGCTCCTAACCCTTCCTGCAACTGGGAAATTATCTGAGGCTCCCAGCTTGAATTGTTCAATAGTAGATGTCAGCAGCATGTAAAATTATTTCATTCTAAGGATAATTGAAGAAACCTAGCTGGAAAAGATTACCATATTGTGATTAATTGAAAAACCAAGACTGAGTTAAATGTCAAGTTTAAAAATAGTAAAATCTCATTAAACTGATTCATTATTTGCTGTAATAAAGGCAAATCTATTATAACTATGCCCCTATAAAGACAATAGGCCAGAAATTATAAAATAACAGCATATGAAATTATAAAATTCAGCAATAACATACCCACTATAATCACAGTCTTTATAATATATCACAAAAATGAATTAAAATCACAATAAATATTTTGCCTTATGACAGTTGGCTGTCTTAAAATTTCCAGTTTTCTCTTTCAGAGACAGTTTTCTCTTAAAATTCAGGTGGATGTACACCTAAATGAAACAAGGCTGAAAACAGCAAGTCGTTATTTCACTGAGCAAGGTCACCTGGCAAACTGCATCTGCAAAAAGTGTAAAATAAACTGGCTGGATCAAAATCTTAGAACACTACTCAACTGAATGATGAAATCACTGCCTTTGTAATAAACTACACACAAGCACTCCTTCTCAACACTGGAAATCAGGCTAAGGCCCAAATTAAAATCAAGACCAAAGGACTCAGAATATTCTATTTATATTGAAATAAGTTCCTAGCTAAATAGTTGTTTAAAAAGAGCTATACAGTATCACCTTCCTTAAGTGTACGTTTTCCACTCCTCCAGTAGTTAAAAGAAATGAATATCCAGAATTAACACTTTAATAGTTTTTGAATTAATAATTTCATTTCTATTAGAAAATATATTACATAAGACAATGTCAGAAATAGACAATTGAATTTCTTATTGAAGTAGGATAAAATCCTGAAATCTTTATGCTTTCAATGAAAAGCAATCTACTGTGAAAAGAAAAAAAAATTAGTTTTATACTGAAAAGTTTGAAGGTAAATGTTGATAATGGTTTGCATTTCAGCTTTGCAGCTTCCAGAGACCAGCAGGGCTTCAGGTGTTTTTGCTGTGACTCAGCTGCAGAGGAGCTGTTTGGGCTTCGGTCCCACAGAGTGATACAAAGTATCTTTATGGAGAGAAAATACCAGATAATAGAGAATTATCTCATTCCTTAGGAATAGCCTAACAAGAAACAGCAGTGAGAAGTGGAAAAAGAACTGCAAGGTGATTAACCGTGCTGGGGGAGAGGGGAGAGGGATTACCAAGAAAAAGAAGGGTCCCACCTTTTGGTATTTCAGTCAAAATGAGGTAATCTTTTGAAGGACAAACTACAGTAAAACAAACTTTGTAGGATCATTACTCAGCAGAGGTAATGAGGTAAAATGTAAGAGCCTGTTAAGTGATCACCTCCTATTAAACCTTCTAAATCTTCTTGTTGCCTCCAATTCTATGAACTCCTTCTCATTTAAAATGTTTTGCTTCAAAACAGAAATCATACTTCATCAGTTTCAGAACACTTTGTAATGTAGTTATAATAGGGGAGAAAAAACTGTATTAAGCCAGATCTTAACTGAGGGAGAAAAGCAGATTAATCCCAAGGGGGTTTTTCCCTAAGGTTTAACATCTACACAGAAAATTCATTCTAACAAGAAAATACAAACCTATCCCCTCTATTTTTTGTAAGATGAATTTTCTGGCAGGATGAATTTTCTAGCTATAGATTTAAAAATGAGAATGTTGACAGTGCAATTTAAATGAGCAATTTTTAGGCAGTAGTTCTGGTAATTTTTGTGTAGTCCTGGATTTCACCTGATTTCAGAGCCTGATCTGATAAGGGTTTTGCAATTGCCTGGAAGGGCATAAAATAAATAGCTTTTGATATTCTTTATGTGAATACTTCCCATGTAATAGGTCCCTTCTGAAAAAAAAGGAAAACTTTTCACCACAAAGAAAAAGTCAGAGTTGCCAAAGTTCAGGTTTATATCCAAGCTTCAAATTCTTGCTTTCATTAGTGTATTTTTTAAGACACACACATACTAAACAATTACATTTTCTGTGAAGAAACCATTTTCAAAGTAAATTTGGTGAAAACATGCACCAAAAAAAATCAAAAAGGAAGATATAAAATATTGAAAGGCCTTTAAACCATGAAAAAAAATCTTATATTCAGGAAACCATTTTAATAGATATTCTGTCTTACTTTCACCAGCCAAAATAGTGTTCAATGTTTTTCTGATATGTTTATGACACACTTGCATCACCTGACATACTTTAGAACTCAACATGAAGAGTTAAGATTTGAAACCGCTTTTAAAGAGTGAATGCTTACTGCACAATAGGAAAATATTTTTCTTTTTGCTGTTTATCAGTCTCTCTCAAAACAAAGTTATTGCAGATGGCACAGAGGCTGCTTGGACATAATCTCAGCTAGAGATACTGCTAGACATGCATTACGTTTGTTCACAGTCTGAAACAGTTTTCTTGTTTTCTTTCTTTGTTTTAGGAGCTCATGATTCTGCTACAAAGGCACAGAAGTCTGTTACAATTCATCTCTTGATAGAAGAATAGACCATTGTGCAATCCTGCACTGGATGAATGGAAATATAATTTTCTATAAATTTTCAGCAAATCAAGACCAAATCTTGAAAGCCTAAATAAAGTAAATTTTGGACCTCATGCCACTGTAGAGGTCACACTGATACAAAGGGACAGAATATATGTCTCAAAGCATCAGGAAAGTTAAAATCCTTATAAAATGACAATATAAAGTACCATCTAGTTTATCTTATACTCCCCTGGTTAATTATAAAATCCAGACATTTCCACTTTGCTTTTTTTTGTTTGTTTGTTTCTTTTTTTTCTCTTTCTATTTGCACACACTTTACTATGATTTTTTCCTAGTAAAGACTATTTAAATCATAGAATCATAGAACAGTTTGAGCTGGAAGGGACCTTGTAAAGGCCATCCCCTGCAATAAGCAGTGACATCTTCAGCCAGGTCAGGTTGCTCAGAGCCCCATCCTACCTGACTTTAAATATTACCAGGGATGGGCCATCTGCCACCCTCTGAGCAACCTGGGCCAGTGTTTTCACACCTCCAATGTTAAATGCTTATTTCTTATGTCTGATCTAAAAATGAGACCCCTTCAGTTTAAAACCATCACCCCTTGTCCTATCACAACAGGTCCTGCTAAAAATGTTGCCCTTAGCTTTCTTATAGGTGCCACTTCAAGTGCAGAAAGACTGCAAGATTTCCCTGGAACCTTCTCTTCTCCAGGCTGAACAATTCCAACTTTCTCAGTTGTTCCTCATAGAAGAGATGTTCCAGAGAGGTGTTCCTCTCATCATCTCTGTGACCTCCTCTGGACTTCATCCAGCAGGTCCATGTCCTTCCCTGTGCAGGGCACCCCAGAACTGATGCAGCTCTGCAGGTGGGGTTTCACCAGAGCAGAGCAGAGGGGCAGAACCCCCTCCCTCACCCTGCTGCTCTGGATGCAGCCCAGGACAAAGCTGGCTTTCTGTGCTGCCAGTGCTCATTGCTGGCTCATGTCCAGCCTCTCACCAACCAGCCTCCTCAAGTCCTTCTGAACAGGGCTGCTCTCATTCTGCCCATCCCCAGCCTGGACTGATACAGGGAGTTGTTCCAACACAGGTGCAGCACCTTGCAGCTGGTCTATTAAACCCCATGAGGTTCCCATGGCCCACTTCTCAAGCATGTCCAGGTCCCTCTGGATGTCATCCCATCCTTCAGAGCTGTCAGCCACACCCCTCAGCTTGGTGTCTGCTGCAAATTTGCTGAGGGTGCACTCAACCCTTCACCTCTGTCATTAATGAAGATAATAAATATCACTAGTCCCAGTACAGACCTCAGAGGAACACCACTTGTCACTGATATCCACTGGGACTGGGTGCAACTGTCCAGCCAATTCCTCATCCACCAGAAAGAACAACTATCAAATCCATCTCTCTCCAATTTAAAAGCTTTACAAAACCCAGACAAAACCCCTCCCTTGCCCACTCATGAATCTCTCCATCACAGAAGGCCCCTGGGTTAGTCAGGCAGGACTGGCCTGAAGCCATCCCAAATCCCCACCCTGTCCTCCCTGTGCCTTAGCACAGCCTCTAAGAGGATCTGTTCCATGCCCATCCCAGGGACAGAGGGAAGGCTGACAGGGCAGCTGTTCCCAGGACCTTCCTTTCTACCCATGTTAAAGGTGAGTGCAATGTTTCCCCTTCTCCAGTCACCTGGGACTTCACTTGACTGCTGTGACCTTTCAAATATCACAGAGAGGGGATTGGTAACTACAACAACCTCAGGACTTCAGGCTGCATCTCATTCCTCAGGTGGTCAAGAACTTGATCTTTACTTGCAGCAGGGAACATTTTCTGCCACAGTCCCCATCCTGCTCTAGAGGTGTAGGAGGAGAGATTGTCACTGATGACTGAGGAAATTTTGGGATGCACTTTAGCTAGTACTTGTTAAAATTCTATATTTTGAAAGCAGAAATGCAATGCTTCCTGGCCTGTTTTAGTTTTAATTTCAGTATAACCATTATTCCATGATACTGCATATATAAATTACTGCATAACCATATTTAAACTAAGATCTGAAAACATATCATGATGGCACCCAAATTATGCCCTAGAGCACACTCTTTCTGAAAGAACAGATATTAAGAAAATAACATTCTTAAAAGGCAGGCTAGAAGACTGTTTATCACAACCACCAAACATTAGCAAGGAATCTACAGCAAATATGTCCAAGTCAGTATTCCCTAAACATAGGGGAATGTCCTGAAATATAAATTCTGATCACCATAAACAGAATGTGTTTGATAGGTTTGCAGCAGGTTTCAGCTACAAGTAGAAAAAAGGGTCTTCAAATATATGGAACAAGCAAATATATGGAACATCTTACTCCATTCAATTATTTTATTTTGCTGATTATCCAAAACTGAGCCTGAAGCAAGAATTGCCTAAGATTGGGATGCTGTATTTTTGTCATGTTCAAATTAAATACCTGAATGGAATTCAGGAATTGCTTTTAGAACAGGGGTGAACAATATAATAGTTGAACAAATCTGTCTGTCAGACTACAGAAAATATGAGTAAACTGTATTTGTACTCAGAAATTTTAGAACAAACAGGTCTGCAAGAACATTGCTTCAAAACTACAGTAAATAAAATGTAACTGCCCACAATCAGTTAAGAACTGTTGACCTCTTCAGATCCATAACTTCAGCATTGTGTCATACTGTTTTCACAAGAATGCTCTCCAAACAGTTTTCAAGGTTAATTTTGCTGTTACTCCCTCCGGCAGGGTAAGCAGATAATTCTGTCTCCTCTCTAATTTCTTTCCCAGCTTCTTTGATGTCAGTAACTTGTTCCCATGCTAAATGAAGTTTTGGTACTTTTTTGCCAAGGCTGAAGTATGAATTTGTCTATCCTTTATATTTCTAAAGGTAATATTGATAGTTCAAAGGATGTAGAGAAAACACTGTTTCTTGTTAGTGAGACTGCTGAGAATGTTGCACAACTTCCATGACAACATTGTAGGGCCAAGCTGCTGTATTGTCTCCATTTCTATTCCAGAGTAATTAAAATTGAAGAGGATTTGCTTGAACCTGACCAGAAGTATTTCCTCCTGTGGCTGTATAACAGATTGTGGGAAAATATAAACCTCTTGGTCAGAATGTCAAACATTAAGATATAACTTAACTGTATAAATATTAAAGTTTTATTTTTCAGATCATATCCTTCAGAAAGTGTTCCATTCCTTGTATTACTCACATGAGTAATCCTACTGAAATAAGACTATTTTTCTAAGTGTAAACATGTAAAATTGTTTAATTCAGGGCCTGTGAAGTTTTTAGCTACAGTTTAGTTGCTTACAAAACAAATATATTCAAATTTAAGCTAAAGAACAAGTTCCTAAATACTAAAATATGGATTTTGTTCAATGAACAACACAAAAGCTTTAAGACCTGCTGCAGTGAATCAACACAATTTCACCCCACAAATCTTTACTCATTCACATCAGCTGGGGATTGGTCTACAGGAGATCCTTTGCCCTTGAGGCTTACAGACTGTTCAAAAGTGCTGCTGTCATTTACTAATCAGTCAGGAAAATACTCATGTACTTGAAGTCTTATGAGCTAATGCATGTATTTACAGGTGAAAGAAATCCTCACATTTTATTAACATGTACGTATTTCTCCACATCTGGAATGCATTCTTTTCACAAAAATTTTATCAATTTTAAATTAGAGACAAAAGCTGGTGTGTGGAAATGGCACACAGCAGTAACACTGCTCTGAGACAAGGCACAGAAAAATTCCTGCAATTCTGGCTTTTTATAATTTGAAGGTGTGGTCAGAACAGCAAATCTTGCTTTCTTGCTTTTATGATAATGGGGAATCTATTTCAATCTTTTTTTTTTCCTTAATAAATCCCCTACTAAAAACTGACTAGTGACTTGAACTGGCTTGAACCTGCAAGCACTGACAAATTGAGAAGAATTTTAAAAGCTGCTCTCTACATGCTCCTTTCTGGTGAAAAACAAAGTGACAAGGATTCAAATACTTCTGTCAATGCTCAACTTTAAACACAACTTTTTTTCCTTAAAGTCACTCTTTGCAGGGACTTAAAACACAAATTATTTTAGAGTATACTACACTGCTGAATTAACTGGAGTGATCCACTCAGGCAGTACAGGAATACAAATGCAGATATCAGAAGCCAGAAATGCAAAGCTGTTTTGTAGAGTGTTCATTACCCTCTACATATCTGGCAGAGATTAAAAGGCTTGGGGCAGTTTATCCCCCAGTCATAACATTACTGTAAGCTCAACCATCCTGTCCAGGGAGCTGTGAAAGGAGAAGTTGTTTGTCCTGCTGAGGACAGGAGGGAATTGCCAGCAACTCTGGCTGTTCAGCTTGTTTCCTCACTGATATCTGGGGAAGAGACCTTTGTGCAAAAGCATCTGGCAGCCTTTATCACACACTGGAGATGGACCTTTAATAGGTACATAATGGAGCATCACATTTTAGTTCAGAAACACCACTAGCAAAGGGGAGAGTGGACAGCATCAGCACACCAGAAATGGTTCCAGTTTGGCCTCCCTAATGTGCAAAATTGAGATCAATTATTTTTGGTAGCCAGAGTGATCTGCAATTTAAGACAACTCTGTACCACATCCGTGAAAAGCATAACTGTGTGTGCCTGAGTTCCACCAGCAAATCACCCTACAAGCACACAGCTAAACAGTACTTTGAAGGAAGAAAAATGAGTAAAAGCCACACTCACAGGGAAGAAAAGAATTGATCCCAAATCAAATATTGAAAAGAAAAGTAGCTTTTCCTCCTTTTTTAAAAGGAACAGCAAGAAGCAATTGAAGGATAGGAAAGTCTTTTTAAGGTAGTTTCTAGACATGTTTGTGTTGGTTAACATATATCAAGTGGAACTTAAATATAATCAGATCAAATATCGTCATTTAAAAAACAAATAATTCTACCAGTTGTGTTGGAGTTCAGGTGTATCTGTAAGGTTAAGCAGGGTTTCAGCTTTGATGTGTAAAATACTGGCACTTCATATATCCCTCAGAACAAAAGGGGAAAAAACACCCCAAAAATTTTGAGGTTCCAGTGTTTTTGCTGGGAATCTTTTGCTGACTTCAGTGGACACTGAATCAGCTCTTTGAATCTGAGTTTTTTCCAGTTGGTTTTCATAAGCTGCTTCCTGCAGTTTGCAAAAAACAACTTTGTTCATATGACTTAGCCCAGAAAAAACACTTCCGAAGGCCAACTGCTGTATCTTGTGTTCCTTTAGCAGTTAAGATATTTGCCAGCTTCATTGTTTCAGACAAAATATGCAAGCTCTTTCCAACAGCTTTGAGCATTACCATTCCTGACAGTAGCAGTTTTTACAATTTATGCCTCAACTATCTGCTTACATTTCATGCATCTTCACTTTAAGGCAATTTAATTAAAAAAAAAAAAGAAAAAGAAAAATGCATCTTGTTAAAAAACTGTATCTTGGCATTTGCAAACAAGAATACTCATTCTCTTTTGCTTATATAATGTTCTATAAATGGATTTTGTGCAAATGGGCATTTTCTGCAAGGATCACTTGCAGATGGTTTCATGCATTCACTACATTTTCCTGAAATTAATTTGCAGTGGTCATACTTTTAAGCTAAACATCAAAAACTTTAGGCACTAAACAGTGAAGTACTTTACATTCACACAAGATAAACTGAACTTGATCAGAACATTATTATATGAAACTTCCAAAGAATTATATATAAATATTATGTACTCAGTGTCTTAGCAACCCTTTCCATTGTAGCTTTTACCACAAATGCTACAAATAATAGTAATTTAATGACATGTTTGTCCAGTTAAGTATGTTGTATTACAGAATAAATTAAAAGCTTATAACCTGGCTAATTTAAATTTAGCAGTTTTGTCTGCAAAGCCCTGCAGCTTCCCCAGCCACCTATCAAGAAGCTGTGTGTTGATTTTTTGTTTGGTGAATCACACAGGGCAATGTAGGGTTGTAGCTTCATTAAAAGCAATTCATCATCAGAGAGAAAGGCCCTGAATCATCACAGAACAAAAAATACACAGGAGATGAGATGCAGTTTTATACTGTAATAAATGTCCTAAAAGAAAGACAGCAACCTGAAAGCAAATGGTTAATGAATTTGTTAGCAAATAGGACTTAATATGGTGAAAGATGTTTCCCAGCCTTGGCACCCAGCACAGAGCCTCACTGGTGCCTGGATAAGCAGAGGAAAGCCTTGTACACAGACCTTGCTATCTCCCCAGTAAAGTCGCATTTGCAAGTGAAGGACATTGATAGAGATTCTCAAAATAGTGTGCTGGGGAAAAGGGGGGCGAGTTAGACTGAAAACACAGCACAGGCTTTGAGAACAAAAGGTCCTCTCACAGATTTACACTTTCCAAACACCATTGATGTATGTGAAAGAAAACACAGACGATAAATTCTCATCCTCAGCGCACGTTTAGAGACGTCACTTTAATTATTCCTATCACTTCTGTTGTCTATTGCACTCCCCCAGCATAAGAGCAAGAATTCCCATGTTTTCAGCAGCACTTTTTGTGTACCCAATGTGCAGGTGCAGCAAATACCTTGGCAAGGGGCAAAGCGATTATCACTTAAGAAAACAGTAACACTGTATAGTTCATACTTCTTCAAGGTCTTGAGCAAAGCATAAATTCTCATGAAAACGAAGTCATTGCACTTCAAGCGTCAGACAGCGAACCAGGTAAGGCTTACTGCTGCTTGTAGTGCTGCTCTTACCACATTTCATGATTTATAGACTTTCTCTTTCTTTCTTTCCTGCATTTTTTCAGTAATTCAAATGAGTATTTTCTCAGGTCTTAAGTATAAAAGTGTCAAATGTTGTGCAATAGTGCAATATACTGAAAAGAGGATACTGTTACTAACTTCTAATTAATTTTCAGGTCAGGTTACAGAGCTGCACTTCGTTTTTTCTAAGAACTCTGCACTTTCTTGCACATATTTCAAAAATATGAACTGATGAATTTTTAACATCCTAAGTACTGTTGAATCCTATGCACTAATCTTGGGTATCTCATATTTCAACCTCTGTTTTAGTCTGCAGTAGTTTTTAACACCCTAATAATTCAAAAGAAATGGTGCTGTCTAAAGAATATAAACTGCTTTTATTCTCCCTGATATACACATTTATATTCCAGGTTTACTCTTGCTGTGAGTGGATCATGATCTGGCTCGTTGTTCCTTTTTCCTATGCATATACTTCTTTGAGAATTGCTTCTAAAGAGGTATAGGGCATGGGAAAATGGGGCAGCTGAGGTACTTCACCACTCAGCTCAAGCAGCATCGTGAAGGCAACAGCAGAAATGTTTAGAGAAAACAGATGGGTGAAGAAATGAAAGGTAAATTTATGAAACTCCCAATTAGTCCTCAACACTTGCATAAAAAGATTTGCCCTATTTACTCTGATCTAAATGTTGGTTTCCTCTTAAAACCTGATTTATTGCAAGAGTAATATTTTAAGCGTTTCTCCGACTATGTTATTAAATAGATCACTTGGTCTAATGTAAAACACAAGCATTGCTAATAAGTTACTCCTATAGTCCTTATTCCCATAAGTCTCCAACTGAAAATAAGGGAAACGCATTCACACAAACTGCCAAAAATGCCTCTCTATCTCCCTGTCTCACAGGTGCTGGGATCAGCTGTCACTGAATCCAGGTAATGCTGACTCATGTGTGCAAAGCCCAGTCATGCAAATGCTGCCTAAGTGGGTTGTCTGTACTACATCAATTATTCTTAGGATTTTATCCTTTAAGATCCTAAGTACCTTTTACACGATGCATGCATGTGCGGAATTGCAAAGTCTTCTCTTGTAAAACTCAATAAATACTAAATCAAATTTTTAAAATACTGATTTTTTTTTCATTCTCTCACCCACAGGTGTCTCGGAGGTGGAAGTAGAAGCTCTCTTTGCTCATTTCATTTCATAGAAAAGCAGTCATTAAATACAATTTTTATGTTTCTGTCCAATTACTTTCATTTACTCTAAATAGCAATGTGTCACATCAATCCTGGGGGGAAAATACTGCTGTTATAAAACAATGTAACTGTACATAATGCATTTCAAATAAATATCTAATGTTTCAGTCACAGATCAAAAGTTTGTGTTAGACTGCATCACAGTTTCCAGCAAGTGCTGTAAAGCTGTGAGCTCAGGAAGTGCAAAACAAGATGCATTATAAGTCATTTTACCCAGTGGTTATTGTTATGCTACACTATTCAATATTACATGAATATCGAATATTCATTGAAAGAAGTTACTTTTCATCTGCCTCTAATACAATAGTGTCAAAGGGCTATTCTATTTACATATCACTTTTTTCTTAAATTAAAAGGCAATTTAAAAACTTACATCCACAAGCATATTTTTATTCACTGGTTTTGTATCAAAGCTTGTGGTAAAGAGAGCTTGTAAGGGGTTTTCTTAATATTGAAAAAAGGATATTAAATCTATTAATAGCCATTGAAGTCAAAAGGAACCCCCAGAATTACTGCACAAAAGGTGGAAAAAGACAAAACAAACAAAAGTATAACTAAACAAGAGACAACCCCCCCCGTATAACTTAGTTCCTCATATTTCTCAGAAATTTTATGTTAATATAAAATTTAAAAAGCAATTGCGGCAGAAAAGTGTATATTTTACTTTTAATACATCTCTTTTAAAACTTAGCCTATAACAAATCCCAGATTCCTATGTAACAGGACTGCGACTGATCCTTTCTTTTTCTTATGGCACAGAATGCACAATTTAAATTCAAAGTTAATAGGAATAATAATGCCATCTTGGCCATTATTCAAAATAGAAGGAAATTAAGTGTTTTTGTTAGGAGTGAAATCTATAAAAACAGCAGGCTAAATATCAACCCTAACAATCACAGTGATGTAAGCAGCAAGATTGAACTGAACAACATGAACTGATAAACTAACACCTCTTTTATATGATTTTGGATTTTTATGTGATTTGTGGTTGTTGGAGTTCTTGGAGTTTTCATAATGCTTCTAAAATAACTTAAGGAAAGCAAATCTAGTTTCCCCTCCCAACCCCACTGGTTCCTGATCCCCCCTTCCATGGCTAAAGTGAAAACTGCACAAGCCATAACATAACATAACATAACCTCTAATGGTCCTTGAATTCCAAACACCAATCTCTGAAAGCACCTATGAAGTGATGAAACAACAGCACACACAAATGAGAAAACTCTGGACAGGTACGGGGACCAGAGCTACCAAATCTGGAGGAGGGGTGGGACAGCAATGGGACAGTGAAGCACAGATCATTTACAGGGGTTTTTTACCTTTATCCAGCTCATGCTTAATCTTTCAGACACAAACCACAGCCCTATGCTTAAACACCTTCCTGAACAAGGCTGAAAGGAGAGTAAAAGATGTAGCTGAAGTGTGGGTGGAGAGATCTTACCCCCTTTTTCCTTGGCATAGTACAAGATACACTCTAATTATAATTTAAAAATAATTATTTTTAATAAGTGGGAACAATAAACCTACTAGGTAAGGACAGGATGATCCCATTCTGTAAGGTTTAAGTAGAAAGACAGAATCTTAGCTATAAGTATCTTTTTCATCTCCTGAAAACATCAGGCTAAGATGAATCTATGGATGAAATATATGATGAAAATAACATATCGAGGTACATGTCACATAACTGAACTGTAAAATGAAGGGCTGGAAAAATGCAAAAACCACTGCAATACCAAGGAAATCAGTATTAAGGGTTGTACTGACCAGCAAGGACATTACAGGCATCACTGTATCACTGTGTTAAAACAGGCAGTGAAAGCCTTAACGAAGTTCCTTGGCACAAGTACACTCCTGCTGCTCATTCTGTTTGTCATTGCTCATGCAACTGCTGGGAAAGGGGAAAAACTGAACACAAGATGTCTTTTTCAGAAATTATGCCCTCATGCTTGGACACATTGTGGGAGCATGACTAGGGTCCTGCTGTTCCCATCACTCCCTATTCCTATGTTTGCTTCACATCTGGGCTTTAAACTAGATCAGAGAACCAACCTACCTTGGGGGAAAAAGAAAAAAAGAAGTATCAGACAAAAAATTCTGCTTCCCCCCTCCCAGTAGTGTTATTCCCCTGATTTAATTCCTTTGGTACCTGCACAAACAGCTGCATCAGTATAATGAAAGAAATGAAAGAAGAGAAGCAGAAGTTGCTTATGCTGGCAGGACACTTCTGAACTTCCTTGGAACTGCAGTGTGAGCAAAAAAATGTTACCCTTCCCCTGTATCCAGTTTGCCTAACACAAAAGATCCATGACAGATCTATCCTAGAGAAAAATCTTCATCTCTGCCTGTTTCAAAGACTCACAGACACTTGTAAATGTACTTCATCTCTAAACACCACCTGTCAGTACTGCCATAAGTGACAGTGGAAAAGCAGTAAGGAATCATGGTCTGTACATCCAAATACAGGGGGTTTGCTACAAAACCAGCCCAAATAGCAGCAACATATTCTATTATGAACACTTTGGTAACATTGGTTATTGAAATTGAAGCTAAATCTTCAAATACTATTCCAGCGTATACATGGTTTTTTTTTTTTCTTTAAGATTCCAGTAGGTCAGCTTCATTACTCCCTGTGTACAAGAGATGTGCAGTTCTATATGAAAAAATTGAGCAGATAGAACAGCTCATTGATGCTGAAAAGCAGCAGTTTGTCATACCTTTCCCCTCCTCCTGATCAACTTGAGCAATTCATGCTAATTTTCTGAGCCTCAGCTAATTCTTCCCAAAGACAGAAAGAGGAAAGAGAAAAATTCTTGGCTTTGGAGTTTAAAAAAAAAGCAAACCAGAACCAATGAACAGGAAAAAAACCCCACCGAAACAACTTTGTATATTAGTATTTGGGATTTTTTTCACTAAAGAACTGCAATTTAATCATAATTTATACACCATGCATGTAAGCATAGAGAAAGGAAAATATAAAGAGGTTGACTCAATATCGGCCCTCAAATAGCTCAGTTTGGGAGGGTTTGTTGCTCTAGTAAACGAATACTACATCAATTTAATTAATGAGCTCTACTTTTTCCATCTCTCAATACTTGGACCAGACAGTTAGATTTCACACAGGCCCCAGAGAGGACCCGCTGCGATTCAGCATCTCCCCGAAGCTCTCCCTCGGCAGCTGCCGCGCCCCCGGCGCTGCCCCTGCTGCCACCGCCCGGCAGCGAGCGGACACAGGCGGGACAGAAGCGGCAGAGACGGGGCTTGCAGAGGCACAGAGGGAGGAACGGGAGGACTGGATGTTCATGGAGTACATTGGAAGGCAAAATCTTTTGCTAGGGTGGAAGAATTTGGGTCCATTAGAGGCTTCTTTCTGAGCTGTTCCCTTTCTGCAAGCCATTCATTCTAACAGCACAACCCCCTTCAGAACTTGGGGTGACAATGCTTATTCTGCCAGTAAAACTTATCCTTTACCATTATTGATAGTCAGCTTTGGTTTGCATCTACACTGTGGATTTTTTTTTTTAAGTATCTTTATAAATATTTCCCAAAATACCATTGGCTTAAAAGTAAAAACATATTGGCATTATTCAATCTTAAATCCAGTTCATAAAACATGCCTTACTATGTGGACTGAATTTTCAGTCCAATAACCTATTACTTTTTTTCCCCATACTCATTCTCCATTCCGCAGGACCAAAGTCTCACAGCTATAGGTAAGAGCAGCTGTACATCAAGTGAAGAAAGGAAAGATTAAAAAAAAAATTACAATGAGGAAAGGCAAACAGGGACAGGTTTTCCATGAGATGGGCCAAGGTTTTAACAAAATCTCCCTGCTTTTTTTTTTTTTTCCCTTTGTTCATGCTGTTTAATACGTCGAGGTGGTTAAATTAAGATTACGCAGCAACTGAACTTTAATCCTAAAAAATAAGTATTGTTTTGCATTAAAACAAGGAGCGAGGAGGAAGGATGATGTCCATTATGGCATGGATAATTCAAGGAAAAAATAAAGCACTTCCCCGTCCCAGGGACTCGTGTCACCTCCCGGCGGGCGGCGCTGCCCCAGCGCGGTGACCGAACCCGGAGCGGTGACAGAGCCCGGAGCGGTGACCGAGCCCAGCCCCGGCACTGCCCCGGAGCGGTGACAGAGCCCGGAGCGGTGACAGAGCCCGGCCCCGGCACTGCCCCGGAGCGGTGACCGAGCCCGGCCCCGGCACTGCCCCGGAGCGGTGACCGAGCCCGGCCCCGGCACTGCCCCGGAGCGGTGACCGAGCCCGGCCCCGGCACTGCCCCGGCGCTCCGGGCTGCGGCAGCGGGAGGGAGGCGGCCAGGGAGACACACCCAGCTACAGCAGCTCCGGGGCAGAGGGCAAACAGCCAGAAAAGAGGGCAAAAAGGAAGCCCTGAAAGTAGAAGCCGTATTCAAAAATCAGTATTTATTTACTAGTGAGTTACATCTCCATCTGCACATCAATCCAGTTCTCACCTTGTTCTACCTTAGCGTCTCCATCTGGAGAAAGTGAGCAATCATACAGACCCACTGACTGCAGAGGCGCCTGCATTTACTCATAAAAAGCAACAAATTTGCTCACTACTGAATGAATCATCCTGGTTCTTCCTCTTTCCTTCCATGATGCAAGCATTGCTCTGTGCAAGTTAAAGAGTTCGTCCAACTTCTCAATGAGTGGCTACATCTCCAAACTGTCAAAAAACCCCACTTTTTTATTTTCTGTTTTTCTTCTCCCCCTGTTTCCTGCTGGCTTAGAAACCTAGATGGACTCCCTGATAGATCAGAGGGAAACCTAAACACAGAGCATGTGGGGGAAAGCATGGCCAGAAAGAGGGAAGCAGGAGGAATTAATCAATTCCTTCCAAAAGCAGAGCTGGTAGTACCACTCAACGTGTTTCATTTAGACAGTGGTGTGCATTGTATGAAATAGAAATTAATGTCGTTTGCAACGTTTTTGTCTGATCAATGTCCTTAATATTTGTTAAAATGCCTAAATAACCCGTTTCCAGAGCTTTTCATTGCTAGCTTATTGACAAATCCTACTACATCTTCCATGCAGTAATATTTTCTGTGCTCAAATCAACATCAGAAGAATAATTGCTGCTTCGCAGGAAATTATCTTGACAACTGATGTAATGATTCAAAACACTAACAACTATGAGACACATCATAAAATTCTCTGTAAAAGACACTTAAATAGACAACAGAAAGCACAGCTGTAAGTCTCACCACACGTTCCCACTGAGGGCTCTGTCAAAAAAAGCTGTCATTAAATCGCAGCAGTAAAATGTGGGTCAGTTGCAGCTCCACTACACTCACAGCTCACCATTTACATTCAAAGCTTGAGTCATCATGGGTTTTGTGGTCCACGTGTTCATAAAAAGTGCTGATAATCAATGGAAAATGGGATAAATGTTTCATCACAGGTTCTGACGAATGCTAATTGCTAACCAGAAACACACGACAATTACCTTTTGACTTGTAATTGCTCTCATGTGATGGTCGCTTATGAGATCCAATCACTCCATCAAAGTCCTTTTAATGGGAACTTTGCCTCAAGCCATGATCTGTATCTTATGTAAATCATTACAATAACACTGAGCGGCGTGAAACATTAGCTTATTTAAAAATATTTAATTTCAAGCGTATTTTTGCTCGTGTTTGTCACCTTCGTGGCCACTGTTATTCTAGTTTTGTTGAGCTTCCTGTTTAGTTCTAACATTGCAGGTCAAATGAGAGTTGGCAAAAAAATTGTTGTTAATTAGGACACTGCCTCTCCAAAATCAATCAAACAATCACAATACCCCAAGTCTCTCAATTTTAAATATCAACCAAAGGAAACATAACAGAAAGAGCTTAGAGAGGAAAATAATCACACTAACAAGATCAAGACCCATAAAAAAAAAAAAAAAACAAAAGAAAACACATATTGATCTTCTAACATAATAGAACATTATACATCTTTTTTAATGCAGTCACATGCCAGCACAGGAAAGTTTAATCATTATATCATCTACTTCTATTTATAATAAAACAGCCACCAGAGTCACTTTCATTGTATGTCTGTACATGGTTTTCTGCATGAAAAAAGTAGGAAGGAAGACTTACAAGCAAACCATGGTCTGAAAGAGTGCTTTCCTTAGAGGTAAATAAAAAATTGTATTAGATTTCTGTGTGTTTTGAAATTAGGGCTTTTCTTCTGAAATTGTCGATTAATCCAATACAGTCAGATAATAACATGATTGATGATCGCCGGATAAAAAAACCAAAATACCCACAAACTGACAAGTTTCATTAACACTAAAATACAAATCAAAAAACTGTCATCATAGTGGCAAAAACCTTTGTTGTTTCAAATCTATTACTATAAACATAGTAATAATCAACAACTACAAACATTAATATAACAAAGGAATCATATCTCGCTAATCCTTCTGGTTAGATGTTACCTGTAACACTAAAATTACAATGACTCACTTCAGAAACTGTCTAGTACTTACTCATTTTTCCAGACCAAACTTTACTTCCTCCAGGATTTATTTGGGTTATAGGAAATAGGCTAACTAAAAAGTAACGGTCCATTTCAGACAAATCGCCCTGAACACCGAATTTCTCAGTAATTTTTACCATAACCTTATGGAAACTAAGAGGGGGTGGTGGTGGGTTTGGATTGGTTTTTACTAAAAAGAAAAGCTGTAACATTCAAGTTGCATCTTAATTGCTTTTAAGAGCTGCAAATTGCTATGGGTAGAATCAGAAACACATGGACACAATGCAACCACTGTCTCTTTTGGCTTAGTCAGAAGAGCTTTTCTTTAAAACATAAGTGTCAGGTCAGCCAAGTCATTGCTTTACTTCGAAGCTTATGTAGTCACCTACTAGAAGTGTCATGTTTATTTAAAAATAATACAAAACCTTAACAAACACACAAAACCCAGACTGCTTAGGTAGATATTCAAGAGATGATATTTTTTCTTTCTACTACAAGAAGAACAAAATACTTCATAAAAGCAGATGAATATATGTAAGAAGAATATTCAAAATCAGAGTATAAAACTTCCTTACGTGTGTCATGCTTCAGCATAGTTAACAAAATTACATTGCATTTTATGGGAGAAAATAGTAAACCTGCCTGAGATATATTGAAAACGTAAGAAGAGAGAGAGCTGCGAGTGTAGCATTATCTTACTTAAGCAATCTCACTATAAATACATCACCCTTCATAAAAGGTGACATGAATTTCTTTGAAGTTTAAGAATTAGCACGTTGTCTCAAACGTGTTCCGCTCCGAGTGGAAGCTGCTTCATTATCTCTGACTGTATAAACTCAGGCAGCGGTGACTGTTTACTGAAACAACCTGTAAATGTGTTAGCCCGTGTTTGCAGAGGATAAGGACTGTGCCATCCCAGGCCCACTTCAGACCGTAAAAGTGGTTCTTTTCTCACCCTTATCTGAATCATCATTGAACAGACTGCCTCTGAACAGAGTTTACACTCCTCTTCTTTGATCTACTTCATAAGACCATCAGAACTGTTTACTTTGAAATGCACACATTTCTTTCTTGGGATGCAGCGAAAGGAGAAGGTGTTTTAAGACATGAACAGATAAATTCAAGCACACTGGTAATTTTTTCAGTGTTTCCTATCCCGTTCAATATCCTGACACGTAACTGCTCATTGCTTAATCTTATTCCTCAATAAATTCATAAGCATGAACGCAAATTATTCAAAACTTCCAGCCCTGTTTTCTGGAAATGACCTAAGTAATTGCTATGCAAATGCCACTGTCCTCTAGTTTCAACCATTCTCTCCCTGCAGCCTTCTTAAAATCTCTGATACTACATAAACTGAAGCCAACAAGTGTTCCTAAGACTTCAGAGGAAGATGAGAGTCCTGACTGCAGCACTCTGCCTCATGGACAGCACCAAAAAACATTTAACCCTGCATTTTCCAAGTAACTCCAAGCTCCAACAACCTCTACCCACCTTAGTAAAGGGCATTGAGTCTGTCGCAGGTATATTGACAAGATATTGTATCAGTGTTTCTCCAAGATTTCTATCTGACGAGGACGACTTGTACCTACCTCACGTCCCTACTTCCTTTGCTGATAGAAAGGCAAGAGGGGCTCAAAATTTGGGCATAAGACTCATAAAAAAGGCTTCTCCCTGTCCTTCCTTGTTATCAGTCCCTTCTGAATCCTCGTCCTTCATAGCAGGAGATTAAGATTGTGGGGCCGGGGCAGCTCTGGCAGCGTGTAGAAGCCCAGGCCAATTCCCAGCACCTACGTGGTGAGACGGCTCCGCGCTGAACTTGGCGCCAGGTCAGGCAGCCTTGAGTTCAGCAAACTACTGCGCTCGGAGATTAGGCGGATGTAACAATCACCTGAAAGGGGAGATTAAAGCGCCTCTCAATGAGGTCCTTTGTCCCTGGACTCATTTGATGCTTTGGGCCTTTTCAAACCACGCCGGGGAAGGCGCTTTAAATGTTTGCCCCGACGGCCGGGGCGGCTCCAGTGAGGGTCGGCAGGGCCGGGGACATGGAGAAGGGGCCCTTCTCGGTGGAGTGGCTGGCCCAGAGCAGCCGCGGCGGAGCCCGGGAGATGCCCGGTGAGTCCCGGCCGTGCCCCCTGGGTCCCCCCGCGCAGCGGCGGGCGCGGCGCTCTCGGTCACCGCGGGCGGGGCACGGCAGCCGCTGTGTCACCGCCCGCGGGGCCCGGGGGGGCCGAGGGTAGGATCCCCCAAAGGGTCCCCCCTTCAGACGCCCGCATGTGTCCCCGCAGACTCGGCCCGGGAGCGGGAGGCGGCGGAGCCCCGTAGCCCCGGGCCCGCAGCGGGGCCGGCGGGAGCTGTGCCCGGGCGCTCCCGCACCAAGTTCTCGGCAGCGCAGCTGCAGGAGCTGGAGCGCAGCTTCCGCGAGCAGCGCTACATCGGCGCCGGCGAGAAGCGGCGCTTGGCCGCCGTGCTGAACCTCTCCCAGAGCCAGGTGAGCGCTGCCGTGACCCCCGCCCCAGAGGGACACGGGCCCCCGGGGGTGGGAGGCACCTCACGGTCACCGCGGTCGGGACAGGGACAGCTCCTGCAGGTGCGGCGATCCGGGCCGCCCGTCGGCCTCACCCCACTGGCAGCAAACGGGGCTTGAGCAAACTGACAGCCCTGCCTGCTGTGCCCATGGCAGCTCCGAGCGCTCAGGGACGAGGTGCAAATGGAAAATGGTGAATGCAAGTTCAAAAGCTGAAACTTGACTAGGAGTTAAAGTACTTTTGCAATCTCCAGAACCTCAGGCTAATTCTTTCTTATGGTTATGTATCTATTTGATGGGTGCATTGCAGGATTTTTGAACAGAACTACCCCTACCCAGCCCTTTTAGCCCCAGTGCCCAAGGCTTGTGTTACAGCCCTGGCCCATACCTGAGTATTGGCTTGCCATGCATCGTGGAGTGTTCACGGTTTAATTCCTCGTCGTGCAAGACAATTATTCTGCATTAAATATAGACCAACGCTATTAGCCCTACACCTTCACTGTTCATGCATTCTGTTACTTTGACACTAAGTCTGCCTTCAGGCTGTATCACTATATGGAAAACGGATAAGGGGTTTGGTTCTTGACTCTTTTCTTATCGTCAGATAAAAACATGGTTTCAGAATCGCCGTATGAAGTTCAAACGCCAGACTCAAGACGCCAGGATCGAAGCTCTTTTCTCGGGCTTGTTTTTGCCCTGTCATTGTCAGCCAGACACGGCTACATCCAGCTATCCTCATGGGGTGGATGTCAATGCCTCTGCTACCTCTGCTGTCTCCCTTCACCCCGCTATGCCAAGCCCTGCCTTGTTGTTACCTTCTGTTCCAGCTCGGTCTCTTCAGCCAGTTTTGCCAAGTCCAGCTTTCCTATTGCCTCCCGGGCCCGGATTATCCTGTTACTCTTCTGTGCTTCCAGCAGTGACTCTAACCACTGAACATAAAGGACTGATGTTCCAATCAGATCTTCCTTCCTGTTAAAAATGTCAACGGTTATCTGTAATCTCAAAAAAAGTGCCAAATATCTCTAAGAGTAAACTTATTTATTTTGTTATATTAAATAAAGATTCTTTGAATTATTTTATTTAACATAAATAGGTTTGATTAGAGGAGAAAATAATTTACCGGTATTAGAGAAGTTATACTGAGAGTGGAAGTGGAGAATATGAAATCTCTCTTTATTGCTACAGTCTTCACCATGCTCTATGAAAATTTATATATAAATTTTCCTATCTCAAAATTTTCAGAAAATAACCCATAATCATGTAGGGATCCCCACTAGAAAATTGGAGTACTGTTGATACTGAAACTTATGTAGTAACTACGTCATTTAATAGGCAGTGGTGTTGAAAACTTTATCCATTCTACATGGGTGGGGGTTTTAAGGAAACATTTGTGAGCTACAGCAAACTGCATTCAAATTAAAATGTTAGGTGAGGTAAAAACGCTATGAACAAAACTGAACAAGTTGCCCAGTATTCTCTTTAATGTGTATATTCTGCACCGTTCTTCAAGTAGTCTCACCTGGTTTTTGATGGACATGTTGCATTTATACACTAAAAGAGAGATAAAGCTCCAAGGAATTAACTGGCAACCAGGTATGTTGATGCCAAATGTAAAGAATACTTGCAATTTAAATCTGTTTATGTAAACGAATTGTTCACCAATTCAGGTCTCTTGGGATGTTCAAAAAGAAAATATTTCACTTTTTACTTTCAAAAGTTGCAGCTGTAACTTGATAGCCTCCCTAATTTTTAAAGTGCAGAATAAGTTTAGGCTTGACATTAGGAATACTTAAGGCTGTTCCTAAAAGTCACAAAGCAAGTTTTATGGAAAGTGGCAAAGCCAAGCCTTTAGACAATGGGAAACAAGAGACCTTACATCAGAATAAAGCAGCTGCAGCAGGTGTGACTACATCTTCTGCCCCAATCCAGACCAATCTAACTTGCTTGCTAGTGATGGTTAGGACTACTCTGCAGCTGTAAGGAGAGAAAAAATTAGCACAAAACGAAACCATCACCACCACCGCCATCAAGACAGAAACCCAAACCTTCCTTTCCTGTGCTCACTAGGCAAAAAAGGGGCCTGCTACAGCTTTGTGCCATGCACTCCCTTTCCCCTCTTCTCCCTCCACCCTCCCTGTCCGCGTACCCTCCTCCCCAGCTCCCTCCTCCATCCCTTTTGGTAGACAATAGGGAGGAGGGGAAGTTGGGAGACGCTGGAAGGAATTTGCCCCACCACACCCCTTCTCTGTGCCCCACCAGGGCAGCGCTGATCCGTGACACAGCCAGGCAGCTCCAGGGACAACCTGTGCATTCCTCGGTCACTTTGGACACACTACAGAAAATTCCCTTTAACCCTTCCAAGTATTTTTTTTTTCACAAGTGAGAGGCCTCTAGGCTATTGCATCGAAACCCTCGATGACTCACTGAATTAGAGAGTAGAGGGTGTAAATTTAGACTACAATGCCACAATCAAGTAATGTATTTATAAGGCCTCAGGTGAATTAATGAAACTTCAATAAAATCTAGACTAAGAAGTGTTAACTAAATGCTTTTAGGAGTGAGCACTAATCCCTGGAAGAACTAAAACCAGACACAAAAGTTTTTTGCCTAGCGATTGTTTTGGCAATTGCGAAACTTTAAAAGTCCATAATGAAGGCTTGATCCATTAATTCCTGTTTAAAGACATCCTGACTTAATGAATATTATTACCTCTGCTGCCTTCACATGATAGATGGGACTGGACTTGTAAAATTTGATTCATATCTAGAAGAGAAACTCACTGACAGCTTATCCTTTCTCCGGAGGTTGTACTTAGCTCAAAGCACAGTGCAGGGCAGCTGGGTGCAGTTGCCTCTATCTAGGCTACCAAACATTTAACAACAGATAATCTGGGTGGGAGGGTAGGAAAGTCAGACAAAATGCATTTAACCATTAAATCCATTACCTTTACAGGAGGACAAGTGATCACCGTAGTTTGCATTGCACAAGCACAACCTTTTATAGAATTGACACATATAACTTTGTTCATATTTTATTTATATATATATATATACATTTATATACAACCTAGGGGGAGCAAAAAATACCATCTACACATAAACGCACTTTAGACTAGATTAATATTTTATATTAATTATCAAAAATAAAAATATTCATGTTCACATTTAACTTAAAATAATAAAGATATCATTCCAAATAAGGCAAGAGATTCTGAGCATGAAATACAATACAGTATAAAACACTGCATTTTCACTATAATGCATATACAGGGGGGCATTGCCTGTCCATTTTGTTCGGAATAACTGGATGGAAAGAGGGATGAGGAATAAGGTGTTGATGGTAGTAGGGCAGTTCATTTGCCATTAAGTGGTAGGTGCTTTGCGATGCATCGTATCTGGGAAAGGGGAAGCTGAACTGCACCGCAGGCATCGGAGTAAAAGGCAGGAGTCTCTGGTGCTGGGCAGCAAAGGGGTAGTGGAGACCATCCTGAAACAGAGCTGGTGAGGTCCCCGGGGCGTAGCTGTGGACTGCAACAGGGGACACGAGGCTGTGCTGGTGGTCCTGGATCTGTCTCTTCAGTTTCATCCTCCGGTTCTGAAACCATGTCTTAATCTAAGCAACAAAAAGAAGGGGGGGGGGTGCAGAAGACAAATCAGGGACTTTGCCTAAAGATAATGTGACAACTATAAACAATCATATCTCAGCCGCTTTTGCCATTTTGCTTCAGATGGAATTGACACAGCTTTTGCCCTACTTAGCAGAAGGCAGAGGACCTGCGGGATGCAGAGGGAGGAGTGGCTGCGTTCAGGGATTTTATAATAATCAAAGAGAGTTTCCAAGACCAGATACGAGCTCTGCATGGTCTACACGCAGATCACCGTATATCCAGGACAGTTGATCTCACTAAGACATACAAAAAATTTGATAGCTTCCCGATAGAAAGTGCCGCAAATTTCCCGGAGTGGTAACTCGTTAATCCCGGAGGGATCCCACAGACACTGGTAAACCCAAGAGTGCTGCGTCTGTTCATGGCAGGAAACACTTGCGGAACCGCCGACCCCGGCTGCTCCTGCCAAACGGGAGGATACGCTTCCAGCGAGACTAACCTGGATCTCCGAGAGCTGCAGGGCAGCCGCCAGCTTCCTCCTCTCCGTGGCGCCCAGGTACTTCTGGCGCTGGAAGGTCTTCTCCAGCCGGCAGACCTGCTCCGAGGTGAAGGCGGTGCGCGCCCGCCGCTGCCGCCCGCGGCTCCCGCTCCCCTCCGCGGCCCCGCCGCGCTCCCCGCCCGCGCTCTCGCTCTCGTAGCCCGAGGACTCGTCTGCGCTGAGCCAGCCGCCGTCGGGGCCTGCACGGAAGGAGGAGGAGCGGCGGTGAGGCCCCTTGCCCCGGCTGGGGCAGTGCCTCCGCCGGCCCTCAGCCCTGCCAGGCCGTGGCACCGGCGGGAGCCTGGATCCCGGCACGTCCCGGCCCGCTCCCCCCTCTTCTCTCTGCCTGTTCCCTCCTCACCCACCTGGCTCCGACGGGCAGGGGTCGGTGGTATCCCGGGAAGGGTCTCGGCTCCGCTCGGCCTCGCAGGGCTCGCTGTCCGCCGGCTGGCCCGGCTGGGGGCTGCCCCGCCGGGGCTTGGCTCTCACCAGGCGGGTGGGGCTGCCCAGAGAGGTGGGGGCGCGGGGAGGGGGCGCGCAGCAGATGTGGGGCCTGAGCCCGTGGGGCTTGGCCTCTGCAGAGGAGATCTGCTCCTGATTCATGGCGGAGAGGGGCTGGGCGGCCCGCGGCCACGGCCCGCTCTTATATGGGCTCTCCGTCCCGGGAGGGGTCGTTTGTAAGTGCGAACACACATCAAAGTGGGAATCGAGCAGAGATAACAGCTACCAGCGAGGAGGAAAGTTCACACGTCTGGCAAATGTCTACAGCCCTTGGCTCCAGCGTGTCTGGGGGGCCGAGGAGACCCCCTTGAAGTGCAAAGCTGCCCCTCTCCCCTGGAGGGCAGGGCACGGGCAGCCCCAGCCCCGCAAAGGGGCGTCTAAAGACGCCGTGGCTGCCGGTGGCAGCGCGGGTTTACTGCTCCCTTTTCAGTCAGGGTTCCACATTGCACAGATGCCCGAAACCAGTCCCGAGACCCACACCCACGGGGCTGGGGCAGGGGTGAAGGGATAAGGAACCTTGGGTAGAGCCTGCCGGCCCCGCCGTCCTTCTCCCTCCCTGGGAAAAGCCATGGGGGGCCAGTGACAAGAAGTCCCTATCCACGAGGCTCACCCTCACTCCCAGGGCCAGAGCCAGGCTGGGGGTGAGCAGAGCCTCGGGCCCTCTCAGCTTGAACTTGGCGCCGTCTGTCTAGCCAGAAAACCCATCTCCCCAATCGTTTAGTGATCAAAGCGCTGAGTGAGCAGCGGAGCTCGCACCTCATCAGCTTCACACCGCCCCAATCCATAGGCCGAGAAGGACGGTGCCCTTGTAATGCAGGGAGGATACCAAGACATCTCCCAGCACAGCTTGGTTGGGGGAAAGGGGCATTCCGGCAGCTCAGCCCGTCTCCAGGTTCTTCTTTTGTTCAACATGACCGGCCTGTTGGTCACGCCAGTAAAAAATTCCACACCGACCACGACCACACCGGCAGTAGCCATACTAGAATAACTCACATTCTAACCCTCGCTTAAAGGAGAATGGAAGCGAGCGCCAGTCCCTCTAACTGGGTACATGCACTGATAGGACCTCAATTTCAATGACGATTCCTAAATCCTCAGAGCTCCTGCTTGGATGCATCACCAGAAGGACTGGACACCATAAACCTGGGTCTAACAGGGAAGTAGTCCGTTTCTTTCTAAAACACAGCAATAATCTAGGTTCCCACACACACCGGCAATGTGAGTGATTTATTTTCTCTTAACAGAAAAAAAAAAAACCCAAGTCAACCAAACCCCAACTAAATTACCTCCCAAGTTTATTACGAAATTTCGAAAAAAACCCTCATATTCGTGCTATTCATTTTCATTGTCTCAGGCGTTCCCGTTAACACCGTGCCCGCGGGAATGGATAGGAGGATACCGACCCCTCCCGATCCCACAAAGTCGGCTTATCCCCACACTGGCCCCGGGGGAGGGATAAAGCCCAGGCACCTGAGCAATGCAAACACCTTTCCAAGCCCACAGAGCCCAAGAGCTGCATGCCTCCTGAAGCTTTGCTTGCAACACCATCCCCACAGGGCAGGGATGGGAAAGGCTGTTGTTGCCTCGGCACAGCCCCGATAGAGATCGCCCTGCTCTTTGAGGAGTGCTGGGCACGGCCACTAAAGGAGTTGCACTCACTGCTGGCACAGTCCTTTTGGCTGATATGCACAAGCCGATGCAAATGCCCAAGCAGTTGAGTACAGCTGAATCCCACCCTGGGTCAGAACCACATACCTGTGAGTGCCACTGACCCAACCAAAACCACTGTAACACTGAAATATGGACACATTTCAGTCAAGCAAGGATAGGTCACTCACTGTTGCCCAAATCACCTAAGAGCCTGCACATTAATTGTAATAACTTCAGGATTTAATAACTATTCCACTTGTGTTCGATCCCTCTTTTTCTGAGGCAAACGCATCACTGTTATCTCAGATCTCACGTCAGAACAGCGGTTTCTGAGTAACTCCATGTGTGGACAAATCCAAGCAGAAAAACTCACGTTCTGCCACACAGAAACTCATCCACCAGAAGCTGTCCTTGGTAAAGCAGTGAGTGCTATCTGCAGAGTCTGACTACCTCACCAAAAAGTTTAGAGTTAATACACGAAAACCACTGATATTTAGGAGCTCCTAAACTGAGCACATCCCTACCCAGCAAGCATCATGCACCCTGCTTCCAGCAGGGCAGCCTCTCCCACCATTTCTCCAGCAGAAGAAACCTGTGCCAAGCCAGGCAGCCTTGGGGCCCCCATGCCCTGCAGGCCCCTCACCCGGGCACGCAGAATCACCCAGGGACTACTCTCCAGGACAGACACTACAGCGCCAACAGCCAAAATTGAACCATGAGATGACCACTCAGTGTGGTGCCCAACGAGACCAATATTTGCACTGATACATTATGTGTCTTATAGAAGGGAACTATTATTAACCCTGTTGCTATTTCCTCCCTCTCCTTTGGCTGGGAATGCAGGGAAGCAGCTGACCTGTCCCACTGCTTGCTGAAAGTCAATGAAAACTGATTGGTTTTTATTAGACTCCAATCTGAATTGCCAATTTAGCAGGATATTTGAACCCAGCATTAGGATCCCCCCCGTTCCAGATGAAAGTAGCTGCATCTGTGGACCACAACACCCTGGAACAGATGGGAAAAGTGTGGAAGGTGTTATGTGGCTATTGCAGTTCCCATTAGAAAGAGGTGGCAGCTTGAGAAACTTGAAAACTTTAACGACCCTGGGTGGGCAGAGGCGCTGCATCTGCAGTTAAATATTCCCCTCACCTTGCAGTAATGTGGGGCTCAGTTGAGACAAATTTACTTCCATTCAATTATTTTCTGTTATGTGAAATTTTTACAGCATTCAATTGATGTGATACATAAACATGATGAAAAAGAAAGCTAAATTCTCAGGGAAAATGATGTATTTTCCTATAGAATTCTGTATACTCAGAACTTCAGAATGTTGTACTATATTGAAAAATGGATGAATTTTTCTCACATGTGTTATATAAAGAACATAGTGGACCCATTTCTGCAAATTACATTTCAATATATTTATTGTTCTGACCTTGTATGTAAACCTTACAACCACAAGAAACATGCTTGCTTCTTCAAGAAACATACTGAAAACTTATGCACTCCTGTAACTCGGTGTGATACCCTGAATGTCAGTGCAGTGATTCACGGCAGGACGTGACAATCACAGATACGGGTTTCAGGACAGAGCGCTCCTCTCGTGTGAGCTCGACAGGACTTCTAAGGACAAATGGTAGATTTCTCTCACTGGTATGCCTGGGAATATTTCATCTGGGACTTAGTGCACACCTGGAATATAAACCCATGGGAACAGGAGGGACTGCAGCAGCTCTACAGCATGAATGTACTGCCTAAAGAAGGTCTAGCTCATCGTTCAGGCTGTAGCATCTCCTGCACAAGACACTAGATACTCATCCTTTGCCAGATGCTGAAGTACTTTCGTTGCCCAGGAATGCTGTCAGTGTGCCAAGCCAGACCATCAGACAGATTTTGCATGAAAACATAAGAAAAGGTGGACATATTTTGCCAACAGAAAAAGTCCTTCTCAAGGGGTATAATTGCTAGCATAGCTGGGCAAATCTTTATGTTGCAAACTTTCTATCTGCTAACCATGCCTGTAAGTAAATCATGGGAAAAAACTCCAAACCAAAACCCCAAAACAATATACAGACCAAACTATCGTAGCATTTATCATAGATTGAGAGCTGATCTACTAGGCCACCACATCTGGGATAGTACTTCCATCATAGGCAGATCCCAATTATATTTATGAAAAGCACAGATTTTTCCAATACATTCTTGACAAAACTGGAGAAGTGGAGATGATAGAGGGTGCAATAAAATCAACTGCAACGCCACCCACTCCACTATGAGAAAGCGAAAAACCCAACAAACCCAAACAAAAAGACCCCAACGTTCGAACCCCACAAAGACCACGTTTAGCTGTACAAATGGGCAGGAAGAGAGAGCTTGGGGAAGTGTAGCAGCCCTTGAGAAGTAAGTAACCTCATTGTAAGGAACGGGGTTTTAACACGGCTGAAAGTGCGGGCAAGCCAAGCCAGTTTGCTGTGATCCCGAAGGGGCCCCAGGAATCCCAGGCCCGAGGCAGCCGCAGGGCTCGGGCTGGGCTCTGGGCTCCCGGTCGGTGGGACAGCTGATGGCTGTTTGTACCCTCCGCTGCTCCCCTTTGGAAATGCTAACTTGGTTATTCAGCGTCCCCTTTGATGTCCTGATAGGTGCTATTAGATAGTCAATTAGGCATAAACGAGATCGATTGTTTGGGAATAGATGCTTTTCTGTTTGAAGTACCCGTGAACACTAACAGTGCCATCACCCCGCCGCTCCTTTGCCCACGGGAACAATGCAGGCTAACACACAATAAATGACAAACGCTACTGACTCAGCCGGCAGCGCCGCACCCTCCCAACTCGCACTCTGCAAGCCCAGATATTCCCATTCAGCCACTGTGGGAGCAAGCACGCACTTTGCATTAAAAGCGATTTGTCGGGGGAACACTTGTGTGTGCTTTGCAGAACTACCGCACAAAGCAGCTAGGAAAGTTAAGTACAAGTTAGCTCGAAACAAACTAGTGCTTGTATTCCTATGCGCGCCATCGCCACATTGCCTGAGGACTTGTGACACCTCCACAGTTGCTCGCAATTGCCCAGGCAGAATAACTCAGAGCTGAAATAAGAATTAAAGCACTTAGCCTACCTGAATAACGAAGAGACACTGGGATTAGCGCCCTACGAGGTACTATTAGAGCATGACACCAGGCCGAAGCCTAGGATTTTAAGACAAAATATAAATGAAGGGTAGTAAATTCTACACAAGGACCATGTCGAGTCTCTCTTCTTTCTTCCCTCCTCCACTTAGGTGGGATTTATCAAGTTAATGGTCATCTAATTGAGTATCAAAGAAAGAGATAATGGGCAGCAATTAGATGTAATGGCCTAACAGTGCGAGATCTCTCTCGATTAGCACACAACGCCGAATAACTTCACCTAGTTTGTAAAGAGGTCCCTGGAGTGGCTCCATCATGTCTGGGAGCTGCAGGGGGGTGATACACCCCGATCCCATTCCCAGTCCCCTGATGGCTGCTTTAGCCAAATTGGGACGGGCGGTTCCGAGCGCGGTTGCTGGCGGCTCCCCCGCCCCGCGGTGTTAATTCAATCAGGTTTCTCCCCCTCCGCGCACGCACTGCAGGGGAGAAGGGCTTTGAAGTTAGCGCTGCCGCAATTGTCCCCTCCCATCCCCTTTTCCTCCCCGGGGAGCCCAGTTTTCAGATTATACAGCCTCTTCCTCGAGAGCCGCCGGGCCGGGGGGTTCCGACAATTTCACCCCACGAGCATTAAACTACTCCTCCCCAGCTAATCGACTCTGGGTTTTTTCTTCTTTTCCCCTTTTTCCCCTTCCCTTTTGTAGCTGACTTGCCCACACCGCTTTGTGCTGCCGAGGAGGTTCCGGGGCTGTGTTACTGAGGTGCGATTGAAGACACAAAGGCGCGGTGCTCCCCGCGGCGCTGCCGGGGCTCGGCTGCGGGGCTTGCGGCGGGTGCGGAGCCGGAGCCGGAGCGCTCCCGTCTCCTGCGAGGGGCAGACACAGCCCAGGGACCTGCACTGACACTAGTGCCCCGTAACTGCTGCCAGGGCTATAATACAGTGAAGGAGAAATTCCAACAAACGGGAAAAAAGCATGAAGTCCGAGTTCCTTTCTCTCAGATCAAAGGAATAACGAGCATTCACATTTTAATGCCAGAGTTGGACAGCTTTAGGAAAAATGATATTACTTCACATAAAGCTTCCTAGACAACTGGAACGTAGTAGTTACCTTCTAGAGAAAGCCGACTTTTGCAGGTAGGATAAAATTATCATGTAGACATTCGGAGGAACCGGATACCATTAGGGACTCAGCCAAGTGAGCATCACCTCTCGGGTTCATTTGAGCAATTATCGGGAAAAAGAACAATATTTGTAAGCTATCCCTGCCAAAACACTGGCAAGGTATTCCATGTGCTTGCTGAGTATACCTGTGGCCAAGGAGTCATTATGTCAAGTGATCATTAGCACCCTTTCGAACAGAGATCGGCTTCTGCCTCGCCAGCCGTTCTGCAGCTCGGACACCCAGAGCTGGGATGCCCCGATACTCTCCCAAACCAGCGTTCGGCCCTGGCACGAAACCCGCCAGCCTCAGCCGGAGCACGGGGAGCCGCACACACCCACTCAGGCACTCCGAGCCTCCGTCCCCTGGTGCCGCTCGGCCCAGCGTGGTCCGCACAAACCCCGCGGGCTTAAATCACGGCAAGGACAGCAGCGCTGCGTGTTTTCCCCGGCAGCACCGGCTGTCCCTGCCTGGTTCTAACCCTCTGCAGGGAGGGGAGGCTGCTGCCCGCCCCGGGCACCGCTGGCGCGGTGGAGCCGAGCTCGGGGGCGGGCAGGGCAGACGCAGGGGATGAGGGCTCATTCAAAATAGCCCCAGATTGCTTCTCACCCCGGACATGGTGAGATGTGCTCCTGCTTCTCCCTTTTTACTTTGGGGTGGGGGGATGACGACACCCTCCTCCCTCCCCTGCACAAACTCCGTCCCCGCAGTTCCCCTCCCAGGAAACTGCTCCCCTCCGCAGGCGGGAGCACTTTGTTCTCCCTCCCTCCTCCCGGGCCTTTCCATCTGTCCCACTTTTCCCCTGGCCCAGCTGCGGTGCTGCCCGTGCCCACCTCCCTTTCACCCTCTCCGATTTGTTCCGGGGCTGGGGCACTCTCGGAACGCTGCGGGTAGTCCCGGAGCTCTCCGAGTGCTCCGTCCCTACAGTCCCAGCTCCCTACACCGCCGCTCTGAGAGCAGGAAGGGTTATTATCACTATTCCTTTTGTACGGGCTGAGCAGAGCATTTGGAGCAGGGCTAAGGCTCTCCTCTGCGGCCGTCCAAGATTATAAAGGGAACAACTAACCCTTCAACCATTACTCCCTTGAAAACAGAATGGCCACATGGAGTCTAATGCTCAATACCTTTTTTTTTTTTACGGTAAATTGCACATTTATTGACCTTGACTGTTTTGTTATTTAAAACATGACTGCTTTAAAACAGAAGAAAATATTCACGATTGCAGCTCTTTCTGGAGACACCCCAGTTCCCTAATGACGTTTGAAAGTTAGAGAGAATTCTTCAGACCAATGATACCTTTTAATAATACCCGACTTCGAGAAATAAGCCTCCATCGAGTGGGAATTTTACTTATGTGTCAACAATTTCCCTTAATCCATAACTGCATAATGTTCCTGAGATCTCAACAAGATTGATGGCACCCATTTTAAATTAGCTGAAACTCCTGCATTAGAGACACACGATTTGTGCAATTGGAAGCAAATACCAGTATCTCAAAAGACTAGAAAAATACAGAATAGATTACAAAATAATCAAGGAGACTTCCAGAGGTCAGTGCAAAGCCTATTGCCCAGCAGCACATAATGTTGCTTTTTACCAGGCAAGGGTACTCAGGAGGCAGATTGGCCCCTGTATACAAAAGATATTCAAGGAGGCTGACTGAGAACCCTCAGACCATTCATTACAGGAGTTTAAATTACCAGCGTGCCGGAAATCTTCTGATAACCCCCCAGATCACTTCTAAAGTGATGGAAATTTTTATTGCTCTTTTCATGTTAGTTGACAATTGACTTTGAAAGATACATGTCAACTTACAGTCAAAGATCATTCCTCAGAGCCCTTTCTCTGGTTTGAAATCAGGCCATTTTGATCATCCATTTACTTGGTCATTATCCAGATTTTAAAAGTGCATAGCACAGTGGTAAGGAATTTTACTGCCACTTATGGAAAACCAGCCTTGGAATGTTAAAATTCTTTTGATCATCACCCGTGTACCCTGACAACCGCATGTGAGATGACTAGATACTGTTTTGTAGGTAAGAAATTTCAAGATCCTTTTCATTATCTCTTTAGGTAATAGGTTCTTACTAAACCACTGAGGCAGCTCATAAAAACATGAAGATATAATATCATACTTATTTAGACAGTAATTTTTTAAACCTTTAAAGTATCTGTTCTGCTACTATAGCAAGCCCAGGATTAAGTAACAGGTGTCCACATATTTGGCTAAAAGCACAGCTCCATGACAGAAAATCCTACCTAGTAAGTAACTGAAGGGGTTGGATACCTGCTTTAGAAGACCGAGGGAAATTCACGCTTTTTTTGCACTCAGCCGCAGAGTAAATCGCAGGGGGCAGAACAAATCTAGATAAGAAGGAGTCTGTGCTTCTTTAAATGAAGCGGAGCTTTCATTTGGGGTAGGAAGAATACCTCTACAATCCTTGAGAAAGAAATTCACATGAAAGCTGGAAAAAAAAATTAGGTTTATTATAACATTATATTTATATTATTGCTTGTCCCACCCCATTTATATTTTACAGTTGCCTATAAATGCAAGGGCCTGAAGTCCGTGATTCAGATTGTCCAGCATGTCTTTGTAAATGTTTAGATCGGTGCTGCATCGTAACTCCACCAGGCAGTTACAGACGAGGGCAGCCCAGATATCTTATCAGTAGTGCAAATCCTCTTAAGTCATAGTTCGTATCAGAGGGTCAGACACCCAGCAAGAAAGCTCTGGGGTCCCGGTACCCTACAAAGCAGGGTGCTGCCCAAAAGCCGACTGGTTGTGCTCTGCAGGCGCTGCTGATGTCCAGGGCGGGTGCCGGCAGGGCCGCCAAAGGGAAGCCCTCGGAGACAGCCCCTTGCCGGGGCAGAGGTGGTGGCCGGGCCACGTAAGTGAGCGGCAAGGGCACCACAGCGCCCTGAGGTCCGTAAGGGAGCGCGGGGCTGCAGAAGGGCTCCGTCCTCAGCTCCTGCAGCTGCCGCTTGAGCTTCATCCGACGGTTCTGAAACCAGGTCTTGATCTGGGGAAGAGGGAAGGAGAAAAGGCGAGGTTACAACGCCACTCAGGCACATTGATCTCGTTACTTTGAGCCGAGCTGTCCCATTCAGCGAGGCCTGCGGCCAGCGCCCCCCGCTCACCTGCACCTCGGAGAGGCGCATCCTGCCCGCCAGCTGCCGGCGCTCGGCCGCGCCCAGGTACTGCTGCCGCTGGAAGGAGCTCTCCAGGGTGCTGATCTGCTCCGCGCTGAACGCCGTGCGCAGCCGCCGCCCGCCGCGCCCGCACGGCTCCTCGGGGCCCGCGCCCTCGGGAGCCTCCTCCGGCACGGGCTGCGCCGCTCCCGACGGCCGCCCGCCTGCTCCTGGGGACGGGCACAAGGAGGGAAGGGTCAGCCGGGCCCGGGCACGGCGTGGGGAACCGCCCGCCTCCTCGGCCCCCGAGCAGCCTTCCCGGGCTGCAACGGTGCCCTCTCTGGCCCGGGGTGTCCCAGGGCCGCCGCCCCCCGCCCGGGAGCCCCAGGCTGTGCCGGAGGTCGCGGTACCTGCGGCGGGAGAGGCCTCCACACGCTCCCTGCTCCGGCCGCCTCTGCCGTCCCGCGGGCCCGCCCGCTGCTCCTCGCTCCGCTCGCTCTGGCCGACGCCGGGCCCGGAGCCGGGCCGGCGGCCCGCTGACGATGCTCGGTGCGGAGAGCCCTCGGCGGGGCTCTTGAGAGCTTGGCTGCTCTGGGACAACCATTCCACGGAGAAAGGGGCCTTAGTCATCCTGCCTGGATTCGGAGATGCCGGGACGGAGGGCGTCGGGGTGCAGGGACTCTGCTTTATACCGCAACTCCCGGAGGAAAACGTTGTTTGTGTAAATACACATCAAAGGGCCAGATAAGTATCATCTAATTGCTATCAGTCCTCCCCCCCAACAAAAGATATCGTTCACACATTGCCCCAGCTCGCGGAGGCTCGGCTCCGCCGTGTCTGCCCCTGAGGAGTTCACTCCGCCGTCAGTGATTTACAGCTCTTGTTACATCCTATCCCCATGCAAATGGCATTTATGGAGCTGAGCAGCCTCAAACGGCGCTGGGGAATGTACCCCCGGGGGAGCGCAGCATCCCCGGCCGCTGGAGAGAGTGGGGACTCTGCTGCTTCCGATCTCCCTTCCCCTGGAGTTGCTTTTCCATTCCTTTTCAAAGACCAGGCCCACTGTTCTTCTCAAGCCTGCTCCTCTGTGGGCTGAGCACTGCGTTCCCGACACAGCCTCAGGAAGGCAAGCGGAGAAACTCACTGGGTTTACGGGACTGCAGCATCAGGTTATAAAGCACCAGGCAAGGGATGAGGGATTTGGAGGAGAAGGTTGTGAAGCAGAAAAAGGTAGATGTCAAGGTCATTGGATTCTACGAATCGACAGGTGTTTGGTCGTTTACATAAAAGTATGGTTTCTGGACTAACAAATCAGAAAATGACAATTACTGCCTTAGAATTGACATTCTGTTGAGAGTTTTGCTAAAGTTACAGAATTCATCCCAGGTCTCCTGCAGCTATGCAGGTCATCCAGATTTCTCTGCGTATCTTACTATCCCTCTTTCTTCTTACTACGAGTCTTTCAGAAACGTTCCTGTTCATCTTTGGGTTTTGTGTGTGACAAGAACCCTTGGCTGCTGCAGTAAAACCATGCATTCCCTCCCCTTTTCACCCTCCCCTCATGTGCAAGAACAGAGCAGTACTTCTACTGCATTGATAATTCCCATCACAGCCCTGCTCGGTATCAGTCTGCCTCCAGAGATCACGATTACACATCTTCTTTATCTGCCCTTGTTCTCGCCTGCTGCTTTACTCATCCACCACCTGCACACAAACTCGGTGCTCTGCTGTCTGTCGACCCTGTGACTTGGCCAACCTGTTATTCTGCCACTCTGGCTGCATTTCTCAGCATCCACTTTCTCTGTGACACAGTTACTGTAACCACAGTTCTAACTATTTCTTAGACTGTCCATGAGACAGAAGTTTGAAAACCCTCCTAATTATTTTATGTCTAAATCTTCCAATGTATTCAGTTTTAATATCATACAGATCTTTTTGTTTATTTTAATCCAGTACAATTTTATTAAAATCCTCTTTGTCAATCTTTTCCTAAATCAAACATTTCAACTTCTTGTCCACTCCAAATATAGTTGCTATATCTATTTATTCATCAATAAATCCTACAGTTTTTATGTTCACCAGAAAATTGTTTTATTGAACTATATTCAAGTCTGACTTGTGAACCCCTTTTAGGCTCTGTCTCTCATTGACTGCTCATATCCATGGCATAGCATGAGTCCTACTTTGCTCTACCAGTGATAACACTGTTCAAAAGCTTGTCTCTAACCAAACAAAAATACAAACACGATTGACACCTTCATTTAAAGGTGTCTAATAATTCAGAACCACAACCATATATGACCAGAGCCCTCCTGGAGCCCTTTGTTTCTGGCCTGTGTAGGTAGGGATTGACATTACAGCCTGAGCCCACCAAACAAACTTCCTGGAGGAAAAATGGTGTAAAAATATGTAAATAAACATTCAAGCATTAATGCCTCCCATATATGTTACCTACCTAAAGAAGTCCACAAACACCTCTAGCATGGACAAAGCCTGTCGGACACACACAGACACAGATATATATGTGTATATATATTTGTGGTATTTTTTCACCAAACAAATGGAATGGTTTGATATCTAATTATTGAATCCTCATCAATTTATACTTGCCAAGCATTTTCTGATTAACAATGGAAAATTTAGAAAGTTTACTTGACCAGACTGTACAAGAGTGCTTTTAAATTTCCTGTTTCATAACACACCCCACCACCAACCCCCCCACCCCCTCACCACACCCCACCTTGAATATTTCAGGTTCTTAACTATTCTTTTCTTTAGGTAAATGTGAAGACTTCCCCCACCACAAACCTGAGGATAAATTTTAAAATACCAGAACTTATGAGTATTAGACAGTTCTGTTGGTAACATATCACAGAATCACAGAATTTTTAGGTTGGAAGAGACCTTCAAGATCATCGAGTCCAACGCATGTTCTAACACATCAACTAGATCATGGCACCAAGTGCCACGTCCAGTCTTTTTTTAAACACATCCAGGGATGGTGACTCTACCACCTCCCTGGGCAGATGATTCCAGTATTTTATCACTCTTACTGTGAAAAACTTCTTCCTTAAATCGAGCCTGAATCTCCCTTGGCGCAGCTTGAGACTGTGTCCTCTTGTTCTGTCTGTTGTTGCCTGGAGAAAGAGACCAACTCCCAGCTGACCACAACCATCCTTCAGGAAGTTGAAGAGAGTGATAAGGTCACCTCTGAGTCTCCTTTTCTCCAGGCTAAACAACTCCAGCTCCCTCAGTCGTTCCTCATCTCACAGAGCAGACCAAGCAGGCTGGAGGGGAGACAGGAATGTGCTCTGTTCACTGAATTACTGAAGGACGAGTCCCCCAGCTCAGCTGTATTTAACATGTGGCCTGGCAGCAACCTCTCCAGTCAGAATTGGGAATATCAGTGCCACTGCCTGCTTGCAGAATCCTGCCAAGCCTCCCCTGCAGTCAGGCAGAATGCCATTCTCAAGGACTAATTCTCATAAACAGCACAAAAAGAAAGGGTAACTTTTCAAGAAGCTTCTTTCTCAATTTAAATACTTCTGATCACTGTAACAGCATTCTGCATCACAGATGGGGCACAATTCCATCCCAATGAGTTAAATATGTCCCATGTGCCCAGAATTATTTCCAGTCTTAGTTCTTACAGAATATTATGTATAACTATAAATAATATACTCATATCCTACTTACATTCTTATATATAACATATCTCTATACAAATACTAAAAAAATAAGAGTCTATTTCTATGACATTACTTCTTCCAGCTTTATGTCAACAAATAAAGACACTTGGCAAGCAGTTGTATAGATGATGTGTAGAATACATGACCTAAGATGGAGCTCTAAAAATAGTAAATACTGGATTTTATCATCCATTGATACATCTGCCTTTACTGATTTGAAGACTTTTTACCACCTGAGCTGCAAATTATATCTTTGTACACTGCTGGTTTATTAATTGCATTGTATTGAAGTAAGTGGTACTGCAGAAAGATGGTGTCAAATGCTGAGCTCCCAGAGACACAAATTGATCATAGTGTGACAAGATTAACCAAATCTCATTTCCATTACACATAAAATGTATAAGTCTCCTGGACAGGTAGCAGATGACTTCTGAATGTAATGACTGCTACAATATTTAACAGCTGCATGTTTAATTTTATCTAAAATTCTTAAGCTGCCTCCTTTGTGTTTCTATCTATTATTCATTGAATGCTTGTTTGAAAATCTCCTGCTAAACTGTGGGTCAGAAATACCACGTTTGAAATCAAGTGATATTACCAACGGGACGAAAACTTGCTCATGCTAATGAAATTTGTCAGAGTAGGGCAGGGACTGATAGTAGCTTTTACTCTGCTGCTACGGGGGCGGGGGCCGGGGCAGAGACAAAGAGCTCAGACATACCAACATGATTGCCACTAGCAGGAGTCTGGAGATCCATTACCATAGATAATGGCAATACTCTATGCAGATGTTTGCAGAATACACAGCCGCCTTCTCTGGCGAGGCAGCACCTTCAGCTTTGCAGAAATCTTCACACAGAACACTGGTCTCATGCTGAGGAGGTTCTGCAGAACTACCTATTTGGCTGCCTGCTAGACCGTAGATAATATTTAGAAATATTGGGTAATAGATAATAAATAGAAATATTTTGGGAATACATCTCAGCCTTTGAGAATGAATTCTGGCTCCACATCTTCCAGCCCAAAGCTCAGCTGTGCCCGAGTAAGCCAGCTCAGAGCCCTGCGAGGGGCAGGACTGTGCTGAGACATCCCCTGGCCATTGGAGCTGTGCAGGAACTGAGGAGAGAGCAGCCGTGGGTTCCCCACAGGTACCGGGGAGAACTGCCACCACTTGGCCTTGCTGCAGTGGGTACACAGCACCAAAGGAAGGGACTGTCACTTTGTACCAGCAGGGAACCCTTTCCTGTACCATTGGAGGGTCCTGTGAGACTGGAGTAGAGGGAATTCGTGGTTCCTAGGAATAGCTAGGTGGTGATGCAACTCAAAGAGTAAAAACCAGTTTATGCCACACAGGGGCCACGTGTCCACCTGTGGACATGCAGATTTCCCGTGAAGGTCTGTCCAGGGAAGCAAGGGCTGCTGGCATCTGCTGTGCAATTTGCATGGTCTTTGCCCTCGTGTGTTTATCCAAACATTCAGTTTCTGAGTAATCATTATTTAGGACTTAAAAACATTACAAATGTCCTCCAACCATTCTCTTAATTATCATAATTATCTATCCTCTTTGACAGAAAAAGAGCTACTTTTCCATGAGGCATTTAAAGACCATATGAGCAGAAATACCAGGAGGGCCTGGTATAAACATAGTGACAATGCACAGATGAAAATTAAATGTCTCATCATGTTTGGAATTGATCTAAATCAACACAGCACTCAAAATACCAAGAGCTCCCACGGCTCCTTAACACAAGCCTGCCACCAGCAGCTAAAAAGAATCAGTGAAACGTTTTATAAAGATATATATTCTGCAGAAACATGCTGCAAATATTAAAAAAGAAAACATTTACTGGTTTTAATGGCTCTTTACCCAATTTTAAGCTTATTAAATAAAGGTCAAATTCAGTATGAAGCAAGGTGCAGCAGCAGAGTCTTTTGCTTGTTTATTTATTACTAGACAAACGATTATAGTTGGAAACTCATCCAAGTTTCAGGAATGTAAATTCTACTTCAGCACTCATTGCTATCATATTGCCGGAGGGAAATCTCTGTGGACACTGCTGAAATGAAACTGCTCTGAAGTCTGTACTTGGTTTAATTCTGTTTAGACTAGAAATTAGACTTTAAAAACAATTAGACACACTTAGACACCTCACAATATTTTCAAAACCTAAAAGAGAGGCTAACTTCACGTTACATCAAGGCCTTTTTCTTTGTCAGTCTTTGCTGAAATATACTATTTTTCATGATGATTACTTCTAAAGTTACATTTAGTAACATATAAAAGTAAGAATGCATTAAACCAGAAATTTTCCATTAGATTCCTAATTCCCACAAATACTTTCTAAAGAAATTTATGAAGAAATTACAGAAATTATACTGACCAAAGTATTTATTATTCTTGAAAGCAACTTTTCGGTTTTGGATATTAAAGAATGAATAATTGCCTCCCTTGATTTTAGAGGTAGCATTTGAGTACATTGAGTCAGTCAGCAGGAGAATGAGCTATCACAGCTGGCAGCCCTGGGACATCTATCACACCCTGTGCCCATCGTGATCTATGCCATACAATGCTGCTTTGAAATGCATTGGTCTCAGCAGTGAAAATACTTTACTGACTCTTCCTTCCCCCCCTAACTCACACCTAAAATAAATAAGGTCTTTGTATTGCTCCAAAACCAGTCTGTTCAAATTAAATGGAAATATTTATATATTTTTTTTGTTTACTTACTTCAAGGCTCTTCTGCATTTCACATTTTTGCTATTTCTCCCCTTTATCTGTATTCCCCACTGTACACTGTTTTTTCCTATTTTCCTTATTGCAGTCATTTCCATCAGGTATCCTGCAAATGTTACTATTGTCTGAAGAACAGAATAACTTTGGCAGGGTATATAACTGTAGCAACAGAGCATAAATGACATTGTACGTCTGCCTTCACTTATCCCAAACAGAGAGCACAGTCCTGACATTCCCTTAGTTTGCTGATAAGGGAAAAGCTGGGCTTAGTGGTTGAGGACAGGAATGTAGTTAGGTTAAGATGCTTAACACAGCCCCTGTAACCCGCAATTCCATGTCTGTGTTTCCTCCAGACAGTGCAGTGTTATTCTCTTGCCAGGTTTTACAGAAAAGAGTGTATTACACATGGATAGAAGGTCAATAGGATTTAAGACTATGACTATGTGTGTGCATGTTCTCTAACTGCAGCTGAACGCTGAATATAAATTCATGTACATTTTACAAATGGAATAATAAAAACCCCTGCCATTTTGTGTTTGCATGTTTCTAACGGGCAAGGTTTGGGCAGAGCGATCGTTTTTCACTCTCCCTCAGCTCCCGGTGCAGCACCAACATTAAAACGCTGCGGAGGGGCTCTTGTGCCATCTCCTGGCTGTACCGACGCTCCACAGCCAGAAAGCTGCTACAGAAAGGAAGGGAAGCAGTAGAAGTTTATCTGAGGCAGCGACACAATCAGGGAATCATTCAGGTTGGAGAAAACCTAAGACCATCAAGTCCAGCCCTTAATCCAAGTTCACCACCAAACCATGTCCCTGAGTGCCACATGCACCCAGGAACACTGCCGGGCTAGTCTCAGTTCCTGGCAGCTAAGGTGACTCACCCAGCACATGGATGTGCACGGCAGGCTCCACTTCTAATCCCTCTGCTGCTGCTTTTAACATCAGGTCACTTTTTCCCTGCACTAACATATGTATAGAAAGGAAATTCAGCACCCCTTTGCTGCAGATACTAATCTTTGACATCAGTTCCACCAACTCATCCCACAGCATCACCTACTTTTGCTATGTATCAGTGGAAGAATGCAAATAAACTCCTGAAAATTGAAGTGACTGGAATACAATTAATAATCAAATTAATATAATCCCCTGATTGCAGGTAAGTGTTTGAATTATGTCTAATTTACTTTACCAAAGATCCCTACTGAGTCCCTCTCTCTTCACAGGAACAAGTAGACCTGTGCACTTATGACAGAGTTTTGTCTCACTTGTTCTTAAAAATTCACAGGAAAGCAGATCTTACAGGTGTGTTACAGATGAGTAACCTATCTCAGTGCTTCACAGGAAGCTTTCCAACGTAAAAGCTGAAACAAAATCAGCCTTGCTTCAAAACCAAGTGGATTAACTTTTATAGAACACAAGAAAAAAACCCCTCACCCTGCAGCTATTACAATTTTTTACAACAGCATTTCACATTAACAAGTCTGCTCAATCCAATCTAGCATATATAAGTCTAATTCTTTCAGTCTTTCTCAGTTTATGTTTCCAAACATATACTTATTATGTGGTCCTCTCTCTCTCATTTTGGCTGTATGTATCCTAGCTGCAGTGCCTAAATGGTCCAGTATTCCTGCTGATGCTTCTCTATTGCCAAACAGAGCAAAATAATTACCTTCTGTCATGTGCAGCTCTCATGGAGTGCGCTTCAGGTCTTCTCCCCCCACCTTCTTCTTTTCTTTTAGCAAATTGAACACATGGATTCATATTCAGCTTGTGATCTGTTATGGATTTTTACTGAAGCTCTCTAGTTATTTTTCATTTAACATTTATCCTTCAAAACCATAAGACTTGAAGCTGAAATTCAAACTGTTATCATGATTATTGTGAGTTCTAAGCTTGTATGTTGTATAAGTGTGCTTTCCATCCCACCTTGTATTTCAGCAGTAAAATTCACAGACATTCCCACCCACTCCATGCAGTGTAGGCTGTGAGAAGACTTCCTTATGGTAATCCTGGACAGTCTGCCTCCCTCACTGGTGTATGCAGAGTCCCAAGCAGGTCTTGTCTTGTTGTTACTGTGACTGTGATAGTTCCCTTATTCCCACCCACGTGTGCTGAGAACCAAGCATGTTTTACCTCATGACTCTAAGCCAGAACAGTTTGCTTCCCCCCCATCTGCTTGGGTGCCAAGGTGAAGGCCATCTGCAGATCTTGGAATTCAAACAGCAGCACCTGCATTACATGGGGCAGCTAATGAACAAAACAGGACATTGCACATGTATGAAATGTTAATTAGCACAGATTTCTTTACTCACCCCCACAGCACTTTCCCTGGAGCTTCACTCCTGAGCAGGGCTCCAGTGCATTGGGTCCTCATTTGACTGGTGCTCCAGGATTCCCACTGTGGGAACGCTACACTTTTGATAAAGCCAAAGTTCTCACTTATTTTGTGCCTTGTCCCTGAGGGATCTGCACCTGCTTTTCATTCATAACATCTGGATAGGCCTAACCCCACTCAATTCACTTTCATAGTTTAACAAGCATGTTAATTACCCTTAGAAATTACGTATTAACCAGTTGTGTATTCCCCTTAGAGGCTGATCATCCAAATCNTGCACTTATGACAGAGTTTTGTCTCACTTGTTCTTAAAAATTCACAGGAAAGCAGATCTTACAGGTGTGTTACAGATGAGTAACCTATCTCAGTGCTTCATAGGAAGCTTTCCAATGTAAAAGCTGAAACAAAATCAGCCTTGCTTCAAAACCAAGTGGATTAACTTTTATAGAACACAAGAAAAAAACCCCTCACCCTGCAGCTATTACAATTTTTTACAACAGCATTTCACATTAACAAGTCTGCTCAATCCAATCTAGCATATATAAGTCTAATTCTTTCAGTCTTTCTCAGTTTATGTTTCCAAACATATACTTATTATGTGGTCCTCTCTCTCTCATTTTGGCTGTATGTATCCTAGCTGCAGTGCCTAAATGGTCCAGTATTCCTGCTGATGCTTCTCTATTGCCAAACAGAGCAAAATAATTACCTTCTGTCATGTGCAGCTCTCATGGAGTGCGCTTCAGGTCTTCTCCCCCCACCTTCTTCTTTTCTTTTAGCAAATTGAACACATGGATTCATATTCAGCTTGTGATCTGTTATGGATTTTTACTGAAGCTCTCTAGTTATTTTTCATTTAACATTTATCCTTCAAAACCATAAGACTTGAAGCTGAAATTCAAACTGTTATCATGATTATTGTGAGTTCTAAGCTTGTATGTTGTATAAGTGTGCTTTCCATCCCACCTTGTATTTCAGCAGTAAAATTCACAGACATTCCCACCCGCTCCATGCAGTGTAGGCTGTGAGAAGACTTCCTTATGGTAATCCTGGACAGTCTGCCTCCCTCACTGGTGTATGCAGAGTCCCAAGCAGGTCTTGTCTTGTTGTTACTGTGACTGTGATAGTTCCCTTATTCCCACCCACGTGTGCTGAGAACCAAGCATGTTTTACCTCATGACTCTAAGCCAGAACAGTTTGCTTCCCCCCCATCTGCTTGGGTGCCAAGGTGAAGGCCATCTGCAGATCTTGGAATTCAAACAGCAGCACCTGCATTACATGGGGCAGCTAATGAACAAAACAGGACATTGCACATGTATGAAATGTTAATTAGCACAGATTTCTTTACTCACCCCCACAGCACTTTCCCTGGAGCTTCACTCCTGAGCAGGGCTCCAGTGCATTGGGTCCTCATTTGACTGGTGCTCCAGGATTCCCACTGTGGGAACGCTACACTTTTGATAAAGCCAAAGCTCTCACTTATTTTGTGCCTTGTCCCTGAGGGATCTGCACCTGCTTTTCATTCATAACATCTGGATAGGCCTAACCCCACTCAATTCACTTTCATAGTTTAACAAGCATGTTAATTACCCTTAGAAATTACGTATTAACCAGTTGTGTATTCACCTTAGAGGCTGATCATCCAAATCTGAGTGACCAAATATATAACTGGGCCAGGAGGATCTGTTGTCGAGGCATTTACTGACTTCAATGTACAACATGCTGTTTTTATCTCTTGGGACAGTTACCTTGACCATTAAGTTATTTAAAAATTACTTCATGGACAAAAGCATGTCAGCATTTTAATTTAGTCTCTAAGCTTGCAGATTTTCAGACAGCTTTTTCAGTAACTCTTCTAGTGTCAAAGTCTTCCTGGCTGATTCTCTGCCATTCTCTTTACCTTGCCTTTCCCCTCATGTCTGTGGTCTTGCCCATTTTTAAAAAGTAGTAGTATTTTCTGGGAACTCACTCATTCTTCCTCCATCAAAAATACAGTAGTTCCAAGATTATTTCAATTTTCCTCATTATTACAGAATGGATTTAATCAGAAATTAATGTTATGATACATCTAATTTGCTTGATAGCCTCTGACCTGCATTCCTGGTTAACTTTGATCATGACATGCATTGTTTAGAAGGGAGGCAATGGAACAGCAAGCACTCCAGGCTTTTGCACCATCTTTTGCACCTTTCTGCACCTCTTCTGGTAAGCAGAGAGCTCTTATTTTATAATAGAAAAATATTTTAAAAAAACATTTTTACTGTTTTGCTTTTCCCTAGCTAACTGAAATTTTTTGCCCGTCCAGTTTTGTTCCTAACCTGCGGTGCTGTTCTTTTATATTTCCTTTCTATTTCTTCTTGAATTGTTTCTACTTTTTTTCCCAGTATTCTTTTTTTTCAGATAATTGATGAGTCCCTAATGCAACCACAGTGTTCTCTGAGTTTTCTTTCCTTTGCATGTGGATAGACTGTTGTTATACTTAAAACAAGGCCTTAGAAACTCTTCTTAGAAACTTTGAGCTCTCTTGAATTTTTCTTTGTGTTTTAATTCCTTCCCCAGGACCTCATGTACCAATTCCTTGAGTTTGTTGAATTTTGCTTTTTTGAAGCCCAGTGTTACTATTCTGCTTCTTTCATATCTTTCTTTCCTTTGAATCATGAAGTCTGCTGTCTCATGGTAACTTTCATCTTGATTGCTCTCCTCATGCAGTTTTCCAACAGTTCATCTATTAAACACTGTAAAATCTTGAACATAAGATTATCCCCTATGGTTCCAGCACTAGCTTATACACACAAAGCTGTATCTAGAGTGTGCTCACGCCGGGCTCAGAGCAAATCATGTCCTGGCTGTTGTCAGAGGGATGAGAAGGTGCTATGGGCAGGGATGTGAGCACAGTGTACTTCAGTACATCCCTTCGTCTGGAGAAACAATAAACGAGGCTATTTGTGACATTTCACAAGACATCATCCTCACAATTTTTAGATGCAGCCTAGGATATTCAGTATTTCATCAGTGTAGTTGATTAAACATCAAAACTTAGTTGTTTGGCACTCTATTGAGTTCTCCACATCTTTCTCTAGGTTTTAGTCCATTATCTTTTGTTTAAATAAACTCATTTGGGAGATTTTGTATTCCCAGAAATGTCTTTAACAGAATCATCCAACCTTTGAACTGCAGTTTACTTTCATGGAGAAAAGTTACTTTGCTCATGTCTGTGGATCTGTACTCTCATCTCAGGAGTCATCTGTTCTTTTCCACCTTTTATTTTCAAGTCCTTTGCCCTTTCAGTTCCTTCAATTGAGAAAATGAGAACTAGGAGATATTTTGAAGGGATATGAAGACACTTCTTATCCAGAAGAAGTGACTTTATTTTCCCTTTTCCCAAGAAAACCCAATAATCCTAGTCTGTGACTGTGGATCTGATACATCCTGGAATTTAGCTACTTAGATGAATAATTTACTACTGTTATTGTTTAGGAATTTTATCACATATGACAGCAAATAAGCATCTATTTGCAGAGGTATTGTCATTCATTGATAGATTAAAAACAGCCACATTAACAGAGCTAAGAGATAATGAGCTAATTCTCATGAATGCAAAATATAAATGATAAGAAAATTCACAAAAGCAATTTCAAAAGTCTGACTGGGAACTGTATAAAATCAATTTATTAAGATCATGTGATTAGCAAGTCTTGTGGAGTACTTTACATTAGTAAAACATATGCTACTTAAAATTTTACAGTCATTCAAAGGCAAGGTGTGCATTTAAGTGAATTTCTAACTGACAAAACCCCAAGTAACTACTAACAAAACCAATTATTTAAAATAAATGCATACAGATAAAATATGAAGATATTTAATATCTGAAGATAATGTTATAATTAACATTCTTAAATCATAAAGGTAGGAGGTAAATATTAAATGTTTCCACATTCGGCAATTTTTAGAGAAATAGCAACATGATTTACTTCCCTAAGGGTAAGTCAGAATATTATAATAAATGACATGTTAAACCTACATATGGTAAATAAAATAAATCATAGTAAAAGTAGGACAAAAGCAAGAAAATCCTGTTGAGGACAGTTCTTCAGTATTTAAACCAGTAAGAGCCAAAAGTTAGTAGTATTATATTAGCAGGAAAAAGTAACTGAGTATTTAAAGGAAAGAATGGACACACCTTGTTTTTACTGAGGAAGATGAGAGAGAGCTGAGATGTAATATTGCTGTTACTGACAAGAGAAAAGGAGAAGCCTTCCTCTTATGCATTGAGAAAGCTACAGTTCAGCATGTGCACATGCACTTCTGTCAAACACAACAGTACAACTGCAAAACACCAGACATGAACACACTCCCATTTCTTACATCATTACCCTTCTGCATCACTAACACTTGATGAGATACTTAGTTCAAATAATTTTTAAATTTTTTTTTAAACACAGTTCTAAGCAAATCACTCTCAGAACAGTGCTTAAGTGTTTCTTACCCTTCCCCACTTCTCATTCAACACTACCACTGCTCCCTCTGTTTGAAATACTTGTATTTTTAACTAATTTGTTGCCTTAACATTCTGGCCTTGCATAAACCTGGGTAGCTCAACAAATTTCCTAGCAATAGCAACACATTTCATGGCCATTTAGAAGGTCCTGTAAGTATAAGCTCAATGAATAGGTTAAGCACCACAGTTTTGCAAGTTGCAGATCCAAATTTCACATGGTTATCTTCAATTGGATGATGCTGGAGCACTGTGATCTACAAAACCAACCTCAGGAGCAAAAGCCATACTCAAATGTGCACACATACAGACAGACATAAATTGTCAAAGAGACTCTTGTGCCAAATACAGATTAAAAAAGCATTTTCACATTTACTGTCTTCACAATGCCAGGAGTGCAGAAGCAGAGCAATGAATTGGTAATACTTACATTCAGATCTTACTTTCATAAGGAAACAGGTTAGTCTGATGACTTTAAAGTCAAACTCAAAAAAAATTTGAAGGATAGCATTCCTCTCCTTCCTTGGTAGGAGAAATAGACAGCCAGTTATTTATGTCAGTTACAGTTTCAACATAAAAGCAAGACACACCTACAGTCAATGAATAGCAGAAGATCTGTGTTTCAGAATTATATGAACAACATGACAGGATATAAGTGTACTGTGTTTATATAAAAATAGATTCAACATTTAATGAACTATGTTTTGAACTCTCCTAGGTCAACTTGGCAACAGAAGCTGGAATTTTAACTTTTTTTCACAGTAATTTTTAGATACTGGTTTTCAGGCAAGTTTATTATTAATGCTAAAGAAAAGTAACAAAATTAATAAGCCTTTTCATTCTCTTTTCAATTTTATCTCTCTTTTTATTCTTTTGATCTGCCATTCAGTGGCCAGTGATTCAAATCTCATTAGTCAGCACTTTATAATTCCATGTTAAGAAATATAATTATTTCAACTTGAGACAGTATCATATGTCACTTCACTTAAGTATTTGTTTGGAAATAGGTCCAGTAGACGAAGTCAACTTAATCCAGTTTTACAGTCTAGACCCAGAATAGAGCAGATGTAACATAAATAATTACTGAAATGTTGCTTTCATCCTGCGCAGTGTGTCCTGAATTTTTCGAGAATGTTTTTCTGCTGGTATCTGATGGAAGTTGGCACAGTTGTCAGCTGCCAAGGCAGAAATGTCTGCATCTTTAAAATGAGTTATTCTTTGTCTGAGGTAAGACTGCAGCTTGAAATCTGGTGCATATGTGTAAGGATTTTCTTGAAAGGCATGAACTTGGCTCACAACTTTTGCAATATTTCTTGTAAGAGAATATGGTAAAAAACATTAGTTTGTTTTGCTGATGATAAAAACAAAAACATAAACCAAAAAACAAACCTTAAAGGAAATTCAAAGGCATAAATCATTTTATTCTATTGTATTTGTACCTGTAGCTACTTGTCTAAACAAATGAAACTCTTTGAACTGTTAATTGTGAAATGCTGCATTAGCTCTCATTATCTCATTAGACAATAGCATAATTAAAAATACAGGTGATATACACACATAATAAAAATAATTACCTAAGTTTAGTCCACTTGTGAGCTCCATTTGTCATTGTGAATCCTCCAGTTTCGAGTTGTTGGACATGCATAGCCAAAACATGGGCTGATGGAATTGTTGGAAGAGTTTTGAATCTGTCTCCTTCCATCAGGCATAAGCTGTCACTTTTTAAAAACACCTAGTTAAAAAATGCACATAGATTAATCTCTCATTAATCTTGGGGAAGGTTTTACAAGTTCTCCATGTACTTAACACAATCTATTTATTTGTCATGAATATTAACTTCTGGCACTGAAGTTGAAGACAACACTATGAATTCATCTGGTGACAAACTTTTTAAGTATACAAAACCCTAAATTCAATCAAAATATATTTCATACATAATTTCAATTGATCTAATCACAGGCAAAACTGCATTTTAAAACCTCACTCTATGTTTCAAAATTGCATAGATCAATAAAAGAATGGCTATAATAAAATAGACATTTAAGATCTTTCAGAACACATTACCGCTGCAAAGCTTTTGCAGAAATCTTCTAATGCAATGTAGCATATCTAAGGTTTTAACTTGATTTGAAATTTTGATTCATCACACAGGACACATGTTAAAGAAATACTAAGATTAAATTTTATGTAAATTCTTGGCTTAGGAGTTAAAAGTCCTCAATCAAATTAAACTCATAATTAAAACAATAATTATGGTTTGCATCCTGCACAGACCCCCATTTAAGCAGATTTTCCACCTTCTCCAACCCCAAAGATGTAATTTTGCATTAAGGATTTTATACTAACCTCAACAGCCTTGAGTTCCTCCATTATCTCAGCTACTTTTGCAGGTAGAATTTTCCAGGCCTTACAACAAAACAGAATATATTTTTGTTTTTCACATTAATGTCTATATTGGAACAAGATTATATTAAGCAAAATGGTTAGAGAACAGAGTCCCAAACTTACTGGCAGCTGTCGTACAATAAGATTTTCCAAGCCTGCCAGGATTTGCATTGCAGTAGCAAAATTTCTTTGTTCATAGCAGCATTTTGCTATAAGAAGAAATTTTGATAACAAGCTCACCTGCCGCTGGAAAAAAAAAAAGATACATAATATACATATATACATAGTGAATCTACATAATAAAATTACATGAGAAGGAAGAGGAGGTATTTCCTTTTTCAATTTGCTACCAAAATTGCTGACTGTACTAACATTTCCCCTCACACACTTTTTCCCTTCATGTCACTCAGGTGATAAAAGTTTATCACTTATCACTCCTTGATAAAAGTTTGACCTGTTTTCCCCTGAGACAATCCATTTCTTACATTCTGTTAGGTTTTGACACCTGTTATTAAAAAACATCCAAGGCCCTCCTTGTGACAACAAACCAAATTGTAACCATCCACTCACAGGTGTATTTCAGAGTATTTCTTGTGGGTTTGCTACATAGCAAGTCATAGATAATGACAAATAAATAACTGTTCTGTAGTTAATAGTACAATAAACAATGACAAACCTTAGTTGTGTGACATGTTACAATTTCAGCAGCAACCCAGGTGCTGATACTGTCTGCATTTTTTAGTAATTGCAGAAGGTACTGGTCTTGTATGCACTTGGACAGAAACAGATTACAGACTTTAAGTGAAACTGTCTCAGCAACAACTGCCCTAAGGAAAATACAGAAAAAAAAAGGACAAAAATAATTCTGGCTGATATTGGATTTTTAAAGGCAACCTCGATTGTGAAGAAGTCAACTTCTAACCATTTAAAATAATTTTGCATTTCTTGCCATCTTGATTTAATACTTCATGATGTACATAGCGAGTCACGTTACTTTTTCTTCCTTATAATTACAAGGTAAGTATATCTGATCAAAAAATAAGCATATACAGGATGCATTTCTGTACATAAAAACACTTTCACCACTCATTAGTGCATAATAAAACCCCAGCCAATTTGACACAAAATAGCAGCCAGAAATCCAAACTCAACAACTGCAGCCACATAAGAAATCAAACCTGATATCTAGTGGCACCACACCCATCATTTCTCATGACTGAACCTCAAAATCTACGGAAACCAGGTGATCTAGCCTTGGCCACTGAACACCCTGCAAAAAATGAGTTCTTTAGATGTTCATTCTCTATCCTTAGAAGCAAAAATCTACCATAGATAGTGCAATTAAAAACTACTAATTAGAAGCTAACTGAATCCACTGAGTATGTAAGAAATAGACCATCATAAAAATAATTAGGTCTATGTGGTTGGATGAAAACATTAATCACTGATGAGCAAGTAAGTTAAATAGGTTGGTAACCACTCTAGTAACTATAGGAAAACTCCTGTGTATCTCTGAACACCAATAATTCATCCCCCTAACATACAGAAGGAGCATTGTACAGAGAAGCTGTGGAGTCTCCAACCACCTTCAAAACCCAGCTGCACACAATCCTGGGCAACCTGGTCCAGCTGACCTTGCTTTCAGCAGGCTGGTTGGACCACATATCTTGAGAGGTCCCTTCCAACCTCAGCTAATCTGTAAGACTGTAAATATCTTTGAGATTTTATATGCATACACACATTCATGACCAAGGGTCTACTTCAGAATCAATGACATTTTTTTCCCTACCAAAAATGAAACCTTTCAAGTAACCCCCAATGCAAGTTCTTAGAAATATTTTGGCCCCAACTCAGTTCAGATTTCAAAGAAATCACCTGGCAAATGTGGCCTTTCACTCACATGCATGTGCATAGGCACATACCCGTATTCACGTTTGAAATCTCCAGAAATTAAACAACCCATCTAAATAGGTTACCTAGTCTGTAAAAAATATACTAAGTATTTCAAGTGTTTCTATGTTTCTGGCTGGATTAAAAGTGTAAAACTTTAAGTTATTGTGCATCAACAGAATCGAAGCGCAGTTAAAACAAACAACTTACTTTGGCACAGCAACACATTTGTCTTTAACACCAAGTGCTCTGGAATTTAGGAAGTGTACTGGATGACATTTACTAAATACTTCCTAAACAAAAAAAGGCAAGATATATCTGCTGTTAGTTCTAACAGTTCTTTTAAAATGCTCAGGGATAAAAATGACAGAGTATGTCCTCCTCCCACCCCACCTACATGAATTATGAGAGGGGTCACAGCCTAAGAATAGCATTAGATATCCTAAATTTCACTGTAGAGATTTCAAGAGGAAAGTTTTAATTCAAAGTCTTATAAAATAGTATGAAATAAACTTGAAACAAGGTTGGGCAATAGTAAAGAAAGAAGAGAACAAGTAAGAAGATAGGTATTATTTGTACTTCCAAATAAACCTAGACCTTTGTACCTGTTGCAGTAGTGTCAGCTGCCAACAAAGCTGTTGGGCACTGCACTCCATCAAGAGAACTGGACCCACTTCATCCGCTCTAGCTAAGGAGGCTGAGGATTCTTCTGTGAAACTGCTGCACCAGGGCTTTGGCAGAACTGCTGAACCTGTGTGCAACCACTCTCTCTGATGCTGTGCCATCGGTCCCATACCTTTGGATAGTTTCCAGTAGAAGTTCTGGAGAAAAAATAAATGTAAGGTTACAACTTCTCTTAAACAAACACTAAGTCTCCCCTTGATGTAACTTTCAAGAAAGTGTTTTTAAGGGAAACACCTTCGTGCATGCAAAACTCTTCAGTTCATCTTCAAGGTCAGCCCAGAACAAATTGGTTTACACAACACTGCTATTTTAAGCTAATATAATATGCACAGTGGATGAGTCTAAGCAGGAGGCTGCCAGATCTCAATCAACAATCAGTATTTAAAACAAACCTCTGTGTATTCAATCTTGCTGCCATAGAATATTTTACTTCTCTTCGCTTAGAATCAAACACAATTTTCCAAGAAATACTTGGTTTTTCATTCTTTTCCCTTCTTCCATTATCAATATTGTGCAGTGACAATAAAAAAAGTCAGTGTTCCTCTATTCTGTTTGCCCTTTCTTGGCTGAATCCCCAATATACCCATGGAATTGTGCACCCTTATCATGAGGCTGATGGTTAATTCAGCTTGCACATGATTGATATGTTTGACTTCCACGTGTTATTTTGGTAACTCTGTAAAGAAATCTGCTTTTGGGAAAAGCCTGCAGTATATTCTGGTTTCTGGGGCCATAGAACAGAATGAAATAGTAAATACAGATGAAAGTTCAGACAAGCTCTTGCTACAAGCTTTGAAGTTCTAGCAGGGAACCTCACAGCTCCTGCTGTTTTCTTGTATTTATAGTCTTACAAAGATGCCTAATAAAAAGCATTAATGGTTGACAAGGGGTCAAAGGTTTTCCAATAACTATGAGTCACATGTTAGGGTCAAGAATGAAGAGTTCAACTCTCAAAATTTTGATTATCTGATCTGTGATTACTGAAACAGCAGTCAGGAGTTAAGATTATTGTCAGGATTACAGAACTGTCTGGATCTTAGATACTTTCAAAAGAAAATTTAAAATGCAGCTACATAATTCTTATTTAAGTGGGTCTGGACTCTAAGTTGGACATTTCTAATTTTGTTAAAACAATATATGGAAATGTGCTCTATACACTGCTGTCTGAAGAAAAGACACACCTTTCTGGAAACATCCTCTGAGAGCTTTTTACATAGAGAATGTAATGTTTTTCTGCCCTCCTCACTTTCCTCTTCACATTTGTCCACAGCAGAGCACGGATCAGCACTGCCACCTTTCCTGGCAGAGGCATCCTCGAGCAATGACAACAAGCGCTCCCCGTAGCCATTTAATGAGGCAACCTGGGAATGCAAAATAGGCTAACAAAACACAGAACTCAACTTCACAGAAATTATAAGAAATTACAATACATTTCTAAGATCCCTACCTGCCCAAAACCAGACATACTGGACACTGCTGTCAAATATAGCAGTATCTTTCTTTTATTTACTTTAATTGTACTCAGGGCAGCTTTTTGTAATAACTATGTTACATACCCCACAACTGACTTTTTTTTTTTTTCTTAAAGGATCTACTGAAATTCTGAATTACCTTGGAAGAAATAAATTCTTTTAGGGTACCCAGAAGATCAGTATTTGTTGCAAAGTCTACAGTGTAACAGTCCTCAATCCATGCCTGCAGGATGCAGAAACTGCGGTTACATATTTTGGTGAGGGATGTGGAAGGATCCAGGCTTGCACTGGTGAGAAGAAAAAGAAACTTATTAACCCAAAATTGATTTCCAATTTAAAAATAAGCGTTGACAAAACCCACAAATTTTATTTGGTATTTAATGTAGTATCTTAATTCCTTAATTTCATGACTCTAGAATCCATGGCTCTATGGAAACAGAGCTGAGGTTGTAATTACTACCCATTAGTGGATAACTGGTAAAAGTGAAAAGCAGAAATAAGAAGAAAGCACATTTTCAGATGCAGCTCTTGCTCTTATTTTGCTCTCACTTGTTAAGAGAGTCTTACAAAAAGAAACATAACAAAATCATTTTAATGAAGTAGGACTTTTGAGAAACAGCTATTTGTTACTGGGAGGAGACTCAATTGTGCTTTTATAATGTTTTTCATAGGAATTTACTGTACCTGGATAAAGTGCTGCTGATTCTATCAAGAAGAAACTGCAAAAATTCTTCTTGTGTGCAGAAATAGCGAAACGTGTAAAGAAACTGCTGTACATAACCCTCTAAAAAGGCATTTCTGCAAAGCACAAGAAAAACTTCAGACAAGCCAGAACATTTCTTCAACTTGCATTTGAGTACTGCAACAGCAAAAAAATCCTCAAAATATAAAGAAAAGGCATTTTAGATTCTCAAGCTCTTAATAAAACCTTGGTTCTTTTAAAAATGATTTTTATACATCAAGTACTGTGATTGCCAGCCCTGAAAGATAATTTGATTTATAAAGAGTTCCTCTACTTTCAATTTTGTGAATAACCACTGTGACATTCCTATTATTAAGACAAGTTGCAATCTAAATAGTATGGAAGAACATATTACATTTTCTTTTTTTTTTTCATCATCTAACTTGATGCTGCTTTAAAACATTTTTATTATAATAACAGCAGAAGAAGTAGATACATTAAGTAAGAAAATATTCCCTGTAGTGTTAATTAGAGTAGTTACTTTAACAATGGAATACAATTATTATACACACATTAAAAATGAGGGCATTTTATTTTTTTATATATACACGCTCTCAAGGTCTTAACACAGGTTAATTGTCTTTTCTCCCTATTGGCCTACAGCTAATCATGAAAGTTTGGGTTGGATGAATGTGGAAAGTCTAATTCCAATACATTTTCTTCACTTTGTGCAAAATATTACCTACCAGGAAAAGGAGCCCTCAGTGTAAGTAACTGGGTCTCTGAGTCAGGATGAACTGGGAGAAGTAGCTGGGAGGAAGCTGCTCCCTCTTCAGGGGCACAAATCTGATGGAGCCTCTGGCAATTCCTATCCTTCCCACTATTACAGCTTAGGTACCTTAAAACAACACTGCCCTCAGTGAAATTGAAGGACACCTCTGCTCCCATTTAAACCCTGAGATAAGCCTGCATCTTCATTGGTGCCAAGGATTGATTATTGGGGCAATAATCTGCAGATCTGAACCTAAACATTTTCATATCCTTATTAATAAGAATTACCAAATTATATTATTATATGAAGAATTGTTGTATTGCTGGCAGTAACATAAAGTCTTGATTCCATGGCAACTATCAGAGCAAACCTCAAAGAAGTAAAAGATAAAAAAGTTTAAAGTTGCTAGTTTTTTATTTATTATCAAATGCTTTTAATGAAGGCCAGCTGATCTTTTGACATTTTCATCTCCATTTCTGTAAATGAGTGTTCACAGAAATAACACAAACTTGATAGAAGAGAGGAAAACTTATTAAATGTTGAGTAACTAGGATTTATCACAGAGACAAGTTTTTCCTGATTTAGCAACTATGCTTCAACCCACTCCCAATTAATGTGTAAAATATACTATACCTAGAATATAAATAAGCCATTAAACCAAGTGGTGTACCAGCCTGCAGAACTCTCACTCCATTTTGATTGTTACACTGGTGTTTCTCTGTGTTGTAGTAAAGGAGCAGTGATGATTCATCCATAGGTGCCATGTCCATGGTGTCAGTTTTCCCACTGTGAATGACTGCAGGCAGCACACAGGACTCCACACCCCACTGCTCTGCATACATCATCTGCTCAAAGAAGCAAGGCCGAGATAAAACAATAATTAAAGAGGAAAATTCACACAAAATGCAATCAGCTTAAAGACAAACTACATTTCATAAAATTGAGGGTTTTTTTTTTTCTTTTAAAATAATCCTAGCAATTACCTTTAATAATTATTTTGGATCTTACTTTATTTGGCAGTTTGACACAAACTGTTTCATATTTCTTATACTGATCTGAGCAGCCAGTTACAACTGATGCAGTAGTGAAATGACAAATGAAGCACAAGTGAAATAAAGTCTGACTTGCCTGCATGTATTTCTTTACCAGTTCAAGAAACTGCACTTTGGATTTCATCTCCTGTAGTTGTCCTCTCAGTTTGGGCAACATAGATTTAATTTCAGGACCTTCAGGTTTAAAATACATGGCATAAGAACATCAATGACTCAGATTTACAGAACAGGTCCTTAAAGGCACCATGAAGCCATTTTATGACTGGCAAGTTGCTGTAAACTTACCCTTGCTTCTTCTTTCTTTCTGCAATAGTTTCTGGTAAAACTTTATGGTCTTTCTGTAATTTTTTGTCTCCATCATTAGCAATTGTTCTAGTTCCTATTTAAAAAGAAATAGGATTCTGATCAGAATTGTAAGTGGAAGTGATTCTAGTGATTCTAGTGAGAAATTGAAGTTTTAGGAGAGAATTATTTTTTTATGAAGAAAAAAGAACATCCAAACAGACAAGAATATGATATTAACCATGAAAACTACCTTTCACATCTGTGTTTACAGCAAGATACACCAGGAGTTACCTGTTCCCAGAAAACCATTAGTGATGTCACAGTTCTACAGCTTAAGAACTGGAGCAGGTTTGTGTCAAATGAGACTGTGTGGAAGTTTGTCTGAATCTGTTCACATAAATATGCCTTTAGTTATAACTGCACTTATCTGGTTGTTTTCAAGAGCATTTTAAAAACTTACAATCAGGAGTCATCCAGAATTAAAAATTGTATGTTCTGAATTTAGTGCAGGCCCTAGAAACACTTTAAACTGCTGACCTTTATTTGCAGCAAGGATTGAAAGTCTGACTGAAATCAGTGGCTTCCAAACAAGTATAATTACATGCTATTATACAACCAGGTGAGAAGGCAGACAAGAGAGCTGCTCTAGAAATAAAGGACATATAAATGTCAAAGTCCAGCTTTCATATTTTCTGTTTATGTATTTCACAAAATTGAAAAAATTCAACTACATTTCTATAGAATTATGTAACTTAAGCAATGAATATAAATGAAAGTATATCAGGCCCCTCAAAATATAGAAATTTAAAAGTAAACATTTACATTTATAATTGTTTGCATATCAAAGGTTTCATTATTTTATTAGCCAGTAAAAATGGGCCATCCACTTCGGGTTCAGCTTCTGATTTATTATGAAACAATAAACATGATGTTGTGCTTTATAGAAGAGGTGACTTTTGCACTTGGGTGCCAAGTTAACTACCAGTGACCCAGTTACACAAAACAGCATTTTAAATGCAGCAAGTTCACGGAATGCAGCAGACAACCCCCACAAGCAGAGTGATCAGAAAACACACAGCTCAGAGCTAACATATCAAACAACAGATTGGTAAATAGGTTAGCTTTAATGGGATGGACTTGCTAGAAATTAATTTGAGCTTAAGAAAAACCTGTCACTGTTTTTCAGAAAAGCTCAAAAGGTTTAACAACATAGTTCATTAGCATAGAGTCATAAAAACCCCCTGGGTTTTTAAAAGATGTACTCCTACAGAGACATTACACAGAGAAGAGGGAAAGCACAGGAAAGCTATTATCCAGATTCTAATTGGAAGCTGCTTGCTTTTACTTCAAGGTCTGCTTCATCAATTAAAGCAAAATCAAGGTGATTAAGAGACTGTGTAAACAGAAAGGGAATCAGGAGTGACCATTTGGAATCCGGTGGACAAAGTGGTTTATCCCCTATAAAATCTGAGGTGAAGTCAGAGGGAAATTCCCTGTCTATTCCACACCATTTTCCAGTTCAGGTAGGTGTAGAGTACAAACACTTTTGATGAAGCTCTATGCCCATGATGTGCTCCAGTCACAGCCATTCTTAGCCCTTTTCTGTAGGATCACCACTATAGGGCTGGTGCAAAGGGCAGACAGTGCTTTTCCAGTCAGCTTTAGGAACAGAGGATGGGTTGTAGATCAGTGATTGCACCTTTGTGTCAGCGTGCTTTATTTTGGAATACTACACCTCTACTGTGGTTTATTGCTAAGACATGACAAATCTTGAGGATTTTAAGCTGCTTAAGAGTCAATACTTAAAACAAGAAACGGTGTTTTGACTCACTATAACAGAGTAAATTTTATCATACTTATAACCAGCAAGATGTATCTTAATGATTTAAAATCAATGTACTCACCACTTTTTTAGCATCTATATTTTGTGACTCACTTGATTTCTGCTTTCCAAGGTTTTTCAAGTAACTATGAACTTCTGAATCAAAACATTCAGCTCCATAAAATGCACTGCTCCAACCAGGACTACAGCCACTAAAGTCAGGTAGACTGGGAGATGCCAGGTAGCTGTTTCCAGGTATCTTTATCATGACCTGTTCTTCTGAACTTGTATTTTCTGCAAAGCCTGGACCATGCCTGTTGCTTTGAAAATATTGCTGCTCTTCTCCTTTGTGGATTGTACTCTGCAGAGTCAATTCATTTTTTATATTATCCAAAGGTGACTCATCAAAATCCATTTCAACTGATGATGTTTTAATCATAGGCTCAGCCTTCACACTGAAGTTTGCTTCCCCTTTTCCTAAAGAAGGTGTGTGGGGAAAAAGAACTAATGGTCATGTGCTGTAATGCATGCTTTGTTGAACTTAAACGACACACACAAAACACTACTATGAGACTACCTATGTGTGTTTAGATGCTCATTGTGACTTTACATTTTTTTTTCTCAACTACACATCATAAAATGATAAAGGTTAAAAAAATTTTCAGAACTATCAAGTGATAGTTAAGCAACACATTTCTGAAAAGTACAAAATATTTTCCATGCATATGCAACGGGCATTTAAACAACACAGAGAAACTTCAAAACAGAAGTTAAATATGTCAGACCTAAGCACACATTAGTAAAATGCTTTGCTTTTGAGTTATTTTCCATCCATAAGTCTTGAAGCTTTTATTTCATACAGAGAGGGCAAGAATACTTGATATAGCCAATAAATGTTAAATTTTCTACTCCTGCAGGACTCAATCCCTTGAGTTATGATGGGACTTTTTGCAGTCATAACAACTATTACCAACCTTCAGGGACTGAGGCGACAGTCAAAGGTTGGTATAATGCTGACAGGAGCATTTATACCTGCCAGAAGTCTCCCTTTTCACTTGAGCAACTCTCCTGGGCCTAGATACGCCACCTTGGAGTCAAACAAACCTAAATTCCTGGCGCAAAGAAATCACACATTCCACGGCGAAATCTAGAGCTGCATTTGCACTCATTCTGAGCTAAAAATGGAAATACTGAACAACAGCAGCCAAGTGAAAATCTTATGTTTTGCTATAAAAATGAACAATATAAGTGTATAAGCTCTTCTTTAAAACACACGCATTTTCACTTTGCTCAAAACAGAGAAGTAACCAAGTTTAAATGCTGAAATTTGGATGAACTATTTAAAAAAAAAAACACCTCACACTGGTAAAGCAGCAAACAAATAGAAGCTGTCCATCAATGCACCAAGCCTAGAAAGGGTAAGTGGTTTCATGACAATATTAGGATTCACCAATCCCAGCTTAGTTTTGAGTTCAGTTACTGAAAGATAGATATTTTGCAAACTTTCAATCACAAAGTTTGTCAGGAGAAATGTAAAACCCCAACTGAAGAAGTATAAATAAACAATCCACTAATGGAGTGGACACTGGAATATCTACTCAAACACAAGAAAACCACAGACAGCAGTTACCATCTTTAGGGTTTTCAACAGAGACATGTGTTGAACTAAAAGTGAGTAAAAGTAAATGACATCCCACAAAATAACATTGGGCCACATTTATGTCCTTAAGGCATTGATAATGTTCAGATTCAGTGAAAATGTCTGTAACTGTTAAGGAGATTGCTTTCCTGAAGAAACAGGCAAAGTGTCTCAAAGCTGCTGTCATTGATAGATTCCCAGCACACACAAAGATCTAGAAACACAAAGTCCCTTCTCACCCTCTGTCTGATCACTGCTTGCCAAAAAGCTTTCAGATTTCTTCACATCTTGGAATACATTGTTGCATTTTGCTTCATCTGCCTCAGTTATGCTGAAAATACAAGAAGACTAGGAAAAGTTAATATTTCCTATACTTTTATATATACATCAGTAAGATGAGACCTTACAAGTCCATCATGCACATAGAGGGGCTTCATAGTATTTATCTAATTCCCAAAGTTTTCATGCTCAGCAACAGCTCAGGTTTCTCCTACTGGATCACTGCTACTAAGGGAACTAAGGGCCTAACTTCTAACCAATTTTCAAAATCTCCTTAAAAATCCCAACTCCAATGGGAAATAGGCCAGCATACCAAGGTTGGATATTTGGAGGTCATAATCTATTATCTCTGATATTTGCTGTAAGGATTATACACCTTTCAACACTGAAGTTTTTCTAAACTGCGCCTACTAAGCTTCTTCATCAAAACTTCAAATTTGTAGTTCCCAAAACCTCCAAATTAACTTGGACATAAATTGATTACTTTTTTCAAAAAGTCTTCAGCAAGAAGCTTTTATAAAAGTGTGCTACATTTGGAGGCTGCAGTAAAAGAAGAATTTAAAAATTATTTTTCAGGTAGATACATATACCATTGAAGATTAAATAAGAAAAATGAGAAATAAATTTAGCTGGTTTTTGTCACTTAACAGGCTACTTATAAACACTGCCAGGAAGAATACTGAGTCAAGTTAAACCAGTTAAGCAAAACTTTTCTAGCAAAGCTAAATTAATTTCCTTTTTCTTGGTTGTGATTAGAACACATGATGTATAAAGAACTAATACCAAACAGAATAAACAAACTGAACAGTAAGAACAATATACTTGTGAATAAACAGTCTCCTTCTAACAAGACTATGAAGCTCTGCATCAATGGTTGAAATTGATGAGAATTGGGTTTCCATTATTCAGCTATCCTAAGATGGAGTTACAGAAAAGTGTGGTAGGAAATATTTTTGACTGAACCATCAAGCACTATTTGCCATGGAGAAAGCTTTGAAAAACCTCAAACTGTGAAATAAACAGTTTACAGAAAACAAGTATGAATAACTGAAGAGAAAATATATATTCTTTCCTGCTTGTATGAAGTAGGGATAAAAGCATTAAATTCAACTGTAAGAAGGTGAAAGTTGAAAAACACCTACCATAAATGTGGAGATCTTCCTCCATTTACTACCTGATAGAGACTCTCCAGTAACTTTTCATCCCAGTAGAGGTCACAAAACTTCTCACAAATTCTATCAGAGAACATACCAAACTTAATTTCCTTTAAGTTTAAAATGAAGTTACCTTGTTTAAAATAAAAAGAACAGAAACAAATAAAAGAGGGAGAAAAAAATTAATAGCAATATTCTTACATATCAGTGATAATAACATACAGAAGAAAATGCACATACCCATATCAAAAACTTCAGTTCCATTCTCTAAATAACCATCAAATGCAAACTCCTCTTGTATAAGATGAATCACTTCCTGCAGTAAAGTGTCATTTGCTGTGTTTTGATGGGGCAGGACTTTATCACTGAAGAAATTGTAACTGTCTTTATCCACTGAAGTACATGGTGTGTGTTCTTGCTCAGTGAAAAAACTGTCTATGCTGGCAGCACACTCAATTTCTTGGCAGTTGGTTTGAGTAACTGGGCTACTTCTACCAAAGTGGTTCTCTACATTAGTAGTCTCATGACTTTGCACATTGCAAAGGGAGGCATCATTTTCTGCTTGCATGCTCATTTTATAACTTGCAATAGTACTTGAAAGCAGCACTGGCAAACTGTGATAGCAATCATAAGCAATCCTTGAGCGAAGAGGTTTGTTTGGTATTTGCTGTGACACAGCCAAATGTACTGGTACAAATGTCAGAACTCTTTTCTCTGAGTTCTGTTTGAGAATGATGTTATTTATATGAAGAAAATTAGGAGATGTAGGACAAGTTAAAGAGCTGGAGGGATCTTCAGGTAAAATGTTCTTCTCTTGTAGAATATGTGAGGAATCAGATGGTGATGATAGAGTAAGTGGAGAAGTAAATGTATTGCCTGAGTTTTGCTCTTCTGAAGACATCTGGAGTGAGTGGCTTGGAACTTGTAAATCACACTCAGGTGTTTCAGGTGCAGTTTCAACACCACCTGTATCCTCAATACCAGAGTCTTCTATATATCCTGATTTGTTGTGGTTCATGTATTTTTCTTTCCTTGTCTCTTTCTTGAATTGGTCAGAAACTGGTGTGTGAACCTCTCTGAAAAAAAAACCAAAGATTTTTTTTAAAGGAAAATTCAAATAGATTTAACAATGAAAACTAAACTTTAACTTACTATGCTTTAGGATATACTCACTTTATTATATTTGCATCTTGTTGCAAAATAATAGGCTTAAAGTGAGTTGCAGGAGAGGTGAATGCAACAGGTAATGTTGTTTTCTCACAATTTAGTGAAATGTGGCATGGTACTGGTCCTTTAACTGCTACAAGTTTACTTGCACTGGTAAAAGGCACAAATCCTAACAGCAGAAACACAGAAAGATGATCAATATGTAAAATATAAATGCAAAGTAAGTAACAATCAATTTAGCTAGAAAAACAATTGCATATTGGGCTGAGAAAATCTTATGTGGAGAAGTGAACTAGAGAATACTAAACCAGAGTAAACATGTCAGAGCCTGACTGCTTACCTAGACTTGACACTGAAGGATCCATTTCATGTTTCTCATTTTTAAATTCAAAAGCGACATGATCTTGAGACAAGACTTCTTCCTCAATAGCCTAACAATAAACATTGAAGCCCAAATTGATGTCAATAGCATTTTCTTTTTTCAAATTCTGCTCAGCACATTACTTTCAAAAGCCCCAATCCTCATATACATGTGGAATGTTGCAAAGCAACAACCGAGTCATGCCACGGTGAGGAATTGAAAAAAAATTACATACAGAAGTCTAAGGACTGGTAGAACTGTTTAGAAATCTTGATAATTTTGTGTTTTAAATCAGAACCTTAAGATAATCAAAGTTTTGAACAAACTCAGTTCCATGGATTGACTGAATCCTGTGTGCATTATATATACACATTTGAAACGCAAACAGAATCCAACAATTACATGTTAATTTCTTCTGTGGAGTGGTAAATAAAAAGAGAGATTATGAAATTAGTTACTTGTTCTGCACCCATACAGACTGTGGAGTCAGAGCATCACAATCTGTGGAGTGATCACTCCAACAGCAAGAAATAGGGAAAGTCAATACTTATGGACTACATGAAAATACATTAAAAAAAACCCCAAAACAATCCGAAGATCACACCAAGAAAACCAAACCCAAAATCTAGCTACACTGGAATACATTTACAGAATTAATTGAAAAAACATACAAAATTAAAGAAAGGTGGCACTCTTACCTTAAAGATGGGTTTACCCAATAATGTCAAAATATTTTTGCTGTTTATACCTTGTTCCAGTAAATAATGACTGCATGTCTAAAAAAAATTGCAATTTTCAGTCAGTAAATATGTTTTCAATCAAGTAAGGTATTCTTGGACAAGGACAAAGACAAGATAAATAGTCAATTATAAGTAATCTAAGTTTCCTTAAATCTAAGTTTCCTGAGAAGTAATCTAAGGAAATCTTCTGAACCTTGTCCAAGTCCCTTGATAATTTCAATATAAATTAAAACCACACCCCTCTGTGTCCCTAAGGAGATAATTTTAAAAACAAAACCCAAAGTGACCAGTTATAATTTAATTAGGTATCAGTCCATTACAAGTATGAAGTTATTACTTTGATTTTAAAAACACTAACATGAGACTGTAGACACAGCTAAATCTAGCAACCTTAACTGCAGCTGTTAGAGAAGGTCTTTCTTCAGGGTTTTTCCTTGCCATATCCAGAAGTAGTTTTTTTAATTTTCTTGGCAATACTAGCTTGTGGCTTGGTGGAACACTGTATTTTGCAGCCATCCACAGAACTGCAGCAACACCATAAACACAGACCTATTGGTATAACGTAAGAGACAAGAAAGATTTAAACAGACTGAAAAAAGCCTCCACTTCAAAAACAATTCCAGCAAATTACACAAAAATTCCCCTCATTTCCTGCCAAAAAAAAAAAATAAAAAAGCTTTTAAAGTACAGATTACATTCAGCTTTTGAGGGTGCTGATGAAAATCCCAGCCTATTTCAAAATCTAGTTGTTGTGCATGCAGGGCCAATAAAAGTAGCTATTTTTCTACTGGTGGAGGAACAGACATTAATTGTCTTATTCTTTACCTAGGGATATTATTCAGGAGAAATGTATTTAAGAACCATATTGAGGAATTCTTTTCTCATGTAAAAAGATTGCTGCAAGCTTCAGAGCTCCACCATAAAACCTGGCCAGCTGCAATTTACTTAAAAAAGGTCATGATAATTCAGCAAGTAAGTGGTACACAGTAATTACAAGCTAGCCAGCACAAGTCATATTTTATAGAGGATATTACACCTGTCAGGAGAATGAGGCACTGCATATTTATTTTAGCAATTATTGTGCTACCTGCAGCTAGACCAACTCAAGTTGCCCCAATGAGAGACCTTGAAAAGGACTTGGTCTTTACCAGCTTTCTTGTTTGGTTTAAAGAATTACAATTTTCAGAGTCAGATTTAGTCCACTTAATGCTTAGATTACATTTGTTAGCATGCACTATAAATGCAATTTTAACAAATGCAAAGCACCACACTTTCCATGGCCTCTGAAGGGTTATTACAAAAGCTCAATGGACAAAACCCTAAGCACAGTAGTAAATAATGTGTTCCAATAAAACAATGTTTTCTGGCACTCTTTTGAGCAAAGTGAGCAGCAATGAACAAAACATAACAAGTAAGTTCACTATAAACAAAAGAATCTCATGAACAGTTCAATTTGATCTATTGAACAAATGCAAAACAAAAATAATTTTCTTCCCCTTAGGTTTAGAACTCCAAGATTACTCTAAATTTATTTGTTTAGGAAAAACTTGCCATCCAGGCCATCATATCCTTCAAAGGAAGTTCTTTTTATTGTTACTGTGACTGACACTACACAGTCTTCATTCCCATACCATAAACTGAACTGAATGTTCATAACTAGAAAGTGATACAGTCATCAGGAAAAAGGCAAGAACCCCATCAGCTTATTCTATATATAATGTTGTAAAAAATCAAGGAAACAGATTACTTCATATATTCTAAAGAAAACAAACGAAGCACAAAGACTTTTGGACTACTAATTTCTACTGTCTGGTGAAGCTGCTCTATTAAATTTCAGAGTTAATTTAAGCCTCTGAAGCCTTTGAAAACCCTGCACATTGGATCAAAGCAGATAAAGAAATAGCAATTTTAGAAAAGATATTAAAAAAATTTCTAGTTACAGGTAGTTTTACAGAAAATTGAATATTTTAATAGATTTTTATGAATTTTTATTTTCTGATTCATGATAATTATGTCTAATTCCAAAGAATTCATGTGACACAAGGCACATATTAGCTAACCTCTTTTCTTGTTACATAACAAAAAGGTACTGTAAATTCTGTTTCCCTGACTTTTAAGATCATTGTGGTACAGTTTGCAATTCAAAAGTAGTCTCAGTGGAGACACATCCACTTGCTATTTGACATTTTTATTATCTTTGTTCTAAAAGCTTCTTATGGTTTTTATCTATAGGAAAAAGCTCTAAGAAAACTATATTGAAAAAGACATCATTCATAATGTTCCCAAAGTAAAAACATACTGATAATGATATTTCTATACAGTCTTCTAAATGTGAAAAATGTTTGGGCTTTTGCCCAGATAGTCTAAATTACTGATCTTACTGTGATTTTCAGAATGTAAAAACATGACTTCAAAGTCTGTCTTACTGCTAAAAAACTGAAAATAATTAAGTCTTATGGAAAAGCATCGAATAACAGATTTTTGGCAGTCACTCAAAGAATTCTGGAAGGCAAAATTATAGAAGCAATTTCATGAGAGATCAATATGTCACAAAAAGGCACCACAGATAACCAAGAAACATTGGGAGAAATGACAAATATTAACACAATCTTAGAAGAATTTAGCTTTCTTCTTCAATTAGCAGAGGGATAAAACTGCCCTTTGATAAAATACAAAGCAACCTACATAACCTACCACATTACCTTCTCAGTATCCACATCCTCCTCTTCAATTTCAGGAGCTAAATAAAATACATCACAAGATTCTAAATGAGAAAAGAAATCAGAAACAAAAGGTAAGATGTTTGTTTTCTTCTCCATCTCCCCTGAAAAGAAATAAAAGCTGAAAACGCAATGTCTCATTTTACCTTCAGCTTTTGGAGCAGAAAAAAGGATCCTTCCATGGCAGTCAATCAGCACAGAGTCCAAACATAAGACCACTGCAAAAAAAACCCCACAAAGGGTGAGGCATAATAAGTATTGTTCTTGCAGCTGTTTAGCACTAAGAAAAATAAATAATTTTAACAGTGTCAGAAATTACCCTACAATAAATGATGCTTTAAATAACACTCATACTAGAACAGACACAAGCCAATAAAGAGACAGTAGCTGTGTAATTATCCAAAGCAATTTCTGCAGAATAAAGACAAGAAACCAGAAGTTTTTCTCCTTACACCCAGCACTGAATAGGAAGGTCAAGAAAGAAACAAAACAAAAATAAATAAATAAATATATATAATAGGTAGATATACTCCAGTCTTCTCACAAGGTACCAATAAAAGATAAGAATTTAACAAGAATTTAAGTCTCTTCCCTTCTCCTCCTTATACTCAACAGAAACAGAAGGTAATCATGTGGAGAAAGCTGACACACACGTGGCCAGATCCAAAACTCCTCTAGGTGCATGGATATGAAGTCCAGATTTTCACAGATAGTTATAATCACACTTTCTCAGTCTGGAAATGTTACACTGGTTGGTATTTGCAAGGCCATTACATTTTTCATTGCTAAAAAAGACATAATGGACTTCTAAAACTAATTTAAGTGATCTGAGGTCTTCAGGAACTTACCATCAAGCTAAAGAAATCATAAAAATTTGGTGTTGAAAATCTTGTGGCAAAACTGTGTCTATCTATTTTCTGACTTTAAAGCACATTTTAATTTAATGTGTTTTAATATATTAAGCCAACTGGCCAGTAATGTAGTCCTCTATTTCTAGACTACCATCAAATGCACAGTTTTCTTATTACAAACAAAATACTGGAATAATAGATTCTTAAATTGAGTAAGATATTAAAACATTAAATGTATTCATTATTAAAGAAAATATGAAAGATGTCTAGGAGACACCCAAATATTAATTTATTAATAAATAATTCATTGAAGAGGTCTAAGAGGAAAACTTAAAGAAAAAAAGGCAGTATTGCTTTTCCTTTTTTTAGTTACCTGTACAAACGACATCTAAAATTAAATTATTCACTATCCTTAACAGAAATAATGGCTTGTCTACTACCTTCAATAATATTTAAGTTGGACCTGAAGTATATGTCTGGAAAAGCAAAGCTTTCCCAAATGAGAACCTTTGCTGGTTACTTCTGCAGAGGTTCACTGGTCTCTGTCAGCAGTAAATGCCCCTGGCCCTGCTCACAAAAACCAGATCTCACCTTGTTCAGTGCAATTCAAGAATCCTCACCTGGGCTCCCCTGAACCACCCGTGAGCAACATGTAAACAACATCCTCTGGTAAGAGGAGAGGAATTAAGTAAAGTCCTAGTGGAGGTTACAAATAACTTCTGAAGCAGAGTTGAATTAATGAATAAGTGAAGAAGAGACTAGCTTTGGGATATGTTTTCTTAGCCAGGTAATTCCTACTTAGGATAATGAAAAAAGTGTAATCAAGGAAGGATTTGAAGGAAAAAGCTGTCTACGTGAATAAATAAAAAACAACCCAGCTTCATATATTTAACCATGATTTATCAGTTACCAGTCTTACTCTACCATTGTCAAGACAAAGGATATTTTTACAAGATATATTCAAAATACATATCAGATTCATCTTTATTAAGTATTATTCAAAAGGAACCTTGAGAGAACTTTAAGTGTGTGTGGGCACTGAAGTAGTAATAAACCTTTCCACAATGCACCACTCCCCTCAGAACAGGCAGAGAACCCTCTTGAAGAAACACTCTAAATCTGAAAGCAATATTCAAGGTAGCTTTATTTACCAAATACAGAATTCTTAAATAAGGTGTCTTTCATTTGGTGGTTTGTATCATTATGTTCCCTTCTGCAGGTTACCTGAGGTTCAGATGCCAACTTTTAATATTTTTAAGACATGCATTTGGATGCACGTGAGTGCAGTAACAGAGGCTGGCTAACCATATTACATTAGACTCTGAGCCATAATGTGCAGTTATCTGAAACCTTCAGAAACATTAGGAACATGCTATGAGGCTGAAATAATCCTTCTGTTACAAGGTATATTAAATACTTCGTTTTATGGGTAACAATTCTTAAAGTGATCAGAATCGTCATTTATGGCTTATTTCCTTTTAAGCAGTTTTGTATCATAGAAATAAAATAACTGAAGCTAAAATCCAAAAAGATGCAGTAAATTTTCTATACATTACTATCCAGTTGTTTATATTCACTTACAGACTTCAAACTCATCCCTGCCCATACTCTCAAAAGCAAGTTTTTTTTTAAATCAAGGAGAAGAAATGCAGGGTGGTGGTGGTGGAAACCTCTGCTCTGTTTATCAGAACTGCTATAGGTTTATATTGGTATAAGCTAAAACCATCATTCAGAATGTCCATGGAAATCTAGGATGGTCATCTGAGTTGCACACAACATATTCCAATTTTGTCAAAGGACAGCTCCCTCTTCCTCTCTCAGAAGTTTACTTCTGATAATTTGTCTATAAATTGAAGCATAGGGGATGTGGAAAGACGAGCTCTATGACAAGATACTTTAAAATGACAAAGCCCTGTAATGTAGAAAATATGTCAGGAATCATTTGTCACAAAGAAATCCCAGCAAAAGAGGAAGTTTTTTGTTTATGTGTATATATGTAAAACTTATTTCCTCCTGCTTGATGCAAATCACAAATGCTTTTCTTAAAAGTCGAAGTACAGATTCTCCATTCCCAAAAGGTCTAAAATTTGTTTCACTGCTTGCAGCTAAAGATTCATTTCTGCTGCAAAAGCCATCAAAACTCAAAATAAAGAGAAGACATTTATCTATATATGGAAGAAAACTCCAAATTTAATTTTGTCACAATTTAAGAGAGTCAAAATAGAAATACTGCCTATTATTTTCTGCACACAAAATTAAAGTCAAGATAATTTCAATCAACAGAATAAAGGAAACATTAACACAGTGAACATAAATAACTAGGCAAAATACTTTATGATAATTAAGACTATACCTGGATAATCTATGCAAGTCTGCAGAGTACATAAACACTCATGACATAATGCCCAGAGTTCATAGTCTTTCAGAGGCCTACCATACCAGGACAACAGGAGTTTTAGAGAGATCCACTGAAAAAAACAGTGAGGATGCACAAAGTTATAAGAATTATCACAAATTAAAAACACCTACTAATGCAATTAAAAAGTAAATCCTAATATAAAACATACTCAAAAAGTAACAATATATTTATTGCTCTTACTGGTAATGAATTAACACTATTTATTAAAAAAGCATGGCACAGTCAGCTAACTGTATAAATGAATTAATTGTTTCTTAATTGCTTCAGGAAAAGTGAACTGTCTGGAAGGTCTTTCTTACCATACTAAGGAAAGACTCTAAGAATGTCCATTGTGTAATAGACATATTTTATGATGAAACATAATTACATAATTATAAGGACAACACCTAGACTGAAAAACATAAAAAATTCAAATGAATCAACAAAACAGTCCCCCATTCAAAACCTGATTTACCCTGACAGTTGCATTACATGTCTTACCTTAAAGATTTCATCAACACCTCTTGTTCTTCTGTGAAAGATTCTAACAATATTGACAGAATTAATGACAGGTTTATTTGAAATCCCAGCATGTTGTTTTGTTTTTAATCACTGGCTGCGCATTTTGTAGTAACAGCATTTGTTTTTCTGACTATCAATTTAGCTTTTGATATCTGGCATAATAGCTTAATATGACAAAAATACTGCTCCATGGAAATTAACTGTTCTTCAGAGATGTGTTTCACATTTTGTGATTTTCTATTTTTGGGGGGTGGTGTATCTCTATGTGAATCTAAGAACTGGAGATTTATAGTGGTGCACACACACCTTCTGTGCTAATGGAAAAGCTCGTCTCTAGTAGTGGCTCTTGACCTCAGCTGCACTTTATGATCTCTGTTCATCTACCAAAGGAACACTAAAAACCAATTGTAGGCAGAAACCTCTGAGTGAGAGCAGACCCAAAGATCTCTTTTTAAAAAGAGCACAGCACATTTTCTCTTGCATATTTAGTTCTGAGAGAGTCATTTCAGGCCATGTTAGGGAAAAGAATTATCAGAAGTAATTCAGGATTAACTCTGGAAAAAAGCAAACATTACACCCTCAAAAAAACCCCAAACAAACAAAAACCAATCAAATTAAAAACCCAAACACAAAACTGAAGAACAGGAGACAAACAAAAACCCCTCCAAACTGTTTTGTTCCTTTTCTAGACACCTTTATATCCCAATCAGTTATTTGTAAAACCTACATAGACTAAGGGTCTCTCCCACACACAATGGCAGTACATCATTAACTTTGACAAATCAGCCTCTGCACTGTCATTTACTAAAGTCAATTTTTCATCCTTTTACTGAGATGCTCTTTAGATTTTGTCATGAAATACATAATGAGCTGAGACTACTGCACTGAATTTCATAAAGCTCAACAACAGAAATAGCTTCAGTGCAATCTGTAGAGAAAAGAAGGACATTAATTTCTGTAGTGAAACTTTGTTAATAATTTTAACCAGAAGACCTTCTCAAAGAACACAATACTTTAGGCTCATATTGTTTAAATATTTTTTGAAGGTGAACCAGATAAACTACATTTTTTAACAAAATATTTCAGGAAACACACCTTTTGATTTACTGAAAATGTTTCATATTCTGCCAACCTCCAACAGATAAAAATGAACTTGGTACAATTATTCTTCTATCCTACATTGTGGCACATGGCAAAAATTAGTAACTTCAGCATAGACAGATTTAAAGCCAGGTGATAAGATTCAGTTTCATTCTCCAATTTTGCTATCACAAGCACCCTGGAGTGCAAACTTCTTTCATCCATGTGTTCTTTTACTGTATCTAGAAAAGTAAGCTCTTGAACTGTCTGATAAAAAGCCATCAATCACACAGCAGGAAGGAAAAGGACAGATAATCAAAAGAATGAATTAGTCTAGGGAGCATATAAGATAGAGCTTCACACTGCTGATAGATTACTTTCCCTGAACAGAACTGTTTCCCCCTCCAGAACACCATGGTTCTCACGTGCCTCAAGTGTCTTTGCTCACAGACACTTTAAAAGACAGGAGCAGTCAAACCTTCAAATCAACCCTGCACAGCTGACATGAGTGAAGAGAAACCATAAGAGAAATTTCAGATGGACTAAAATATTAAGAAGGTTTTGAGATTTAGGAATTTTCTTCTAGTAAGTACACACTGGAGCCACATGTTCCTCTGTAAGAGAATCCTTCCTCTTGAAGTTTATGTCTCTAGAGGCTCAAAGAGCTGCAGCAAAGAAAGATGGACTTCTTTACTGCATATACAAATCACCTTTCACTGCAGGAGAAGGTGATGAATGGCTAGCCATGGAAAGGAGAATCTCTCAGTACAGGAAACTGAACTTTGTTGTACAGCAGAAAGCTGCAAGTATTTCTCATCATCTCTGGGATATCCAAGCTCTTTATAGTAAGAAAGAAATGACAGAAAGAAATTCAGGCATGGCAGGAGAGTAGGAAAAAATCCTAAGAACAGCAGAAAGAGTTTGTGATAAGACAGAAGTGTCAATGATAGATTAGAAAACAGAGGATGAAAAGGCACCAGAAAAAACTCTATTTTGGAAGAAAAAAGTATGTCTGGAAAGCAAATCTTAGCATAAATGAGAATCACTGCCATCTACAGGATGGTCAAACCAAACTGAGTGAGGAAATAAAAGGATGCAGTCTCGTTAGAGGTTGGCGAACTTTATTTAAATGTGTTTATTGTTCCTCTGGCAATCATTCTAAAGAAATAAGAAACCTCAAATATAATATTGTTAGCTAGTATTTATGTGCTAGTTGATCTTCTGTCATGCTAATAAATACCTGCACACTGCTATTGTCTCTTACTATAATTCATGTCTCTCCTCACATTGATCATTTCAATTTTATTCCTGGAAGAAACACCTGAGAAGGTCATTCTTCTGGTGTCCTAATTATTCCAAATTCCCACCTTGTTCCACCAGAACGAGAAATGTGGAAGACTTCAGATGAAAACTATGGGTTCAGACTGGGGACTTGTGCTTCAAACACCCTGCAGAAGTTATCCCATGTAGCCAAGGTACATGACAAGACATATTTCATCACACATTTGCATTTGTAGTGAAAAATGCACGCAGTCTGGTTCAAACAGTTTTCAAAGGAAAAATAATTCACTTCTCAGCCTATGGTTATGAGGCAACTTTTATTTAAGCCTCAGTGCTTAAACAAAGGTATTTAATGCAGTGCTCCTGGTACCTCACCTGTGAGGTGTTTTAAGAGTAAAACACCTTATTTAGGCACGTCTCACCGTTTGATTGTTTTGGTTTTTAACATGCAAGTCTCTGATTCATGGCTATTACTATTTCCTAAAACTTAAAAATAAAATCCCCCCTCAACCACCAAGAAAAAAATAGTTGAAGTACTGGAAAACTTGACTAAATGCTTTTAGTCAAACCATCTGTAGCATGCATTGTTACTTATCTATCTATTCACATATTTTAGCAAAGCAAGCTCAAGACAACTCTTCAGCATTTATAAGTCCACTTCATTTAAACCATTAATATCATTTTAATAATGATAATAAGCATTCATTAATATATTATCATCAGTGAAACTGTACCAGAAAGGAAACAAAATTATCAACTAATGTCTCTTACCAAATTTTTTATGTTCTAAACCAGACCTTTTTATAACAGAAATTATATTACCAATTTTTTTAAAGTATGAAAATGTTTATCACAGCATAGAAATTTTTGTCAGAAAACATTAAAAAGCCAAATGAGCCATTACTGCCTATATCTACACCCTGGTGCCATTTTGGTTTATGTCCAAAGATTGCATTTCAAACCTTACTTGTTGGAAAAGCGATGGGTCTTTTGCAGGGCTGCAAAGATTGTTTAACAGATCTTCTACTTAATTGTTGGTACCAGAATTGTAAATCCCAAATTTAGTACAGCACTCCAACCAATTATGCCAACATAATCTATTTTATGAACAGAATGCTGGCATGTTTTAAATAGCCAAAGCAAGATTTTCATCATTCTTTTCTTAGCAAGTATTATTCTGGGAACTGACAACTTTTCTTTCCTTTGTGTTATTTCCCCAGTGTTAAAGTGTCAGCCTCTAGCTACGTGGCTTTTCACTTCTCTCATGCTTGACAGGGTATGAATGACCAACAGAAAACAGAACTTGCATATGCCAGGTTCCCATTAACCCTTCCCAGGTAAAGGCCATAGCATTTAAATCACAGAGAAACATTTAAAAGGATTAGAGATGAGACACACCTGATTGGAATGAAACTGGTTAGAGAAATAAAAGATCCCCACTCAAACTTGAAGTGAAAAATATTTATTTATGGCATGCAAAACTATAAAAATTACTAGGAAAACCTCACAAGATACATTGCAGTAGCCAGACAAAAGCAAGCAAGTATTTTTAGTAATGCTTACTAGCAGTAAAGCACACAACAATAAGAAGCACTGTTTGAGTATTAGAAAAATATTGTCCACTGGAGAAGTACTGACAGGCAAGAAAAACTGTCTGTTCTCCAGAGTAGACAAGGTTGATCTTCAACCGGATGGGGCTGGTGCTGCACCTTCTCTAAACAACAAGAAATATTGAAAGGAATGCCAGAGATACCATTCTAAAAGCTCTGCTTGCTGCAATCATGCCAATCTGTTATAGAGAATTCAGGAAAGAGCAGCACTGCAAATCCTCTGAGGTGTTTTCTATTTACCCCACAAGGCAGAAATCACATTAGTTGGGGCTTCACACTTGTGCTTTAGCAGTAAATGAACGAACTCAGACTCATGCTTTCTTAAACAAAAGGAAAAAAGAACGAATGAAAGAAAAAAAGGTATTTGGTAAAATTCTGGCCAATGGGAACTTGAAAGAGAGACAGCTGTACTTCTGTCATGTAAGGGATAGCACAGTATGGCTTTTTTTTTTTCCCCCGGTTGTCAGGAGGTAACACAGAGGCAAAAACTGCTGTATTTTGGAAGCCTGAGGAATAAAGCATCTTTTCCAAAAGAAAAAAAGAAGCTGAAAACATTAACCCACTGCATTTTTTTAAGAAGACTTGCAATAAAGTCTGCTATACAGTTCAATGACTCCTAACTTCTTTGGGAAAACAAAGGATTACGAGGCTAGAAATTCAACATTTCAGGAAGCCATTTCAGAAGCCTAGGTGTTAATATATTTAAAGGTTTTTTTTCTCCCTGCAACAGTTACACAATCAAAGCTTTTATGATGTTTGCTTTTTTTGTTTGAGGCCAAGATTTCTCTAAATAGCACATTTTTATGTGGCAGAGCCTGAACATTTGCTGGAATCATTTATTTAAAAAGAGAATATAGAGCACGAGTCTACCAAATGTTTCTTCTATTGAAAAGACAGCTATAAACCTCTGATATAACAAAGAACCACAACCCTGCTGTCTTCATTTCAGATGCTATGTATTACAACACTGCTTATTAGGGTACACGGAATAAGAGTTACCTTTTCAAATTCACAGTGGTTGTTCTGTGAGTTCAGTGGGAGCAGGATAACCTCACTGTAACAATACCCTACTTGTTTGCAAGAATGAAACTCTGCTCAGGCTGAAAGGACACTTTATTTAAATTGACGATGAAATATTTGAAGAAGAAGAAGACTTCAGAAGACTAGCAGAACAACCTGAAAATGTGTTTTGGTTTACTTTTCTGTGTGTCAGTCTCAAGTGCTGCTGCAAAAAAGCAAATAAGATTTGTTACAGCTTTTAATTTCATGGAATAATTTTGGAAAACTGTATTTCTGGGGAAGATTATTTTCCTAAAACTACCTTCATGCACCCAGACTTAAACTTTTGCCCTGGTAATCCCATAAGGACAGAATATAGGTCTTATTTCAACTTTTTTTTTTTCTCCTTAAAAAAGAACCCCTATCACTACACTCAACTTATGTTCCTAAGTGATGGCAGAAATAGAAAAAAAAAAGGATGTGTGTATAATAAACGGTTTATTTCTCTGAGTCTGAAGTATGCACTTACAGGGTTTAAAAACGAAATAAAGGATTCAATATGCAATACAAAGAATAACCTCCTCAGAAGGCAAAACCATGGCACGTGGTACTTAGCCACACTTACGATCCTCCTGAACTATGAATTTAACAAGCACACCTGTTGAGGGAGAAGAGACAGGAAAGGGAAAAATTCTTCAATTTGCTCTAGTTTTTGAGCTATGATGTACCAAAGGCTCTTTACACACCTGATAATTCTAGGTTAATGCTTCAGTGAAGGTGCTGGGACAAGGTCAAAAGAGGGATGAACAGAGAATGAATATAACCCCCTAAGTGCCACTGTATGGGATGGCTGGAAGATGGGATGGTAGGCAAGGAGAACAGGGCTGACTTGCCAGTAGACAAGCAAGGAAAAAAACCAACATCTCACCTAAGAATAATTTTGGAAACAAAACATGTGAAGTTTGTGCTGCTCATTTTTGTCCTGCCATAACAAAGCCAGAGAAGGATAAACAACCCTGAAGTTTTAGACAGCAGCTCTCCTACCACAGGGATTATTTACACCTCTGAGTGTGGCACAAGAGAAAACCATCTAGTCAGAGACCAAACTTGTCCACCCTGAGATCTGAGCAGAGAAGAGACCATATCACAATTATCTATCAACAAATTCTGGTAGATTGTCCCTCTCTTATTTGGCTACTTATAAAGACTTAATTCATGAGACAACATACCCATCATATTGTGCACATATTTAAATTCTGTAGTGAAACACACATAACAAACAGAGACAGCAATTTAAGAACACAGAATGAATATAGCGTATGTACAATTTTCAAAAACTTAAATGTACATGTAAGATTAAAAAAATGTGGACTCTATCCTCCTGAAGCTGATGGGATATTGCCATTGATTTCAATGAGGTCAGGTTTACAATCAAGAATTCTGCAGTTTTCATAAGCACCTGGGAGATTCACTGCAAGGTAGTGAAATTTATGCATGGACAGTAACATAGAGTTAAAAATACATGTATGCTTTGGTCATGTTCTCTTACAAATGCAATCAGCTGTTAAGGAATGCTGCTCTAACACTAGCAAGTAGACTCCATTTGTAAAAAAATGTAAAAAATTAAAATGGAAGTTGATTTTGCAACAGCATAAATTTCACTGTAGCACTTTGCTTTTTAATTTAAGAGGAAAAAAGGATCACCATGTTTCCAATATTAACTCTTAAAGTGTGCAGACTAGCAAAATTCCATTTTCTGGGAGGCTAAAGGGGACAAGGGTGGAAGAAATCACACAGTATTTAAGTCATCTCATCTCCACATAAGTGACTACAGCAACTATATAATGAAGACTTTATTTTTACTACCTGCTCATTACTTTTGATTTCTGAATCTCTGCCTCCACAAAGATTATCTTCATTATTGTTTGCACTCATCACACCGTTGCTTAATTCTGGTGGCCTAATTAGGTTTGATCCACGTCTCTTTCCACTGGGCTTTGTTGTTAAGACTGAATCCATCTGGTTAAAATGTGGTACATAATTTTCATTTGACCCTTGAAAAGTTTTGGAACAGTCTTCCAATACCATGTAGTTGTCTAGCATTTTTGCTTGAGCAATTGACTGATTTGGGCCTTTTAGCATATCAGCTGGTTTCAGCATTTCAGAGGTAGCACCAGAAGAGTCTTTGAGATCAGATGAAGAAAAACCTATCCTTTTACCATTGGTAAGTGACATATGTTCTTCTAGATGCAAGCCAGACACTTGTGTGCATACACATGGTGCTTCTAAATGATGATCATCAACTTGGTGATTCTTAGATTTTATTTCTGGTGGACCACTGACAGCAAATGAATTGAGATTTCCCTTTGAAAAAGCAACCTCATTATTATTGTCTAGAGGTAGTGACTCTTGTGTTACAAAGTGATTTTTCCTATCTAGTGGTCCACTGTTGTTTACAGAAGTAAAAAAGTTATTTGGATCTGCAAGTTCAAGTGGTAGCTTTGGAAAGGTTTTCATTTTTCTCAAGGAACCTTTCTTAAAAAGGCCATCTCTCTCTAGGTCAATGACACATGATTTTATATCCAAAGCAACACTAGCAAAGCTGTCAGTACACACTGCGTGTTTGTCCTCCTCTTTGCTCTTTTCAGTTTGAGTTGCAAGTTGAGAATGTTGAGTTTTCTCATTATCCAGATCAATTTGCATTTCCTTGAAACCCCTTTCTCTGCCAGTCACCATGGTAACTACAGAAGAGTTGTTCTGACAGGCAGCCGTCACCTCTTCCACTGCAGACGAATCACCATCAATGCTGCTTTTCTCGTTTGAATATAATTTAGATCCCAAACTTCTCTGACACATTCTTCCCTTCCACATGTTATCACAGACATCTAGATACAAAAACAGATGCTTATATTAAATGTGTATTTAAACCTTCTAATCTCTCCTAGTAAATCTCTATATTGCTTTTTCTGCCATTGCTGTTACATATCTTTAGTATGTTCCACAAATTCTCAATTTTCTGAACAAATCACTTTGAATCGTAAGGGACACTTTAAACATATTATGTTAATGAAGTTGCATGTCCCTGTTTCCCCATCAGCAATCTACAAATATTTAATAATGATTTGTTGCAATCTAGGAAAGGAACCTGTAACAGGAGATCACACAAACACAGTCTTTGAAAAATCATTAGATATGTCAGGCAATCTAAAGTTTTAGAATAAATACATTTTAAGGTTACCTTGAGAAGCACCAAATGATTCAATTGAAAGAACTCTTCTTCCAACAGCAGACAAGCTTCGACAAATGTTACTTGATGAAGCAATCTTCATTTTTTCTTCACATAATGACAAAATGCTCTAGAGAAAATTAATGTTAAATACTTATTTAATAATTAATAGATTTGTGAATTTTGACTAACATGAATGATGTTAACTCCCACACTACATCTGAATTTATATGATACTACATTGGAGGTCTTTCTTCTCCAATTCTTTATACTGCATGTTTCTATTATGTGGTTGAATTAATTCCTTTTTTTTACCATGGGCTATTATGAAGTAATTTAACACAATCCAAGTTTTAGCCTACAGTTAGAACGTCAAGAACAACTGATAAAATTATCTTAAATGTTATCCTTTATGAATAACACAGTAAAAATGCAAAAAGCTACTGCTGATGACTTTTTTAAACAATGTTTCACTTGAATTCAGTAACACAGGCAGGATGATGAAAGTTTTTATTACTGAGATTACATTAAAATGAAACCCTGAATCTTTTAAAAACTGCAAAATACAAGTATCTAAAAATCAGTATTCCCAATTAGAAAAAGCAATCATTTTTAGATCACATGAAGTACCAGTACTTCATATCTCTAATCTGCAGCCTGAGCACCATTTGATGGCATTAGCATTGGTCTCACACATAATTAACTGCAGATTTCCACACATTTAAAAACCTGTCCCTCTGGGCAGGATGTAGAAGAGAGCTGCCTTTCCCAATACATCCCACCATCTCCTCAGTAACTATTCCAAGACAAACACTGATAAGACCTCATACAGCTCGTAGGAGATGCTCTCACTTCCCCATTAACCCACTAAACTGCTCCTCTGCTGTTGTGCATGGAAGGAAGAAATTGGCCCTGTTGGTTTACATATGGATTGAGGAAGGACAGGAAAAAGGGAGACAGGTATCCAGCTGTGCTGAAGTCTAGCAAAATGCCTAGAAAAGTCTAGGGGTTTTCCCTACAAATAGCTCCCACAACTCTGTTCACCCAAGAAAGTGTCCACTGGAGAAGGAACAGAAAGGAAATACTCACGAAGTGACCCTTATATATTACCTAAGACCAGTTATTTTTGGGATGATTTAAATAGTCAGCAACAGCTTTTAGGGTCTGCAGACCACCTGGAGATGAGAGAGTGCTGTACACGCCCTCCTCTGACAACAGTAAATGAATAGAAACAGAGCAGCTGACCAAGCAGGTTCTGTATTAACTATGGTCTCCTGCCTGGGCAGTCCTCAGTCAGGGAGCCAGTATTTTTTACTTTTTAAAAATTAGTCTATTAATTCTTCTGTTGCATAAGTCTTCCTGCACAGTATTGATCACAGGTGCTATATCATTTAGAATACACACTATCAGCTCAGGAAAATGAAACATGCCCACAAAAAGATAGCACGATTCTAGTGTAGAACTGAATCCAAGAAAAGTCACATTGCACAACTGTTACTCTCTACTTACATTCTCAGAGTCTGCAAAAACATTGAAGTTAAACTCTTGCACATTAATATCAAATGACTCTATCAGATAACCAACATTTAGAATTTAAATTCTTTGAAAACATCAGCTTGAAAAATCCTATATAGTTTCAAATTCTTTCTAACAGCTAAAGGTAAAATAAGAGGCTAAATGGAAAAAACTAGAAAATCCAATAAAGATATCTAAGCCTGTATGTATTTACAGAAAAACTAGTTAGTAGTAATGCTCTGAATGTGCCAAGGAACAGAGGTTTCCTGGGGCAGGGTCCCTACATCCTCTTCTTGAATACAATCCAATTATCACACAAATTTCACAGCATAATGCCTATGCTTTTACTTCTAATTACACTCTCTCTCTCTGCAAACCAAATATTAAATGGGAAGAAAACAGTTAATGAGAAAATTTAGATCCATCAGTGTATTCACCCAAGCTTTCTTAAAAATCCAAGCACTGTCTAACATCAACATCTACTTTTCAAGTCGTATATCCATTAGAGTGGGAAAAGGGATGAATTTCTCCAGAGTTGGGAAAGACCTCAGCTTTCTTGCAAAACCTGAGCATACTCTTTTTATCAAGACCATCTTGATAATTACCAAGATTAGTGAGATAACTAGAAAGTAATGAGCATGCATATAGAAATATTAATACCAGTTTTTTAAAACAAAAATTGATGTAGGGCTGTCTCACCTCAATATCCGGCCTATTTTCAGGATTCTCTTCTTGCATTTGTTCCAGTAGAGTGTGCAGATCTTGTCCAAATTCTGATTCTGTCTCAGGTTCTACAATATATTCTATTGCTGCTTTCAGTGTTGCACCCAAAGAATAGATGTGTGCCTGCATGAAGTTTAAAAGAAGATATTAAATATATTACCAATTCTCTCCCTCTTGCCACCAAAGCTGCAAGATCACACAAGCTTACACTATTTTCAATTTTAAGGTAACAGTTTAATTTAAACATGATGAACAAAACCAGCTTCAGACCTGCTTTGGGGGTATACTTGCTGCAAACAAAAAGAAATCTTGTGGGGTCCAATTAGGACTCTTTCTTTCCCTTGTCAATAATGAGACTTACAAGTATTACACCAGGCTACAATGAAATATAAAACTGAGAACCTTGTGTTTGTTAAGTATTGCTTAATTTAGAAGCATGCTGGGAGATTGAAGTGACATTCCTCTTAGCAGGAAAACAAAATATGAATTTGAAAAAACTCCTTTTATATATAGCAGTATTTTAGGAGTGCTACCAAGCATAAATAAAAGGAGCAGAAAAAATACAGCATAATATCACTTGTCACTTAAGACAATTATGAAAGAATTTTAAGAAGTACTCCATGTTTTCCACCTCTGCTTCTCTTAAAGCCCACAACCTCGTGGTGTGTTAGGGTTAGGTGAAGCAACAACTTTTTAAATTCCAGTGCTAATGCAGTAGATTTCCCACACAACACAGCTACCTCTTAATTTTAGAAGTATCTTGCTTCTTGGGGAAAAAACAAAAAATAAAATAAAAAACCCCAAAAAACCTTTTCAGATCTGCGTGAGTAATGGTATTTTATCTATGATGGTCTGTATTTTATGTTCCATTCACATTTCAGTAAATTTATAAGCAAATATAAGTGCAAGTTTGGGTAAACATTCCAATGGTGATGCACCATAGCCAGGAATACAAATGTACTGAGCAATGCCCTCTGGGATTTACAGATACTTACATAAATGAAATAATGATTGCACTTGTACATCAAATTGGTTTTAATGCATTTGCTACTCACTTTACCATCTCTTATCTTAGACAGAAGACTGATTTGAAGGTCAAAAGTAATTTCCTTCCCCCGCCCACCCCTAACTTTCTCATTAAGGTGTGTTTTTGTCTCTGAATTGTATGAATTGCACTTTTTCTACAGGTATGTTGGTAGATTTACTTTCTAGTGAGGCAGGACACCTCCATGAAGGGAAGTGTAACACCTCCTGTCAGCAAGAGCTGTGTGAGACAAAGCAATGCCTCTCTTCCCCTCACCCCTCTATGCCATCCCCAAACCACAAGCACATAAACCAGTGCTAACTGCTGGCTCTGAAGCCTTGATTTATTTTTGGGACACATCAAAATTAGCACAAGTGTCAGAAAAGCAGACTATATGCCATCAGATCTAGATAGAAAAGATAAATTTTTTTTAAAAGCAGTAATTTCAGTCACAAGTTCTTCACTGTTATACAACTTCATTATTAAGCACAAGAGGCAACTGAAGAGTTTTGAGAATCTTCAGAGGAACTAATACAGGAACTGTTATGATTTTTACTTTGATTCAGCAGAAGAATGAAGGCTGTTCATCTGTTGCAAAAGTAAAGGTTACTTCCCCCTGGCCCCTCTCTCTGTGCCACAGAAGCTACCATAACCCACTCAGTGGCAGAAGCCCTACTGAACCACACCCTTGACAGACTGAATGGGTTTTATTTTGTGGGATGGAACAGACCACGTTGGCAAAAGGATACAAAACTATGAAGCCTGAGCAAATTGTCCACTAACAAGGTGATGGAAAAAACTTTTTCTTCATACACACCACAGCCTTTACCCATACTTATTTCAGCTGCAGATCTGCACTCCACCTAGACTAACAGAACTACTCACAAAGAACGGTAATTCCTGTAAGTAAGTGCTTACAGCTTGACAGTTTACAGTCCACAGAAATTAACTTGCTATAAAATTGCCTAGATAAAAGTAGCATTACTATAAGCCTGCCCAAGACTGAAGGCTTGAAAAGGTAACTGCAACTGAGAAAAAAAGGACTAAAAAAAAAAAAACCTAGATTTATAAACTTTATTTCACTTGGTGGAAGAAATTTTCTTCCAGAATAGGAACTTACGGTTTTAAGGTTTTTTTTTTTCTTTTAGACTTTTGCATAAGCTTTTGAACAGTAAAGAAGTATACAGTGTAGAACTTACTCATTGATTTTGATCTGGAACACTGTTTTTCAGTAAGCTATGTCATTTTCCATTTCTCAGTAGACAACATAACAGAAAACTAAACACAAAGTTAAAAAAAGAATAAGGAAATAAGGAGAAACTTAACAATACAGTACAGCTCTACTTATAGAGCCTTTTCTATAAATGTAGTATTACGCTGAGTAGTTTAATAAATGAATATTAGTAAGTTATTCCACATATTTGATAGGATCTGCAACAGGTGACATCAGCTCTGTTCCACCAAATTACCATTACAGAAACAAAGTAATCACTCCCTTAAGAGCTGAAGTTAAAACATTTATAGGGAATGTGGACATGTTTTTCAACTTGAAACTTTCATTCATGAAAATCCCCTTTTTACCTTTCCCCTCTCCCAGCTCCCCAATCACCACCACAGTCACTCTATAAGGAAAAGGGGAAAGAAAATTCAACTATTTAACCAATTTCCCGAGCTGGCAGTAAACATGGGTAATATTTAAGGTAATCCAATGCAACCTTAAGTCTCTCCGAACTGGAGCAATGAGAAAATGAGTTTACCATCATCCACTAGGTGGGGCATTCCCCCAGTGAATGCATCAAAATACTTCTATTGAACTGCACAGCTGGGCTTAGGAACACAATTTCAGTTCCTGGAAAAGAAGAGCAAGATGTGTATATGCAATAAATACAGCAAATTCTGAAGTATAAAGTATCTAATGCTTGCTAGAGATGACTGCTCTCAATGAAAAGAATCTCACAAGCAAGCTTAAGACTTTTCAGTATGCTCTGTGGAGAGTTACATATAAGACAAAAAGGCAAAAAACTTTTCTTCCGGCCAGCTAGAACTGGGACTGCTGGCCAGCTAGAATTGGCTGTTAGGAATTTTATTAAATAATTAAGAGGGCTCTTCTCCTTAATTTCTGAAAAATGCCCCAACCAAACAAAACCACCACCACAAAAAGAAACAAAACCAAAAATCCAACAAAACATCCCCCCCTAAAAAAACTCCCCTTGCACCCATTTGTTTTAAATGTAAATAAGGAGAAAAGCTTTTTGAATTAAAAGCATTTTTCATTACAGTGTAATAATTTAAAAGCTGATAAATAGCCTGCATTTCCAGAGAGATCCAAAAGAAAAACCAAACAAACTCAAAGCAATCTCTTCAAACTTCCTAAGGAGGCTCAGGAGTTAAAGACAAAATGTCACTTGTTGCAAAAATCTATAGACCAAGCCAACAAGAGTGCACCACAGTGCCAGTTTCAAAAAGGATGGGAGGAAAGGCAGGAAGTCACATTAGGAAACCAGCTCTCCAGATTTGGTCCTAGAGAGTACATATCATCTTAGCACAAAGCCAGCAAATATACCAAGAATTTTAAGTAAACCATTATGGTACACATTACTGGGAAGGCCATCATGGAAATAATGTGCCCTTTAAGAATCACAATGGCAACACAAAAAAAAGGATGTTTGAAGAGAGTAATAAGTATGATTTGAGGTAATAGAAGCCCTTCTTTCGGCAACATGCTGAAACGGGAACTCACGTATTTCAGAGAAAGTTGGAAGGTCATAATCATAGAAGTAGCTTAAAATCAAAGTAACTTTTAATACTAGAGTGATTTCCAAGACACAAAGGCATTAACAAGACAAAAAAACTCCCAAAAAAGTAATTCAAAAGGTGAAGATATTACATTTTTTTTAAATGAGCAGGCTAAGTACTGGAAGCACTTACCAAGGGAAAGCTTCTGCCATATGTTATAATTTTATATAATGTTTTAAATTCATTCCAAAAGGCTTCTGCAAGTTCTTACCAAAAGGTACTTGCCTTGCTGCATGCTATTTTATAATCATTTAACACTACAGGAAGTGAAATCAGAGAACAGTAATGATCTGCTCTGGTTTTAAAATCTGTCAATCAAATGATTGTGAGAGGAAGTTAAAGCTCCAAGTCTACACAGAGAGTGTGACAGAGGAGTTGTTGTATTACTGCTCGACAGAACTTCTCCAGGAACTCATATTTGCAGAAAAACACTACAGGAAAAAGCTGACAAAAGAGTTTTTCAATAGTGACTGCACAAGCATGTAGCAATTATGAATAATGGCCATTTATATTTTGTATTGAGATTTCACTGAGTTCAGAATTGTAAGTCTACCAAAGAACTGAAAAAGACAAACCATAATACAACCAATACTTCCAGAAAAATACTTCTGACTAAATGACAAGTTACACAAGAAATTGTGTAAAACAATTCTTGGTTTTGACATTCTTATCTGACCCTTATTTTACTTTGCATATTTTTCTTTTTTTTCATTGAGATTGCACCGACATAGATACTCCCACCCTTTTACAATTCAAAGCATTTAAGGGTTCTATAAATGAAAGCTTCAGTGTGACTTTAAACCTCAAAGTTTTATAAAGAAATTCAAGATATGCTTGAGAAAATTACTACTGGGAGAAAACATTTAATATTTACCTATGTCATTTTTCTATGTAGTCACTCTAAAAAGCACTATTTTTATGCAAGAGAGAGTCAGTAATATTCCTCAATGAGAAAACAAAAGGGAAACAGGTCTGTTATTTCCAGTATTTTCCTTAATTACAAATGGACTAAATGCCTTTCTGCATAATTGTAATTACTGGAAGGTGCTGTATTAAATATTAGCTTTATGTTCATTTGGCACTCGGGATGCTTTGACAGTTAGTCTGCAGAATGTGCTAGAAGGGCTCAGCCACTGCAGACTAGTCAAAAAACACACTCTAGCTTGAAGAGGTTAACAAATGCTGGAATGAGCAGTTTATCCTTTCCAACTCTAGTTAACTTTGCCTGAAAAAACTTGTTTCCCAAAAACAAGTGTTTCCTAAAAATAAATAGGGCCCAAAATGCATCTATAGGTCAGATTTATCATGGCCAAAGTTTGCAGGTATTTTAACTCTCAAATTGTCTTTTAACTAACCTATCAAAAATAAGTGAAAGCTTTCAAGTTTGTATATGCTGTTAGGCAAACATCAGGTTGTTAACTACTGTACTGAAGACAGAGGTATCGTAAGCTCCTGACTGTTACCTCAGTAAAGATTCATTTCCCTCTTGGAAGTCACATGAAGATGAACATGCCCAGAGTCTTGAGAAAATTTAAACCATGCTATTTTCAGGAAAATTACTCATGTATTTACAGAGTGAAAACACAAATTAAGAACTTTTAGGCTCCCTTAATCACGAAGATCAGGCACCCCAATATGGATGAGTAGCACAGCAATTGACTCCTCTCCTACGTGACTGAATAACTATGACAGGTAAGGAAGAATACTGAAAAAAAAAAAACAAACCCCAAAAACCCCCCCAAAAAACAACAAAAAAACCCCACCTGCTGAAGACCTCAGAGTTTCCGATAACAAAAGTTACTCACCTTTATCTTTAAAGATTCTTGAACAATGGGATTTTTTTAAAACTCCCTTTGAAACAGAGTTTCATGTGTCACAGCTCTCCTTATGATTTTTCAGCCATTAACCTCCTTACTTTTAAGTTACTTGCCTCAGGTAATTCATTTATCACTTAATTAAGGTAACAGAACTTGTCCTCTGTGGGCATAGAAACAAGGAAACCTGAGAAACAGTTACATGCATGCTGAGCAGACTGGCTCTGTCTTCTCCCAACAGTGTACGATTTTTTTTTTTTCATTTTATGGCAAATGCAATGTTAGTCACAATACTGAAGTTTGCTATTTTTTAAAAAAACACATTCTTTTAATCTTAAACCTAAGAGACAGTGCCTACTGGTAAAGTCTGTCACTCTGACTAATGCATTCACACCATTCTGTATTGAGGGATACTTATTACACATTTTGGAGGTAAAAAACTGAATTGCAGCACTTCCTGGTAAGAACACTATGGGCCAATACACCAGAGTAGCATCCCAGTTCTTTTACCATGACATGAATCAATGACAGTCAGACTCTGACATGTAAAATATTCACTACTGTACAATAACCAGCTAACTCTTCCATAACAAAATGAGCTATGTAGATTTCTATTTTTTTTTCAATCAGCATCATATATAAGATGAACTGAAAAATGTAAAAAGCTGGCCAGACACTTCTGTATTTACCTCTCTGCATAATATCTTGTTAGGACAACATTCAAAACACCAATTTTCACAGCCTGAGGTGACAGAAGCAGCCAAGATAGGTAGCTCCCACTGTGTATTACAGGAATATAAACATTTGGTGGGAGAGGGTTGGGGGCTGATTTCAGATTGGTTGGTTATGGTTTTAGTTTGATTGTTTCACAGGAGAATGTTTTCTGCAGAAGTATATCTTGCTCCTTTTTCTACTCATGCATAGAAGCAGTATGACAGTTGAGAGAAAGAAGTTTGCTTGGAGTTTTTGGTTGTTTTGTTTGTTTGGGGGGTTGGTTTGTTTGTTGGCCTGTGGCTTTGATCGGGATTTTGTTTGTTTGTTTCACCATTTTAGTTTGTTTCTTTTTAAACTTGGTGAAAGGGCTGAAAAGTTCAGGAATTCTGGAGTATGTATACACAAAGAGATTAATTCAAAACATGTTGTAAGCTTATCTAAGAAAACATAAATCACACTCAATACATTTCCCAGGAGACACTATCCTCAGCTTCAAAAACATGTTCACAGTTATTCTTCTAAGGTTTCCTGAAAATGTGTGAGGGACAACCATTTTGTCACAACCCTGAAGGCTCTGTTGACTAAATCTCAACAATCTAATCCTCTACAACATCTGATTCACAGTAGAAACTACCCTAGTCTTGAAATTTTAACTGGCGATTAGGAAGGCATCTACCATCTAAGTCAATAACTTCCTGAACCTTTCAGAAATAGCGGTATTTCTGAATGTTCTCATACAGCGGTGAAATGGCTCCATTTTCAGTTCATGCAAATGGTAAAAAATTATTGCCATTGTTTCAGGGAGTATAAATTACCCAGATCCAGAGTAGCAAAGATCATGGATCTTTTAGTGACCTGAATATCCACATAAAACAGACAGAAAATTAATGAAAGAGGAATTTTTTGATAAAAAGTAATGATAAGGAGTAATTCCATGTTGTCTTTAAGGGTTCAGGCTTACATTTAAACAGCGTTGTTAGCCATTCTAAGGAGTAAGTGATGGAAATAAGTGGAAAGGACCAGAGAAAATTAAGCTCTGCAAGTAAGGCCAGTATGATGATGGATCCATCAAAGAAATGAGTTTGAATGGGTAGCACCAGAAACTGACAGATAACAATATGAGGACTAAAGAAGACAATTTCATCCAGAGCAGAGAAAACATCAGTACTAATGACAAGAGTTTACATGGAAGAGGCTGGAGACAAACAACTGACCCAAAACACGTGTGCATCTTTGGCATTAAGAAGCCCAGAGACTTAGGACACTGTGCATGTGTAACAGGAGAAAACAATCTCTTCTATTTTCCATAGTTTTTTTGCCCATGATGGAGACTATCCACAAATTTATCCAACACAACCCGTCAGGCTTCCAAACCACTAAATGTCAACTACAAAAACCACCTGTTTTAAGACAGAACACAAAGTTGTCTCTTCACTCCCAATCTTTTCCAAACAAAAATTCTTAAATAAGGTAATTTAAAAATTCTTTTGTACATCAATGCATAATCTTCAGAAATCTTAGGGGAAAAATTATCAATCTTAACTTTAATAATAGGAATCTTGTAGCTGAAAAGGGAAGAAACCTAAAATTCTGTATGTTTTCGTTGGCCAGGTTACATGTACAGCCATTTTTCTTTTAATGAAATTTTTCTGCCTAGGAGACAGACTATTTCCAATAAAAAGTCACTCTAAAAAGTTGTTTCAGATTTAGGGGCAAAACTGTAGAAATACTGGCAATATGCTCAAAAAGTTTGCTGGCAAAGACCAATATGACAACTTTGCAACCCCAACTTCAGGACTAAGCAACAAGCTGTAGGTTTTTGAGGTAACCAAATTATGAACTTTAAGATAGCCTTAAAAAAGCATTTAAAAAGACAAAAAAACCCTAACAAACAAAAAACCCCCCCAAAAAACCAACCCACAAACAAACAAAACCCCCCCAAAAAACCCCACCAAAAACCCTGATGTAAAAAAATTCCATTGGCCTCATTCTCCCTTTTGTTAACTTCGCGTAAAGCAGCTAAAGGGTGTTTGCTCAGTACTTAGCTCCTGAAAGGAACCTCAACTGGGACGGTGATGTAGAAGCAAGAACAGGAAGATTCCATTTTCTCCTCTATAGCACAGCAGAGGCAGAGGTAACCAAATGAAAGTAATTTATTTTTGTCACTGAAGGAAAAGGCAGCTTTAAATAATGCTCAGAAGATCGAATGGTTTAGACTACAGGAGGAGGTAAGTTACCGTTTGCTGATGACAAGCCTTGCTGCTGTTACACAGAATTAGTCTCAAGGGGAGGCTACATGAAACTAAGAGAAACAGAACTGAAGAAAAAAGGCACTAGGTGTTTCAAAAGACTTGCTTTCCCCATCAGATAAACACAAAACCAAAAACCCCTCTAGGAGAATATATAAAAGTTTTTTTTCATCCTGCACTGAGAGCTAAAGAAAGAATAGAACAATAGAGATAATCTCACAGAATTCAAAGCTACTGCTTTAAAAGACTAGCAAAGTCACAAAGACAAGACTTTCTTTATGCTGTCTGCTGTTTGGATTTGGGAGAAAGATGAAGCCTTTCACAATTAGAGAAGGACCAACAGCTGAGACATGAGCTCTAGGTCAGTAATGATCAGCTACTGAGCAATACTGCAGACAGTTTTCTTCAGTAGGCATGACATAGATTTTATATATATATATATATACACACACATACCCTGAACCTTTCTTTATCTGGTCTGCAGAACACAATATTTCGTTTGACACTTCAACCCATGCATTTATATGTACATAAAATATATGTATGCATATTGCATTTATCACTCTAACTGCCTTGTCACATTTCATAGGAATAAGCTATACACATCTTTATAATTTAGTATTCAAAAACAATGTAACAGCATTTTAGTTTGTATCTTTTCTATTTGCAGCAGTTATATTACTTCATGTACATTTGTTTAAGTTGCTGAAATACTTGGACTTTTTTTTTAATATAAATCAACTACAGCTCACTGAGAACTGCAAGTTGACAGTCATGACATTCTAACAAAGACAACAGCATCATTCAGCCTTTTCCAGTTGTGATTTTCTCACAGGTGAGAGATCAGCACACTCCACTCCTGTCCTGATGGATAAAAGCAAGAAGTTCTAGATAAGACAAAGAGGCAGAGCGAACTTCACTTTCTTCCCCTTCACTAACCCATATTTCCTCCTTCTCTGCAAGGTAGTATTTAACTCTGTACCACTTTTTCAGTTTTTTTAATTTCTGAAGGTTTTAATCCGGTCACATACTGAGACTTCTGAACTACTTCATCTTATCACCTCTAAATAAGGAAATAAGTCATTAACAGAAGTATTATCCAATCTCCTTTAGATAAAAAAATAGACAAGATTGAAAATTCACTGATGTCTATTACAAAGGTTCGCTAGAACAAGCAAAACTGAATAGCCACATTATTAAAAGATTATAAATGCAAGTTCACACATGGTGGACACTGGTCCTTCATCTCACTGAAAGCTCATATCTTAGAAATGTGGTGTTCCACATCAATGAACCTCTGTGAGAGGCTCAATGGCAGTTTTGTGATGCCGACAAATAGCTATTCGAAACTGGTTTGAGACAGCCAATGTTTTTAACCTGAGGCAATGTTGTATTGTAGTGATAGGAGCAAGGCTATTAATGAACTCAACAATATTTAACTATTCATGTTGAGCCTCCCTTTGGTCAAATCTCACAAGTCTAGCACTCTAATGCTCAGGGCAAGAAAATGGAATATGAACCATTTTCATCAGGAAAAAGGCTAAAGTTCTTCCTATTTAGAAGGTAAAATCAGAGCAAATTTTAAAAGAAACCTCAAATACATATTTTTGCATCTCAGTCTCTTCCTGTCCTTCAAGAATAGAAAAAATTCACATTCATTGCTGTTCTCAACAGTATGATGAGTAGAAAATTAAAAAATTAGATGCTAATCTTTATAGTCCAGACGTCTCTGACTTCTAGCTCAAGATTCAGTGAGAACAAAGACGTGGTCAATACTTGGGATAGCAAACTCAGGCAAAACGTCTGGCTTAGAGGAAAAGCAGAAAGTGAGATCTTTCCATCAATGCAGGCAAGTGACAGCTTCAGTCATCTGAAAACTTACTGAGCACAGTTACATCACATGCCTGCATCCGCATCAAGAAAAGAAGTGCAAATGATAGTAAGTGTACTGTACAGGAATTCACCTTTTCTTGGCACTTACAGTATGGATCATAACTCTAAAGTGTTATTTGAAGTCCTAATCTCTCTCTTTTCAGCACTAATTCTTAACAGTACATTTGCTAGAGCACAATGGTACTGGAAGTCTGTAAGGAGATCGTTTATTCCTCTAACTGTGCTAACACGAAGAGAGGCAGGAGATTTTGTTTTAGTTCAGTGCTGTCCTAGAGCCCAGCAGTACCTGCCTGGCTGCCTTTCTGCCCTTGTACTGCAACCAGAACTGGCCTACCCAATGCCACTCCAAACACTTAGCAGCACAGTGACTTCAAGGTCTCTTCAGATGCTCAGAAACTGCAATCCTTCCTCCAAGCCCACAGGATGGAACTGTGGCAGCACTGAGGTCACCATGGAAAGTTCAGCTGCACTTCACTATCAGTACCACAAGCCCCTTTCACAGCTAATTACTTCTTAACCATGTTTCTCGCTAAAAAGTCTATTTTACACCTGCTACTGAAATTGAAGGGCTAGTTTTCACCTTCCAACTCTCAACAGTGACTGAAGCTGGTGCTATTATTCCTACTTAACAAATGGAGAGCAGGTCAAGAAAGAAGGCACAAGTCTAAAACCAACCACATGAAACCAATTACTTTTCAGTCTTGCACATTGTCATTTGGACAAAAGCCTTGATCTTTTGCTATTTGAAATTCCAACTAGAAACTGACATCTTTAACAGTGTTGTTTCAGACACCAGGACAGTAATGCATTTCAATTTGTTTCCTGTGTCTATTACCCTTGTGTGCTTTTGAGTGCCAGCTAAGTTTAGCAACTAATTAGGCTGGAGTCACAATACCATTAGAGGTCTGGATCAGTAATTCAGCAAGCAGGAAACAAAACATCTCTTGTTGAAATAAACATAGCTTTAACTGAAGGATTTTTTAAAAAAGAGTTTAAAGAGGAAGAAGTTATCCAGTAGCCATACAAACCTCATTGTGTGCAATCATCTTAGAAGCCACAAAATAAGTTACACTCAAATCAAGCAAAACCTCTGGCTGATATAACTATTTTAAATCAGCTGAGCTTTAACACTGGAGTAACAGCTATTGAAGATCATCCTGAACATAATTAGTAGTGCCAAAACTAATTTTTCCTCTTTATATTGAAATTAGACAGTTTCAATATAAACATTACTTGCCATTGCTCTAAACAAAGCAGACCAAGCAGCTGCAAAAAACACTCCAATAAAGAAGAACCAAGTCAGATCATCACCATGGAAGGAGCAAGCCACTGCTCTAGGGACTTGACACCTCTGTAAAAAGGACAGCTTATTGTAATCAAAGAACTTCATAATACTGAGAAAGCACAACGGGCCATCAGTTGCATATAAAAGCACCACTGTTCTGCTATTGCAGTAGCAAAAGGTTACAACAGGGGTGAGGGGATAGACAAAAGTCTCAATACTTTTGGAAAAGAGAAGAACTTGAGCTATTAATACCAACAAGGAAATGGCCAACTTGGAAAGATTACAATATTGTAAAGCCCTTGAATCAAGTACATAAGCATTAACCCACTCCAGGTCTTGGAAACTACAAAAGTAAAAACGAGCAGAAATCAGCGTGGAATCCTTGGCAGAAGTTGGTCTGGTACTAAAGCACTTAAAAATTCAACCAAACTCTACACATGGTAAGAGGTAAAGCTTCCAAAATTCTAAAAATAATCTGAATCCCACAGATGTCTGACCAAATGCACACAAATCCCAGAGTAAAACACTACATTTCTGCCTTAATGCAGGGGAAAGCCCTTGCTTTTCATCTTGTGTATTGCCCTATGGCAGTCAGTGAAAAATCACTGAGGCAACAGGACACTGTCATAGCACTGCTCTCCCTGCTTTGGAAGGCTTCCCAACTTGCTAGATGAAGAAATAGCAGCAACATACAGAAAACATAGACTCAGCCCACATCACAAGAGACAAGGCAGAGCATGTCGACTTCCTTGCACACAAATGCGTACCTTCATGTACCTTCCCTGACCTTCGCAAAAGGAGTAAAAGGGTCAATGGTCAGAGCCACGTCTGACTCAAACAGCTTTCCCTGACTGTTTAATTGATTGTGCTGTGCTTGGTATTGGAATTCACTGGGGCTTAACATGCTGCTGAAAGAGAAGAGTTAAACAACAAACCTGTACACAGATGTGTTTTATCCAAAAGGAATACAATGGCTTTGTCTATCAGATGGAATTAAAATTTTAGGTCACTTAGTATTACCACAGTCTTCGCAAATTCCTATTTCGCCTTCTTCTATCTCCTTGGTCTCTTAACCTCTTTCAGTGCAACTACTCACTTTATGCAGACAAGTTCAGCAACTTCTAGACAAGGAAAAAGGGTTGGGGGAAATCAGTTGGCCAAAGGAGCAAATAATTCCCCAAATCTTGTAAGCATTTCTGTGTCAAGTCTTGGAAGCTTGTTAAGGGATGAAGAACATTATTTAATGTAAAATCTTAAGTCCAGCTTCAGAAGCACAACAAAAAAAAAGAAATAAAAACAAGTCACCTTTGGGCCACCCATGTCTGAATATAAAGGCTTCTACAGTCACCAAGTTTACAGGCAATGCAGGCCACCTCCTAACAATCCTTATCCACAAAGAATAACTCCCCACAAATCATCATGGGGATGAAGAGGAGAGCGAGCACAAAATCACTAGAGATCTGCTGACCTATGTAGATACATTAAAAAGCATAACAACAACTGAAATTTTGCCTCTTTAACCTTTAAAGACTGCACTAATTTGTAATCTATTCTACCACCTTCCTGCTTTATCATTCTCATTTAACATGTGGTACTTCACACTTCCAAGGTTCACTCCTACTCCCCCTTCCCGCCTCTCCCCATCAACAAACACAGAACTATAAACATGACCATGAAGGCTGTAACAATGAAAAGCAGAAGATATTTGTATTGAAAATAAAGAACCAGAATTTTTTAATATACCTTGAATTAAATGTGTTGCTAATTAAAGCATTTGAATTATCTAAGAATACATGTCAGAAAAGATAGTGTATTAAGAAAAAGGATATTAAACAAGCAAGTGCTCCTGTAGCATGCAATGAGATGGTTGACTTGGGAGGCTAATGAATTAGTATAAACAATTTAAATCTAATTTAATTTAACAATGTAGAGCATTTATGCACTGAAAAGCAACAGATAGTAATCTGTTTATTCATTAAATCAAAGATAACACTGCTGATTACCCTTCCCTGAATTATTTTATTGAAGAGGATAGCAAACAAATTTTATATTTAGTCATAAAAGTTCATGGCTAGTCCCCAGACAAGCCAATGTAACCAGTGAAGGGTACCAGTGAACATAACATAGGCCAGCTGTGCTTTAGTGCAACACATTCTTCAGCCAAAACACATTCTCACATATTAACAGTTAGTGAACAACTGTTTATGCTGAAAATTAATATGGCATTTTTAGTTCACTTTTTATTTTCATGAAGCAAATCTAAACAGCACCATTCACTACTCACAATCTTTAGAAGTTCTAAAATTATATGCTGAGAATGCTGAGCATTTGTTATCGCCAGAGGTACTAAAATTATTAACCTCCCCCTCTATTTATTTACAGATAAATTTATGAACTTGCCTCAAAAGTGTTACCGGTGATATCAAACTCTGGTGGAACAAAGGCACCTTCTGGATCATCTTTGAAAACAAAGGAAACACACTAGATTAGAAATTAGTAGTCTTGTTTAAAAAAACCACAAACTAACTTGATTATACAAATTTAATGACACATTCCTATCTGATACAGAAGAAACTTTGTGTAGCAGTATTTTGGCTCACTCCAATCCGATGTACAAAGAACTTGTTATCCGTGTTTCTAGTGCTGGAAGTAAAATAAAGTGCTGTTTTCAAACTTTCTCCAAGAAGGTATCACAACTTCCCTAAGAAACAGAACAGATTAAACATCCACAAACAATACATTTAACACACCTTGCCTTTTTATATTTGGACCCAGTTATCACTTAAGCTGGTGTGGCTCAGCTCTGGCTTAGAGGTTTGATTTGATTAATTGGACACTTCCATTCACTGTTTTCCACTACAGACCTGGGTGATAAGGGTTCAAGCAGCAAAGCCAGTCTGAACAACTAATTGCTTCTTCATCTACAGGCCAGCTTAGAACTCTGACCTCTGCTTAGTTTGTTTTACTTCTGATAAAAGAGTAGAGAAAGTAAATTCCCCACACACGTGCAGCTGAGCAGGGAACTGAGCTACTGCAGCAGCCAATTCTGAGTGAGGAGGTGGAAAGAAAAGAACATCTTACAAGAGACTGATGCTGTTTCTGCATCCAAGCAGGTGCACAGTATCACACAGCACTTACATCACATGAAGCCAGTAAAGAACATCAAGGAATTAAACAAGAGCACAACTGAAAAACCTACTCTCCACATACATATCCAACTCACCTAATCTATCCTTCTGGGAAGTCAGGATGATTGAGATGATTTACACGTAAAAAGTGTGTTTCCCTTCTCAACAAGAAGAAAAAAATAGCATGTTCAGAGGCACAGCATAATCATCATAACTTTAGCTTTAATAGAACCTTTGTGCCTGCACTTTAGAAGTGAAATGCAAAGTTTTTATTAAACCCAGTTATACAGCAGAGACTACTAGAGAGGACTGTTATTACATACTCATACATTGCAGCTACGTGGCATGGCTGACCAGCCACATGCCACGTAGCTGATTTACAGCTCCTTAGGACATTCCCAAATGTACTTTTCCACTGAAAAAGAGGGTTATGCAACTAATTTTGCATTCCTTATCCACCACTACATTTTTTCCAGATTTTGGGGGTGGGCAGAGGAGGGAGAAGGGGAAGGGAACTAATGGACAGATACTTTGTTCTCCCCTCTCCCTCACCTGCAAACTACTACTTCTTTTTATCTCCCTGCTACCTTTCCTCTTTCTTTCCACAGAACACTTTAAAGGCTGTACAAGTATTTAACTTATCACTAGTACAGCTCACTGTATTCTTTTAATATAATGTTTACAATGTGAATTAGTGTGATCTGAAGAGACAAGAAGGTATCAGATCCCTTGGCAGAACATCCTACTGAATGTTTGTCATTGCAGCACCACAGACCCTGCAGGAAGCAGAACTTGCTGCTAAAGCAGAGATGACAGGCTGTTCATTTTCTCTCACGGGAAAGCAAATCCAGAGGTTATAATTTTCTTCTGGAAGAATAAATCCATAGGCAACAACTGCAGGGAAGCAAAAAGGACAACTTCCTCAAGTGACTACCTAACAAACTGTATTTTAACCAAACAGTAACAAAATCTGGGAGAAAGAGCCAAAGATACAGTGGAGCACGAGAAGTAGAATACAGGCCCAACTTTTTTGCATTCCTATGGAAAGCATACCTTTCTTTAAAAGGAACTAATAAAAAGCCCTTTCCTTAGAGACTAACATGACTTCAGGGAACTAAATCTTTGTACATTTGCTTTGCACAGGAATTTGTTATCCCACATTTTAAGTACTTGAATACAGCTTTCCTGGATCAATTGTTTGCCAGCTATTCAATTAGACTAAAACATTTAAGAAGAAATTGATTTTTCTCTTTCCTAGCTACAAGCAAAGATCTTAGTTGAGGGGCATTTTTCATCCACTAGATTTATGCTCTTCAAGAAGTCTTTCATATACCCTTGGCTTATACAAAGCTAGCGTCTTTTTCTTTTTTTTTAATTTCGAGGTATGACAAGCTTCTTAAAATAAAGAACATTGATTCCACATTCCCTTATTAATATGGAACTAAAAGTTGTCTCATATCTATTTAAGGAATTTAATTTAAAAAAAAATCACAACAACTATGAAGATATATTTTCATCTTTATTAATTATATTTTATGATGTTCCATTTATATGAAAGACTATCTTTAATTCCAAAGATGCAACAAATCTTCATTTGTTGCAATGTTAGCTTATCTCATTTTTACTCTAGTATTTTTTCTAAATACTGTGATCTAGATTTTGCCTAAAACAATAAACACTTATTCTGACAGAGATTTGAAAATAAATTAGCTTAAAGACATCACAACAAACACACTAGTCAAGTTTATCTAGACTAGAATGGTTCTCTTAGTTATGAGCCAACATAATTTTAAAAGTACCATGGAGTAAGAACTGTTGGTTTTCTTTACTCTTCAAAATCATTAAGGGGCTTAAGATCTATCATCTTGAGATGCATCACATGAGAAAAGAACAACAACCATAACAGGCTTTTTTGTCTAAGCTGAAAGAAGCAGCTTTTTTAAAGTCAAGCGTTCCCTATTCAACTGCTATGATACCTGAACATCTTCCATGCTACTACATACTGGTTTTCACATATTAAAATTAAATTTCTCAATCAGTTCCAATATTTGGCAAACCTGAAAACCATTACATTTAAAAATAGTATTTTTTTATTCAATAGAGAGCTTTTAAAAAAACAAGACCTTTGTTTGAGAGAACTTTGCTTTTTAATAGCAAATATGCAATAGAATTGCTCCATTTTTAATGGGCACAATCACCAAGATACATAGAATATCAGACTTCTCTAGAAACAGAACATATCCATGAAATCAAAAGATCTGTATGAGGTGAAGGACATGCTTTACAAAGGTAGAGACTTGCACACACAGGTACAAAATCTGTGTGTTTAAAATGGACATAAAGGAGACTTATCACCTGGGTAAAATAACTAGGAGGAATTTTCTAAGCAAATTCAGAACAGCCTTTGTTCATCAAGTACAAAACTGAACACATAGTTTCACATGTACATATACACACCCCTTCCCATATAATTGTATTTGTATTTTAATTGTAAGTCTTAAAAATATAATGAAATGTTTTACTGCAGTTTCTCACTATGGGTTTCCACAGCTCTAAAACAAACGGCCTGGAAACACAAATACTCACCACTGAGCTGTTCCATGAAGCACACATTGCCATTGGTGTTAAAAGCCAAAGTGTCAGGAGTGATGCAGAGTGTCTGGAAGATTGCAGAATGGGCAATGCTCTTCAAAGAATGGCAACACTCCAGGCAAATTGCCCAAATATCTTGCTCAGTAAGACAGCTATCCCGCAGTGACAAAATATCAGCAAGGGACACATTCTCCTGCCAAGATACGAATTAATAAATTACCCTGGATTTCATGACACTACTTTCTGTGTCATAGATTATATTTGACACAATTGGCTACAAGTAATGTTTCCAGCAAGTTCTCAGACTTTCTAGGACAATGATTAAAACCTCAAGAAACACCAATTGCAGGACTTTGCTCTTAACACAGAGATGTTTTAAAGAAGCACAGTTAACCTGAACAAAGATATCACAGTATGCCAACACAAAAAAGAAAGACAGTGGGAGATATGTAAGTTATATAAACACTGCATCAAAAGAAACAGATCACTTGGAGGTAAAAGCAGAAAGACTAAATGAAAACATTTTGTTTCACCTGTGCCTTTCAAGCTCTCCCAGGTGTCTTTATATAAACTACTTAAAAATTCTCTTCACAGCACTTCTCCCTACCATTTGGGATCTGGGAGAAAGTACTCTTTAGATTAGCCTGTCTTAAGAATGATGCTATTGTGAAGTTTAGTAGTGTAGACCATTTAATTAAAAAAAAAATTCAATTAAACATTGAAAAGCGAAACATGCCATAGGAAAAGTGTTTTTATACTTGGACTTAAAACCAAACACTTTGGTTGTCCTAAGCCTCCCCATTACATCCAGAGCTTTTAGTGATCAAAACAGCTGAGGGACTTAAGTTTCTAGGTTGCTGTCCTGAACTGTAGCCAACTTGTATTGCCCCTATTATCACAGTACAGCCATGAGTCCAGTCCCAAACACATGTGTTTCTAATGTGGCTTTCCTGGTCATGATGTTCAGAGACATTGCTTGGCTCAAAGAAAAAAGCCTCTCCATAGATATTTTTGGAAGATAAACCAAATATATTACCCACAGCTACAGAAGTAAAGTTTTCATAAACGTTAAAGTTTTCACAAAAGGAATGAGGAAAAAAAAAAACCCAAACAAACAAAGCATCAATTTCATCTATAAGGAAAAATAAGGTAAAAAAACCGGAATGTAATCTACAGAAATTACTTTGTATCAGAGCTTTTAATTACACAGTCATATTAAATATACCCTGAATGGAAGATGTAGATACACATTGCTTAGCATAGAGAAAAAAGAAAGCATGCCATCATCAGCAAAAGGGGATGTGAAGCATCTTACAGCTCAGAAAACAGCTGTGGTTTAGACCTTTAATCCCTTGGAGAACAGTTATAAATTTCTTTACTTACTCCAGCACTGGAGAACACCAATGATACCTGGATTACCATATACAGAAGGGGTTAACAGTTTATTAACACGCCTTTCAGAGAATTAAGCATTCCTTTCATAATATCCTTCAAATAAGAACCAAACCTCAGTCCAAAAGCATATTGTGCTTTTTAGACTAAAGTATAATGCTTAATAAATAAATATGAGGTAGGAAATAAAGCACACTCACTGCTATTTGGCAAACTTAACTTCTCTTTTCAATGGTCTTACTTTTCATAGACATGGCCTAGACACAGATTGATTTACTAATGGCAGCACTACTACAGTGCCTTCTAGCACTAATCATGGATCCTGGTCTCTTCAAATTCAGTCCTACATAACAATGAACAGCAAAAGATCTCGGCACAAAACCTTATTTTCTCTGTACTGTGCTTAGTACAATTGTGTACTGCTGCCATCAGAGTTTGAGGGTGGATAAGGAGGCTTTGCACGTTTCCATGGGGAAGCTGTTCCAAGCATGAACAGCAGCATAGGGGTTCCTCTATCTGCAAACAAAAACACATGGCAAGAAGCTCTCCTGCAAACATTCAGCTTTGAAAGTGACCAAACTGAGCAGCCGGATGAGGATAGGCTTGGAAAGAAGATACTCATTGCTTATTCAATGGCCAGCAAAAAGGGTTAAAAAACCTCAGCGTTCTATGATCAAAATGAGTAATTATTTTTAACTATTCTAGAATCCTCCAGCTAGATGACATGATGGCATTTGCCACAACAGGGAAATAAATGAATGTTTCACTAATCAAGATGCAAAACTGTGAGTTTCATCTGTGCATATGGACAAAAAAGTCTCAATTTAGAGTGTACATGAAAAAATTAAACCTGGAATCTTTAAAACAGCCTCAATATCACATTCCAGTCACAATAAGGACTTGAGAGAACTTTTGAGTTAAGCTTTGAGGCTGAACTCCACTGCAGATGATAATTATCAGCAATGATATCTATAGCACAAACTTACAAAACATCTTTGTCTTGTGGCTATTTAGGAAGTAAATAAAAGGTAATGATCTAATGTCAGATAAACTTAGTTTATCTTCCTTTGCAGGGATGAGAAAGTTATGTCATACAGAAAAAGTAAAAAGAAGGGAAAAGGGAAAAAGTCCCACGAATATTCCATGGCTTCCATCAGCAGTGGACGGCTCCGTGGAGATAAAACTAACATGAAAAAAAAAGATAAAACACCCTCAGATTCCAGGCCTTTCTATTTTCAGTGCTTCATGGTAGTAAGTTACTTTCTTCACAGAAAACATGTATTTCCCAAATGATCACAATTCCTTGACCTTAGTTACTAAAGCTGTTGTTGCAGCTAAGCAAGGCCTTTGTAGAGAATGAAGCGTTGAAAACACTGAGACTTGCATTTGACTAGCTTGTATCCCCAAAGCAACACAGACCAAAAGTTATCACTGTGGAGAAAAACAACCTTTTAACACTGGAACACAGGAGGTCCTGGCAAGCTGAAGTTTCTGCTGAGCAACTGCTTCAGTACTTTGGACCACTGGAATCTGCTTCATCCAAATGTAATATCAGAGGTAAATATCATGTAAATATCAGAGATGCTGATGCCTCTTTTTTGTCTCTTTCAGCAGAAGACACTTGTGTCTGGTTTTAATATGAAAGTGCCTGGTTTTAACATTAAGAACTACAAAAAGTAAACCTGTCAGGCAAGCATGCTCAACTGCTCACTTTAGTTTTCACCTTTCCCTTAGATTTTCTTCAGCAAGTACAAAACAGTTCAGTAGCATATAATTAGGAGAGAGTAGGGATAAAAAAATTATGTGGCTGCAGACCACGTCTCAAAAATTTTGAAATAGAATATTAAGGAGTATAAAATGAAGAAAGTTCTAGTAAAGAGAGGAAATCAAAACACACTCTCATCCTTAGCATTTTCTATTCTTCAGCTCAGGCAGATTCCTATTTCACATATTGGCAAAAAATCCACCTGTATCAGACACCAACATCATTCTTTATACTTGGTAGAATGATAAGAAGAGCAGACTCCAATAAATGACTAAGCAGCTCTGAGTTTAGCACAACAGCACTCACAGCCTTCTGACACCTTTTTGCAATGATAATTCACACAAAGTTCAAAACAATCTATTCCAGAATCACAGAAAACGTGGCAAATGTCATCCATTACATTCATCACATCCGAAGAAAAACACAGGGTTGCCTTAGTAAGCCTTCTGAGTACTCTTCAAAGCAGCTCTTTTTTTTATTAACTTATCTAATCACCAGGTGATAAGTCATGCTCATTCTTACAAGAAAAATACTGAAACTCTTTATGTTTCTACAATAACTAAATAGATGGGACTCGTGGGAATACACAATCAAAGCATACATTGAGCAGGTATGAAAAATGGGCCCTGCTCTTTCTTGTACAGAAAAGTTGACCCTTAGCCTTCTCCATTCTGAGAAAATACTCCCAAGTACTTAAGCCAGTGTATAAAAAATAAGGCTATTACCACCTTCCTCCTAGATGCTGTACGGGCCACTCTGAGAGGGCCTACAGCACTGAACACTACAGACGGTGGAAGAGCCGAACTGCCAAGCCATTGAGTGACTTAGGAAAGCTGAAAATACTTTGTGTTTTCAAACTTGCATTTAACTCCTGATTCGGCATGGATTCTTGACATAGTAAGTTAGAAAGTTTGCAAGATTTGGTTCAGGGAATGAGGACCAAATCTTTACTTAAAAAGAAAAAAATCTCAAAACATTTTGTCCCAACATTCACAAAGGGGTAAGAAACAGACTTCATGTGAAAAAAGATGAGCAACAGAAAGCAAGGGCAAACCAGCAACAGAGCCAGACAAACGTGATGACAAGAACTGGGTTTAGCTACAGGTTATTTGGCATAACAACTGAACAAGCAGATTTAACAGTTTGATATTTTTGGTTTTCATTTCCCAGTGTCAGAGGCCTTTTAACACAGGGCAGCAATATACGGCTGTACAAAAAAGCGGTCGGCAGTTTCGGGAAACTGTTCTCCCCATGTAAATTTCCCTTGATCGGGCGCGACAAGGACACGTACTTGCCGACTGCAGCATTAACCCACGGCTACGACAGCAATGACGAGACATCCCGCGCTCGAGGACCATGACTTTGCTGTTGTGTGGAGAAGGTGCACGGGAATGGGCTAAGCCCAAGTTGGTGGCTGGGGCCGCGGGGCAGGAGGCAGCGGGGAGCCGACGGGGCACACACGGAAAGCGAGCGGTGCTGCGGCCGCGGCCTGGCGGCTCCAGGGGGGCAGCGGCGTACCCGGCCCGGCCTCCTCCCGCGGGCCGCGACAGTACAGGTGAGCGCAAGGGCGGCGGCTGCATCCCCGCACCTGCCTCACTCACCTCATCCTCCAGCAGCGTCGGCAAAGGCTCAAAGTCGTAGCAGTTCACCTCCTCCTCCTCCTCCTCATAAAACACGTCCTCTGCAGCGCCAAGAGCCTCCATCCCGCCCGGCGAGGGAGCAGAGGCTTCACCTCCACAGCCACCCTGTGCGCTCGGAGCACGGCCCTCGGCCCCCGCCGCGGCTCATCCCCGCACCCGCCTGCGGGCTGCCCCCGGCGGCGACCCCCGCGGCGCCGC